>LR753349.1:1344927-1377500 GCA_902729485.2 Mus minutoides | reverse complement strand
CTTGGCTTGCTCAGCCTGCTCTCTTATAGAACCCAAGACTGCCAGCCCAGAGATGGTCCCACCCACAAGGGGCCCTTGATCACTAATTGAGAAAATGCCTCACAGCTAGATCTCATGGAGGCATTTCCCCAACTGAAACTCCTTTTTCTGTGATAATTCCAGCTGTGTCAAGTTGACACAAACCTAGCCAGTACACACTCCAATCCCACACATCTCCTTTCCCTTCATGTCTGCCCTCAGCCCATGCAACCTCCACTCTCAACAGAGAGTAAAATCAGACAGATTAAACAAAAGTATTTTTCTAGAGGCTGTAGTGTGTCACAGTGTGTTACGAAGTGTACCCTTTTGGCCATACATCTTTACTTGCAAATATTCATTGAAATGAGTAGTCATTGGTCTGGTTTGAGGACTCTGGCTTCTGTTACACTATCAAGAGTGGATCCTCATTTGGACTCCTGTTGGATATTCCACTATTGCCTTTGCCATGGAGACCCTGCAGCTTAGGATATTGAGAATTGGCCCTTCACATACTCCCAACAGATCATAAATGGGATAGATGTTGGGGTGAGCCAACTCACAACCCAGGATCAGGGCTTGAGAGATAGCTGAGTTGATCAGCCTACCAGCTTTTCCGAGCCTTCACCACCAAGGTGAGTTCTCCAACACTGCTATGATTAGTTCACCGAATGCTTCAGCTGGCAAGGAGCAGTGACAGCTCTTCTGCTCTCAAATCCTTGGGGATCATCTCATCTGCACATTAGCTGTGCTGTGTTGCCCAGGAGAGTCAGAGGAACACTCTCCTGAGTGCTGCAGCCAGTGAGAGGTGGGGCCAGCTCTCCTGCCTGCTGTAGGGAGTGAAGGATGAGATAGGAGGGTCTCTACCTTGACTATGCCAATGAGGCAGTAATTATTGGTAAAACTTATGTACTGTATATTTTCAAAAGTTAATATTGAACACTTTCACAGTATATAAGTGAATTATTGATATATCTTGATTTAAACATTATATAATGGGTGAACGATTGAAGCAATAAATGATAGCTCATAAATACAAACAATTTTATATACCAGTTAAAAACTACTTTTAGGGGGCTGGTGAGATGGCTCAGCGGGTAAGAGCACCCGACTGCTCTTCCGAAGGTGATGAGTTCAAATCCCAGCAACCACATGGTGGCTTACAACCATCCGTAATGAAATCTGATGCCCTCTTCTGGGGTGTCTGAAGACAGCTACAGTGTACTTACATAAAATAAAATAAAATAAATCTTTAAAAAAATATTAAAAAAAAAACTACTTTTAATTTAAAGATAAACAATTTATGGGTAACACTGTATGCATACAATAGAGGCCTAGGTCCAGTCTATGCTCCCTCTTTGTTTGGTGGTTCAGTATCTGAGAGCCCCATGGGTCCCAGTTAGTTGAGTCTGTTGGTCTTCCTGAGGAATCCCTGTCCTCTTCCAATCTCTCAGTTTTTCTCCCTACTCTTCCATAAGACTCCACCTAGTGTTTGGCTATGAGTCTATGCATCTATTTCAGTCAGCTGCTGGGTGGAGCCTCTCAGAGGACAGTTATGCTAGGCACCTGTCTGCAAGCATAACAGAATATCATTAATAGTGTCAGGATTGGTTCTTGCCCACAGGATGGGTCTCAGTTTGGACCAGTTGGCTATTCCATCAGTCTCTGCACATCTTGTAGGCAGGACCCATTTTACATGGAAGGTTTTATGAATGTATTGTTGTCCTATTCGTCCACTGGGAGTCCTGCCTGGCTACAGGAAGTGACCACTTCAGGATCCATATCCTCCAATTCTAGGAGTTTCATCTAGAATCACACCCATAGCCAAAGTCCTTGTCCTCCCTCTCCACTAGTCTCTGTCAAGTCCTAGAGATGCTCTCCGCCCCCTGCAAATCTCCTTTCTCCCCTGTTTTGCCTACACCTGAAATGCCCTCTCACTGCTCCCCTCCCCAACCCCTCTTCCATCCAGCCTCCCTTTGGCCCTCCTTGAAGAGGGTCGGGGGGAGGCAGCCCCAGTGATTGTTCCTTGTTCTTTCTAGTTTGGTTCTTCTTGAGGAAGCTTAGGAGAAAGGAATGTCAGCAGGGGTAAGACTTGGTCCTATGAGGTATTTAGGGTTGTTGTATAATAGTAAACCATTTTCCTCTCTTAAGTCTAAGTTGCTTAGCTGTAGTAGCTAACCTGCATATCTGAGTTCCTCTGAGGCAGAAACTATTTAGCACCTCATCATAAAATAGCAGGGAATAAGTGAAAAGATTTATTGCTGGTACTCCTTTCTCTGATGAGTCAGCCAGAAACCTCTCTGGGTAAAATGGTTAACCCTTTCTGAACCAGAGGGAGGAAAGGAAAATAATTAAGTTGCTGTATACTGGCCAATGTCCACAATCACATACACATTCAAACATTTATACGCCCACATTCTGGCCTGGCCCTGGCCGTCTGTCACAATCAACTTCACAAGTATTCATGCAAGCTTTCATACATACACATATACCGTACACACAAATATATAGACAAACAGACATACACATTTGGATGGATGGAAAGAAGGATGAAAGAATGGAAGGATGGAAGGATGGAAAGATGGATGGATGGATGGATGGATGGATGGATGGATGGATGGATGGATGGATGGGGCAAATCTCCCTAAGCCAAACCACTCAACTAACCACTTTATTTCTTTTCTCTGGTCTTTCATTCCTTCTTAGACAAAAAGTTCGTTAGAAAATTTCCTCAGAGATAAAATGTTACATAAAATGAGAGTTATAGAAGGATCTTGATATTAAGTTCAAAGTAGTGTTTCATTTATAATATACTCATGATAAGTTCAAAGCAACAGTTTTTTCACGGCCTTGATTTATTACAGCTTTATCCTTGGACATCAATGTTTTCATTGAACAAAATTTGTCCCAAGTCTATTTCTCTTTTTAGTGTTGTTAGGAAAGCTCATTGTATTTCTTTTATTTTTTTTTTTAAGAATTACTTAAAGTACACTGTAGCTGTCTTCAGAAACACCAGAAGACAGTGTCAGATCTCATCTGGATGGTTGTGAGCCACCATGTGGTTGCTGGGATTTGAACTCAAAACCTTTGGAGCAGCAGTCAGTACTCTTAACCACTGAGCCATCTCTCCAATCACTCATTATATATCTTATTCTGTAGCCTTTATCTTACTCTGAGGAGTGGGTACATTCTATTCTTGATTCTAATTTTATTACATCTGGAATTTCCAGCAATTAAGCCCATCTCTAAAAACTGTTTTTTAAACATTATTTGAATCAAATTAGAAATTCTATAGAATAACTATCTATTTGTCTATATAGCATTACTACAAAATAGTACATCTTTGTTCTGAAGAAATCTGCTCAAAAGTGTGGGATAATACCAACTGATAGTTATATATTTAATAAGAACAGGAAAAGCATACTAATAGCAGTAATCTTTCAAAAATGAATTTCTCCCAGGCTTTGGCTATTGGAGCAATTCTGTCGTAGATTTTTTTCCCAAATTTTTATTAGATATTTTCTTAATTTACATTTCAAATGCTATTCCGAAAGTCTTCTCCCCTCTCCCCCCTCCCTTCTCCCCTGTCCACCCACTCCCACTTCTTGGCCCTGGCATTCTCCTGTATTGGGGCATATAAAGATTGCAGTACCAAGGGGCCTCTCTTCCCAATGATGACCGACTAGGCCATCTTCTGCTACATATGGAGCTAGAGACACGAGTTCTGGGGGTTCTGGTTAGTTCATATTGTTGATCTTCTTCTAGTGTTGCAGACCCCTTCAGCTCCTGGGGTTCTATCTCTAGCTTCTCCACTGTGGGCCCTGTGTTCCCTCTTATAGATGATTATGAGCACCCACTTCTGTACGAGACAGCTATATCAGGGTCTCTTAAGTAGGCACTAGCTGTCCTAGGCCATAGTGTCTGAGTTTAATGACTGATTATGGGATGGATCCCCCTGGTGGGGTAGTCTCTGAATGGTCCATCCTTTCATCTTAGCTCTAAACTTTGTCTCTGTAACTCCTTTCATGGGTATTTTGTTTCCTCTTCACAGGAGGAATGAAGTATCCGAGCTGGTCTTCCTTCCTGATGTTCTTGTGTTTTGCAAATTGTATCTTGGATATTCTAAGTTTCTGGGCTAATTTAATCTAAAGTGGACTCATCTCAGGAAGATCCCCTGATAGTTATTAGGTTCTCCTCTGATGGCTCCTGATACTTTCTTTTTACTTGGCTTCTTTGGGTCTGTGGATTGTAGTATGTGGATCCTGTACTTTATAAGCCTCACCAGCATTCTTTTTTGTTTGTTTGTTTTAATTATCTTTAATCTTTAATATTTTTTTCTTTTTATTTTACAGTCAGTAGTTATCCGCCTCCCCGTCTATACTCTGACAGTTCCTCATCCTACTCCTCCTTCCCCATCTCCATGGATGTCCCCACTACCATCAGACCTCCCCACTCTTGGGGCTCACACCTCTCCAGGGTTAGGTGACTCCTCTCACCAGACCAGGCATTCCTCTGCTGTATGTGTATTAGGGGCCTTGTACCAGCTAATGTATGCTGCCTGGTTGCTCACCAGCATTTTTAAGTAAAGTAACTGGAATAGCTAAAACAGTATGAGAAGGAATATTGCAGTGGAAAAGATTCATTTTAAGACTTATTATATTGATCCAGTCTTCAGGGCTGCATTGTATTGGTTGAAGAGCATAAACAAAGATAAATGAAAAAGATAAAAGAGAATACAGAAGTAGAGATACAAATACCACTGTTACTTTTGTCAAAAGTCCATATCCAGAAAAGTTGGAAAAATGAAAAAAGGTGTGTTTGTATGTCTGAGAGAGGGGAGAGGAGAGAGAAAGCCTTCTTATGCTTCTCATACTCTATGTAAAATAAATGATATTAAACTCAAAAGAAATTGTGGATATTGTCTTTGTCAGGGTTTCTATTCCTGTAATAAAACAACATGACCTAAAGCAACTTGGGGAGAAAAGGTTTTATTTCCTTTTACAAGTCTCAGAGCACACTGCATCACTCAGTGAAGTCCTCTGAAAAGACTACCAACTCCTTATTCAAATAGTCAGTCCTGAAAAAATATATACAAACAACATCATACAGATCGAGTAGGTTGTACTTAAGTTGTTTGTTTTCTTGTTGCACCTAAGACCACCTGCTCAAGGGTGGCACCACCCATGGTATTTTGGGCCCTCCCTCAAATCATCAATCATGAAAATGTACAGCAGGCTTTCTCAGAGGCTAATCTAAAAGGAGCATTTTTTTCAGTAGAGGTTCCCTCTTTCCAAAGGATTCTAGCCTATGTCAAATTGGTATCAAACTGGCCAACACAGTTGTAAATTCCACATATAAAGTCTATTACTATATATATATATATATATATATATATATATATATATATATATATATATATATATATTATATTTTTTAATATATATATATATATATATATATATATATATATATATATATATATATATATATATATATATGAGAAAATCTTTAGATTCCATGCCTAGGCAAATATTTAGGCTTTTTAAAAAGGAAAATTATGATCAACAATAAGGAAAAATATCTTTGACCTTCCCAGACTCTCATCTTCCTGTCTTACACATCATTCCCTGTTTAAAGCTATATAGCCCTAGCATTTTCCCTCTATATTTTCATGCTACATATATACTATTTCTCCCTCCCTCCATTTTATTTACCCCACCAATAATGGCCTCTTTCCTCTGACCTGTATTCTATAGGTATACCAGGATGAACAACTAAAAATAAACCTCCAAGCTAGGAGGACATACCTCATTTGTCCTTCTATGCCAAGGTTCAGTATAGTTTTTCATCAGTCTATTTTCCTGCAAATTTCATAATTTTGTTTCTCTTTGCCACTAAATATTATTCAATTGTGTAAATCATATTATGAATATGTACCATGCTTTCATTATTCATTCATCACTTGTTGGGCATAGAGACTGATTCTATTCCTTATCAATTATGAATATAGCAGCAATGAAAATTATTGAGCAAGTAGTAAGATATAGAGTCCTTTGGGTATATGCCCGGGAGAGGTAAAACTGTGTCACATTGCAATTGTATTTCAATTTTTGTTAGAAACCTCCAAATGGGCTGGCTGAATGAACTACTTTGCACTCACACCAACAATGAGTACGGGTCCCTTTTTCCCAACATCCACACCAGTATTTGTTGTCATTTGATTTATTTATAATAGCTACGCTGATTGGGGAAAGATGGACTCTCAAAGTAGTTTTTCCTTACATTTATCAGATGTTTAATGATGTTGAACATGTTTATAATCTACTATGTTATGATTGAATTATAAAATATTTAAATTGAAAACCATTTATAGGGAGATACCCTATAAATGATAATGATACACTCGGAAGCTATAGGTAATTAAACAAAAATCCCAATGCCAGGTGTGGGATCCTTCCTTATGTACTTATTGTAGGTTCTTTTCCAAGATCCATTACTTTACTATTCCCAGGCAGTTGGCTAGGTTTCCAGTACTAAGCACGATTTCCTCCTTTGTTGGGTAAGCCCTGTATTCAATGAGAGAGCTTTTGGTTACCAAAGTAAAAGCTCTCAAATAATGCTGGCAGCTATCTCTCTGTTGACTGTCTTTCATTGTGCCAGAAGGTGCTTTCCAGACTCCAGATGGGAGGAAGGCATTAACACTATACTACAACTGTGAAATCCTACCAACTACAATACCAACCTGACATACAAGATGTGTACACTTGTTCAGTGGTGTAACAACAGATATTAGATTCAAGGGTCACTCCAGAGGAGGGAATCAATACCTGGTCAAAACCCTGTAAACCAGGCCAAAATCCATGACTGTGAAAGTCAAACACCTCCTGGGCAGCGAGGGATGGCAATTAATATGATTGCTTAGCTAAATTGGCATATAATCAAAATCAAATTACCTTTTAAATATGTATATTTATACTCAGAAAAATGCTATTGTCAGACTTAATTAGAGAAGCCCCTCCAGTGAATACAGAGAAGTATGGTTGCTAGAAGTTCTGAAAATAAATGACAAATTATGAGTGTTCACCTGTAAACAAGACATTTATGCAATACCTTGTATGGCTTAGGAAACACTGTGAAAGAATGGACTGAAGGAATGTAAGAGATGGAAGATAGGGGCTGGTGAGATGGCTCAGCGGGTAAGAGCACCCGACTGCTCTTCTGAAGGTGATAAGTTCAAATCCCAGCATCCACATGGTGGCTCACAACCATCCATAACGAGATCTGGCGCCCTCTTCTGGAGTGTCTGAAGTCAGCTACAGTGACAGTGTACTTACATATAAATAAAATAAATCTTTAAAAAAAAAGAGATGGAAGATATATAGAATGGCTGGGAAATAGCAGCTCTGGGAAGACAAGACATGGATACGCAATCATGAAGTCAAAGCAGTCATGTTTGCTGGTGCTGGTAATGTACAAGAATAAACCTGTCAACAGTTCAACATGGAAGACATGGGGTAGAGGTTTAATTAATACTTTTCCTATCCTATCATTGTAATTAACCATCAGGGAAATGCAAGTTGGAGTCCCAGTGACACACCACTGCACATACCTTTAAGTATAGCAGTAATAAAACGATGGCGTGCAAACAAAGTGTTGCAAATACATTGTTGGTAGAAATGTAAAACTGCACAGGCACTCAAAAGTATTTTGCAGATTCTTAAAGATCAAAAATTACTACCACATGACCTAGTTATTATAGTACTGGGTATTTAATCAACTGAAATGAATGAAAACATACAGAAAAAAAGTCTGTACAGGAAAACTTACAGCAACCTTTTTCATAATCGTTGGATAGAAACAAACTTGATGTCATTGAATAAGTCAGCTGCTAAACCAGTATACATACATTCGTTTAGCAATGGAAAGAAATGATACATACAATTGTAATGGATTTCCAGAAAATTATGCTGACATCAAAAGCCAATTACAAAAGATTCTACATTGTATGATTATATTAATAAAACTTTTTTTGAAATGATAAAATCATAGAGATGTAGAATCTGGATTTTGAGAGGTCAGGAGAAGTTAGTTCAGCTGTCAAAGAAGAGCAGAAGAAGCCGGGCGTGGCCGCGCACGCCTTTAATCCCAGCACTTGGGAGGCAGAGGCAGGCGGATTTCTGAGTTCGAGGCCAGCCTGGTCTACAAAGTGAGTTCCAGGACAGCCAGGGGAACGCAGAGAAACCCTGTCTCAAAAAAAAAAAGAAACAAAAAAACAAAAAAACAGCAGAAGTGATTCTGCACTGGCCGAAGAGTACATCAGTGTCAGTAGTCTGGATATAATAATGTCTTCCGATGTACAATTTGTTACTCTTACAGAAATGTGGTGAGTGTGTGTTGTATCTCTGTACCTATAAAATGACTTTCTATAATCATCTCAAAACATTTAATTAAAATTGAAATATGAAATTGTAGAGTTTATAAAATCAGCATCAGAGATTATTTATACAGATGATATAATCCTCACAGGGTCAATAGTGGTTACGCAAGCTATTGAGAATTTCCCAACTTGCTTAATTGCTAACTAACAAAAGACCGTCATATTTCTGCTCCTTAAAGAACAGCCTTACAGTTCACTGGAAAGTTCAGAGGTCAGTATGGAAGAGAGACTAAATGTTGTTAACATTTTATCTTAATGTATTCCTATTTCTCTCTTAACACAAGAAAAACAAAGGAGTGAAAAAGTACTACAAAATTAGAAAAAAGAATGAATTTATGTGTCATTATAATGAAGTTCCTTTTTGAGTAAATAGAATCTGCTTGAAATTTGGACGTTGAGAGTATATTCAGCCCTGATTGAAAAGCAAAATTCATTGCTATGCACAATTAAAATGACGTCCTCACCCCTTCATGTTCATTGCCCTGGCTTCTAAGATCATCTTTCTCAGGAATCCGTTTTATCTCCCTAATTCCTCACTCAAGCTAACACTTAATCTTTTCCTATTTCTCAGACTAAATCATCAGTTCCCTGTTCTAGTCTCATTAAACAGCTGATTAACTTGATAAATGTACCCCTGTAATTTGTTTCTCTTCAGCACTCACTTCTACTTCAGCCTTAATAACATTTGCATTTCAAGCACCTTGTGTGGCCACTGGAAGATCTTTTTCCTTTTTTATTAAGGAGCAGATTTTTCCCTTTTTTCCTCTGTCATTCCATTGCACAACGTATGTAGCCATTGTTTATGAGTAAGACTGTCTGGAAATCATTATCTACGGCTTCCAGGTACCATAGAAAGTAGCTGAGGTACCATTTGCCTCTAGCAAACTTCAAACTGAAGAAGGATACCAGATCATTATTCTCCAGGTCCTTTCCTCTGCCTGCTTACCTCCTAGAATGCTTGCAAAGTTCGAGCAGCTAAAAAGCCTTAATGAGGTGAGGATATATGGGAAGTCAATGGAATCTGTTATTTCAAGACAAGATATACCCATGAAAACTGCACTTATTTTGCTTATAGTCTTTGCTCAGAGTCTGTGGAGGCCAGATCTCAGATCGTTTTTGACGAATGCCTTAAAGCAGTGGGATTGCTACCACATCACTCTGTAATCAGCAATTTTTAGTGTTTTTTCCCAGAAGATTTCATAAAGTAAGCTATATAATGTATAAAGAAGTCGGTTCAAAATGCTCTCATTAGATATGGGCTCAAATGTCAATTTGTATTTTCTTCTTTGCATCAGGACTAAAAACCACGACAACTTCAGATTAAAAATTAATTGAATACTGTATTGAAAGTAGGAAAATTAGTATAGTTTGAGACAGGACATGATCAAAGAAATTGGTACTGAAAAAATGTAGACAGGAGTTTTGGATGAGAATGAATCTTCAAACAAAAAACATTAGAAACTTAAATGGATAATAGTAATGATAACTTTGTAAGTGATTTTTATATGCTAGGTACTGATACAAGAGCTTTATGCTCATACACACATTTAAATGACATGACATCTCTATCAACTAGAAACACTTATTGTCCATACATTTTTCTAATGTGGAAACAAAACTTTAGAAAGACCAAAATAATCATCATCTTGAGTCACACAGTTTATGAAAAGCTAACACCTAAATTGAACTTTCTTAGATATCAATGTTTTCGCATTCATGTAACTACTGTCCATATGACTGCCTTCATTTGTACCTATGATAGACTATCAAAGACACAAAAACATTTTCCAAACATAGAAAACCCGGTTAATTTCTTTTTCTTTTTTAAAGATTTATTTATTTTATGTATGTGAGTACACTGTAGCTGTCTTCAGACACACCAGAAGAGGGCATCAGACCCCATTACAATGGTTGTGAGCCACTATGTGGTTGCTAGGATTTGAACTCAGGACCTCTGGAAGAGCAGTCAGTGCTCTTAACCAGTGAGCCATCCCTCCAGCCTCCCCGAGTAATTTCTTAAGGGCAAAAGAAACTAACACACGTGTGTGTATGTGTGTGTGTGTGTGTGTGTGTGTGTGTGTGTGTGTGTGTGTGTATGTGTATGTGTATGTGTGTGTGTCTGGTGTGCTGTCTGTGTGTGTTGTTTGTGTGTTGTGTGTGTGTGTGGTATGGTATCTGTGTGGTGTGTGTGTGTGTGGTTTGTATATGTGTGTCTGATGTAGTGTCTGTGTGGTGTGGTTGTGTGTGTGTGTTTGTATATGTGTGTGGTGTGTGTGTGTATGTGTGTCTGATGTGATGTGTGTGTGCGGTGTGTGAGTGTGTGTGTGGTATGTGTATGTATGTGTGTGTCTGGTGTGGTGTCTGTGGTGTGTGTGTGTGTGTGTGTGTGTGTGTGTGTGTGTGTATGTGTGTCTGATGTGTATGTGTGGTGTGTGTGTGGTGTATGTATATGTGTCTGATGTGGAGTCTGTGTGTGTGTGTGTTGTTTATGTGTTGTGTGTGTGTGCCTGGTGTGTGGTGTGTGTGTATGTGTGTGTGGTGTGTATGTGGTGTGTGTATGTGTGTCTGATGTGGTGTCTGTGTGGTGTCTGTGTGTTGTGTGTGTGTGTGTGTGTGTGTGTGTGTGTGTAGCATGGTGTCTGTGTGTGTGTCTAGTGTGGTGTCTGTGTATGTTGTATGTGTGTTGTATGTCTGGTGTGGTGTCTGTGAATGTGTTGTGTTGTGTGTGTGTGTGTGGTGTGTGTGTGTGTGTGTGTGTGTGTGTGTGTGTGTGTGTGTGTCTGGTGTGGTGTCTCTGGTGTGTGGGTGTATGTATCTGGTGTTGTGCCTCTGTGTGTGTGGTGTGTGTGTGTGTGTGTCTGGTGTGTGTCTGGTATGTTGTCTGTGTGTGGTGTGTGTGTGTTTCTGCTATTGTGCCTCTGTGTGTGGTGTGTGTGTATCTGATGTTGTGCCTTTTCCTTCATTTTCCTTCCACAAAGAGAGAGTAAGGCTACTGTTTGTTTATCCTAGAAAAAGGGAGATCTTAATAAAATGTTAGGGATTAGCTTTTAAGATGAGATTATACAGCTAAAAAAAACAAAACAAAACAAAAAAACCCTAAATTCAGACCTAGGAGTATAGTTCAATGATATGCGTACTGACCTAGTATATGTGAGGCCCAGGATTCAATTTGTTGTACTGGGGAAAAACAAAACTAAACAAAACAACCCAGCAACTTAAGTTCTTGCTTTGAACTCCCTTCATAGCTAAGATTTTAACAAGGTAGGTTTTTTTTTTTTCGTTGTTGTTTGCTTTTTTTGTTTTTGTTTTGTTTTCAGTTAATAAGGTACTTATTATTCACTAACCTCCACAAGGACCTGAGATTCAGAAAGGTCTCTTTTCTTGGTTCCTTGAAGATCTACTCTTGTTAATATTTGGGGGAGAGAAAAGAGATTCAGGACAGGAGGATGTGAAAGGATAATGGAATGCTGGTTGTTTATGGTGATGGAAGTAATTTGCTTGCTTGTAGAAAAAAAACACAGAGAAATCTTTTATGTTATGTAATTAATATATGTAAGAACAAGAAGTGCCTCTTGTCACTGAAATGGTCAAAGGTTAAACTTTTCCTGGGTCTTGGTCTAGAACTGTCTCTAGGTCTAATATTTTCTCTCACATTTCTTTCTTCAGTTTAGTTTTAGAAACGATTGTCCCTTAGTAATAAAAGAGGCATGTAACAACTTCATTGCAGCAACTTTTAGTAAATTAGAAGTGTAATATCTGTTATACATTAGAAGTTCAAACATGCTTTTAAGTGACTGTAAGTAAGTATTACAAAAACTATCCTTTCTCATGGAAAACACACACACACACACACACACACACACACACACACACACACACAAACAACACCAAATGAATCAGATACCTGGACATAAAACCTGAGACAGTGAAACTGCTAGAAGAAAACCCTACATAATACAGGTGTAGGAAAGGACCTTAATAGGACTCCATCTCCTTAGGAATTAAGGTCAATAATTGACAAATGGAACCTCATTAAAAAACTAAAGAAATAATCGACTGAGTGAAAAGGAAGCCCACGGAGTGAGAGAGAATCTTTTTCAGCTACACATTTGGCAGAGGATTAATATCCAGAATATATGGGGAACTCAGAAAACCAAAAGTCAAAAAAAAATGTATTCTTGCTTACATTAAAAAGACCTTGGAGCCGGGCATGGTGGCGCATGCCTTTAATCCCAGCACTCGGGAGGCAGAGGCAGGCGGATTTCTGAGTTCGAGGCCAGCCTGGTCTACAAAGTGAGTTCCAGGACAGCCAGGGCTAAACAGAGAAACCCTGTCTCAAAAAACAAAAACAAAACAAATAAAAAGACCTTGGTACTCGTTTACATCAAATTCTATTACCAAAGAAATTAAGCAAATCTTCACTGTTGTTTACTGAAGGTAAAATCATCTATAACTAGAATTACTAGTTCTATGGAACATCAGCAGAACACTGTTCTCAACACTTGGATATTATTTTAGAAAATCCAAAATATATTTAGCTTTCATAGTATTAGAAAGTTCTTTGCAGGCTGCACATAGATAAGGTATCAATGGTCTAACCTAGTTGTGAACCCTATCAACTACTATGCTGTTACATGACATGTTCCTCCAAATTGCACCATTCCCTGAAAATTGAAACATTTTCTCCAGGAGGAAAGGGAGGCTTATGAGCCTCAAGAGGTAAACCAAAGGTCACATACATCACATGAAAGGGAGAACAAAACTTGGGAGATTCTTGCAGGCCCCTGCTCAACAGGTATGGAGACTGATCAGCAAAGCTTCCAGAAGAAAAAGCTATTTGGGCAACTCAGGGTTGTAGTGTTCTGCTGTTACCACCCATGCAAGGTGTGCATTTTTGTGATGCAGCTGCTCCTTGTGCATATGCTCTCACCCGTACTCCTGTTAGCAACTCAAATAAACAAATGAATTGGTTCACCAAGTGGGATATCGGAGCAGTCATTACTTTGTTCTGTTGTGTTCTCTTTTTTTCTGTGTTGAATAGACATGTGTATGTTGCACCTCCTCAGGAGAAAAAAGTATCTTATACAACAAACATTACCAGGTATGGTATGCTCACTGATAAAACAGTGTTGTTACTTTTATGGGCTAACCAACCACTATCTTATCTGATTGTAGTTGAAGTCTGTGTCATAAGACAGACTGTATATCTGGTACTATAAATCTAGTCCCAAAATCATTGCTGGGGAATTCATAGACCCTAAGGGGTTACCTCACTGTGGTCTAAGTATTTTTGTGCATATCCATAGACAAATGCTTCTCTCATTGTTGATCTGAGAGTCTTCTCTTTGCGATGAATGGCAGCGAATGTCAAGAATCGCGGTTTCTCAAATGCTTAGAATAGATGATAATTTGAGTGCTCAAACCTACACAATGCAAAGAGAGAGCAGAAACGTAAGAGCTAACGCAACGGGAAGTTTGACATGAGATAGCATCTCCTGGAAATTCCAGAGAAACTGTACTGGAAGTCTCATCATCACAGCTGCCTAAGCAAAATCTGAACAAGAATAGCACCAATAGGGTGTGCTAACTGAAAGAGGAACTTTCATGAAGACCTCAACTCTGAAGAATCTCCAATTGGCTGTCTAATAAAAATAGTAAGTCCTGAAATCATGTATATGTATGTAAGTATCATTGTACATATTGAGCAGGTTTTATACATACATTTACACAAAGGCAAGAATAACAAATAAGAGAGAGTTCATTACTTTAAGAGATATCAAGAGGATGCATGTGAGGGGTTAAAAGGAAGAAAGTTAATATTAAATATGTAATAAAAAGTATTAAAATTACATCTAAAAATGTGGTTCTGCCTGGAAAGATGGCTAAGCAGCTCAAAGTGTTTGCTGTAAACATCTCATACTGTGAGTTTAATCCTTAAGCTTCCATAATAAAGCCAAATGCGGTGGCTGGTACCTGTGTGTCTGAACACTCTATAATTAGATGGGAAGCAGGGACAGCAGAGGAGCCTAGAAGCTCCTATTGCTGCTCGGGGCTCTAATTTCATAGAGGTCTGTTACATTGAACTTTTGACATGTTTTGGTAATTTTCATGCAGTTGCCTCTAAGAGTACACTTTAAAAGAAATGTGGTACTCAGAATATTACAGAGCCCCTTTCCCTGGAAGCATAGAGAAAAAAATTACTAGGCACAGATTTTCCTGAATAACTTCCATGTTTATGGAAATATTATTTTAATTGAGCTGTACTTTTTATATTTTTGAATTTTCTTTCTGCTTTCACAAAGAAATAAAAGCTTAGTGTAGCTTCTGGGATTCAGAAAAGTTGTCAATTGGTATATCAATACAGTGGATCATTTTCTTTCTCTACTTTCCATAATGCGTACTCTCCTTTCTGCAAAAGGAATGTATTTTTATGTAAAAGAGACACATGTACACACATGCATGCATAGTATACCAAGGGACACACAACTAATTAATTTGCCCTGACCCTAGAGAAAATAAAAATGGCCTGAAATTCAAACTGTTCCAAGAAATGAAGTATTTAAAACAGTGGATTGACCTTGCAGGCACCAGCATACATCCTTAATTATTCTCCTTCTACACAAGGCATCTGATATGTTCATTCAGCTATAAGAGCATTTTAATTACCAACAACAGCAAGTTTGACTCATTCTATTAGGAAATAAATTTAGGAAGGGGAAGGCTGAATTAACAAATAAGAATTAACAAATACAGAGCTGAGGAGATGTCAGTAAAGTAATTACTGTGTGAGCCTAAGAACCTGAGGTTGGACACCAAGAAGCTATGTGATAATCAGGCCTGGGGGTCTGGTTTGCAATTGTAACCCTAGTTCCGGGTAAGTAGGACAAAGACACCCAGACCTCTGCAGCTTATTGTCAGCCAATTCGGCCAAGCTGAGAAGCCCCTGGTATAATCATAGACCCTGCCAAAAAAAAAAAAAAAAAAAAAAAAAAAAAAAAAAAAAAAAAAAAAAAAAAAAAAAAAAAAAAAAAAAAAAAAAAAAAAAAAAAAAAAAAAAAAAAAAAAAAAAAAAAAAAAAAAAAAAAAAAAAAAAAAAAAAAAAAAAAAGAAAAGAAAAGAAAAAAAAGAAAAAAAAATGAGCTGGAGTAGTCAGATAGCACAGCCGATAAGTGATTGCCAGGCAAGACTGATTATCTGAATTCCATTCCCAGACCTCATTGTGGAAGGAAAGAACAGAATCCAGCAATTCATCCTCTGACCTTTACACATGAGCTGTGGCACATGTGTGCTGTGGCATTTGTGTGCCTACAATATGTACACACATCACACACACATATACGATACTAAATTTCAAAAGTAAGTAAAGTGGACAGCAACTGAAGAAAACATGAACTTCTATTCTCTATGTACATGTGTATCTGCACGTACACAACACAAAGATACACACAGACACACACACAAACACACACACAAAAAGACACACACACAAAGTCACACACAGACACAGACAGACACACACACACACACATACACACACACAGAAAACATGTACCCACATCATACAGAGACATACACACAAGAACAACATTTTAACCGTGAATTGTGGTTTTCTGGTTGTTTATATTCTAATTCATTTTGCTGCAAAAGTTTTCCAAAGATTTTATAAGACGAGAAAAACTGAGACCCGAAACGCCTGGAGGACTCAACAAAAGTCCTAAAGGAATGACATCATCCAAATTCAAACAACATACCTTTGTTTGGACTTTGTTAGGAACTCCCCTTCCATGCATTTTTGATGTATAATGTCACCTAATTTTCAAAGCCAGGCCACGAAGTGGATACAATTACTGCCTTGCAGTTTGAGAGAGGGAGAATGAGAGACATATGGCTACAAAGCTAATAAGTGGCAGAACCAGAATTCGAATCATAATTATCCTGATTTCAAAGTCGAGAGAGATTTCCCCACTTACGTTGTCTTCTCACATCAGAAGGCTTAGAGGATCTGGTGTCCCAGTTATTTGTAAGGCAGCAGATTGCTATAATTTGAGTGATCATTTGCCTTTGTGAGAAGACACTGGTGCCCAACAAACAGTGGTCTGCTTTGTACCTGGCTTGCTTTATGGCTTTATCTTTTGTTGACTGTGGCTGGTTATAATTGCGAGGGTTTTGTGCTGTTTCTGCACAAGACTACATATGCTATTCAGAATGTCCTCAAATTGCTTGATATGTCTTTAGTTATCCTGTAGCTGTCTCGTAATTGGTATTGATAGGCTCACAAAGCATAAGATTCCTATCATGACCCCCACCCCATTTCTTTAGAGAAGACTTATTTGTACAAAAATTATTTGAATACTGCTGTTTTGATGAATTAGGTAATCAGATGGATAGGATAACTGGCCAATTTGGCTTTCATAATAAGAAAGCATCTGTGGATGATACCACAAATACTGGCAAAAAGAAAAGAGGCATACATATATAATTTTTTCTTATGCATTTCTGTTTTGATATTGGGGAAGTTATAATCAGAGGATGAAAACATGAACAGAAAATAAGATTAATTCCAATTTAAAGGATAAAATAGCTAAAATGATATAAAATTATGATGATGGAGATAATGCTTAATGGTATATATAGCATTTGCCTACCTGGTATAAGCTCCCCCATTTCCATATCCACTCCTGGAAAAAAAGAAAAAAGAAACTCAAGAAAATAAGTAAACAGTATCCCCAACTTTCCTGGCCATTTTAGGGATGACGTTATTCGAAAAGAAGTGGCCAAAAGTTTGCAAAATACATAAATCTCTGGCAGATATGTGCTTAATGAATTTTGAGCTATTAACATTAGCTGTAGGCAGCAGAAAGAGGCTTATTGTTTGCTTGGCTCTGTGAGTTAGCTCTAGCCTGGGACCCTTGTTTCCTTTTACATTCCAGGATACATATTTTATGCTGTCTTCCTTGTACGATTGTTATTTATATAGTCACCTCCATTCCCAGACTGTGAGCTCTCTGTCTCCAGTACAGTTCCTTCTATAATAGTCACTCAGTAAAGGTTTGTTGAACGGAACAAATGAATGAAGGAAAGATGAATGAGTGATTCAGGTAAGTTTACCAGGGTGGGAAGAAGGGGGAATTTTGTGGTTTTCCCTGTATTTAGGTATCTCAATCACGTTTTTGTTTTGTGTTTGTTTTACTCTCTATTGCATCTTTGTAAAGTGTGTGGCAATTTCTTAACCCATTCTGGTCTGCTCACTTGCTCTCTTTCCTTTCCTCTCTTGCCTGTCAAATTAGTAGAAATAAATCAAGGTAAGTTTTTTGTTGTTGTTTGTTTTGTTTTGTTGTTTTTGTTTTGTTTTGTTTTGTTTTTCTAGAACCCAGCTGTGTGCTGTGATACAAGCACTTTACATGTTGAGTTTCCTACCATTACAGCACAGAAACACTACAAACCGGGACCTCTGTTCTACAAGTTGATATAGATAATGTATTTAGTGTTTCACACTGTAGGATAACAGAAACCAACTCCCTGCCTTACGTGACTAATTGTACTGTGAAATATAGCACAAGTATACAAAAAGGAACAGTGTGGCTTCGGGGTAGGCACTAACCACAGTAGTTCATCTGGGGAATTAAGAAACATTACTTGGAACAGACGATATTTAAACCAAATTGCATGAATTTTGCTGAAAAGAAACGAAGTGAAAGAAGTAAAAAGAGAAATCAGATACACACATGGAGATGGAAAAGTGACCATTGCCCTCCCAAGGCAGCAGAGTCCAGCTTGAGAAACAGATTTTATTCCAATTTTACAATAAAAATTCCAGTTATAGTTGTCTTGCTGAGAGGTGGAAACCTAACATTGGTGGAGCCATTATTACATATTTGTACCTTTCAAACTGTACTTTGATAATAAATCATTTACTCTTTACAAAATTATGAACAGGGTAGGCCTGAATAATTCCTGTGCAACCTTTGCAAGCTAATACAACAATTCAAACTTTCTATTGATACCTTTAACCATTTTTAATTAAGGGTTTTAAACTATTTATATTCTCCAAGTTGATAATTCCAGTTTCAGTAACCTATCAAAAAGGAATATATATATATATATATATATATATATATATATATATATATATATATATATATATATATATATCAGGTACTGATATAGTCTTCAGCTTACAGCAGCTTGAATTACCTACTCATACCAGCTTGAATTTAAACATCATGAAGCTCACACATAAACATGTTTGTATACAAGCAGAGAGACAGAAATTTTATACTTGCTGTGACACAAATACAGTAACTACTCAACAAATATTTCTCTAATGAATAGATGAAAAACAAATAAGAAAACATTCACTGTTTAACATGTGGGCTTAATTAAATACATTGCAGCATAGTTGTATGATGACAATAACTATTAGCAACTTAAGTACAGAGGGAAGGGTTGAAGACTTAGCTCTGTGGAACAACAGCACAGATCTGGCAAGCACAGGGCTTTGGTTCAGACCTCAACATCAAAAATAATGGACTAAAGGAATATATGAAATGTTTATGAAATATGAAAGGAAGCATTTAAATGTTTAAAAAGCACGACATAAAATTTTGTCTGATCTCATCTCAGCTAAAACCAATAAAATGTATGAAAGGCAAATTGTAGAAAAATAAATGAATATAGACAGTCTGATCCATTTGTGAAAAAAAATACAATGAATGTGCTTGTCTGTCTTCATTCAACTGAAAGATGGCAAGAATATGTTCAGAGTGATCAGCTCTGGAATACAAAACCACTGAGAGGCTGGCCCTTTTCTGTGTGTTCTGTAGCATTTCAGCTTTTACAATTAGCACATTTGTCCTGCATCTAAACATAAATGCGCTCTGCAATACTTTTAGAACACACAGACTCATTCACACTTACTACAGTGTATGTTTGGGTCCTTGCTCTCCTAATGCTTACCTAAATATTTTAGGAAAGATTGGTGACATTTTAAGTGAACAAATAAAGCAAAATTGAAAAAAAATGTTCTGGCATGCAAAGAGTTTGGAAGTTTTCATTCGTGTCCTCACAAATCTGACAAGATTGAAACCTACAGATTTTTTTCAGATCAGAGAATTGATAGAAAGTGGTGACTGGTTATCTTCAGAGATAAAAATTCCCTGGGAACCGTTCTCTGGGGACTTTCTTACATTTGTAAGGTTTATCTCCAGAAACCTTATCTGATGTTCAGAATAAAGAGAAAAAAAAAATAACCCTTTGCAGTCTTGATATGGGGAGGAATTCTAAGTACTTTGTTATAGGCTCAGAACATTCTGTTCTTAAAGAAGCTTGCACTATGGCTGGGCAGTAGTGGCACACACCTTTAATCCCAGCACTTGGGAGGCAGAGGTTGGTGGATTTTTGAGTTTGAGGCCAGCCTGGTCTACAGAATGAGTTCCAGGACAGCCAGGGCTACACAGAGAAACACCGTCTGGACAAAAACCAAACCAAACCAAACCAAACCAAACCAAACCAGACCAGACCAAACAAACAAACAAACAAACAAACCAAAAACCCTGAAATAACAGAAATTAAAATTTTAATACCTAATTGGCATACATTTCTCCAAGGCTTTCCTGTGTTACAAAAGGTAGGTAATTAGGAAACACTGGTGAATTAAATAGCTACACTGAAAGGTGAAGACTTAATCATAGCATTATATGTAACCTCTTCTTTATTCCTTTCTACCACACCAGTATGATTTCTACTATGGTACAAAGACTCGGCAAACACAAACAATAGAAGGGTTCTATGCTATTTGCAAAGTGGTCACCAAGGGAATCCAAAGACAAAGGGGAAGTCACAAAGACACTAGAGTAATTTTCAGCTTCTACCATATCTTCAGCTAAAGAAAACAGAAAGAGCACTGTACTCTTACCTAAACACAAACCTTACAGTAATGCTCTATTTGCTTGACTTTCCTTTACTAAATACATAATGACTAGCCTTCAACTGAAAACTGTGCAAAGCATATGTTACAAGAGGAAAAACATCACTTGAAGGGACACAGCTAGATTCAGAGCCAACAGAGATATTGAAGTGATCAGACTGGAAATTTTTGGTAACTATGATTAATATGCTTAATCCTCAGATAGAAAAAGTGAACATTATGTAATATGCAGGTTGCTAGCAGTGAGATAGAAACATGAAAAGGGATTTGTACAAGTCAGAACTTAAAAAGACTATTTGGTAAAGTACAAAATTTATTAAAAGAATTCTTAAAAGTGAACAGTAGAAGATATACCAACCAGTTTTAAAAAGGCAAATATTTGTACAAAACTCTTTCCAAGGGACATTAATAGAAAATAAACATCTACCATGAAACTTTGACTATATGCCTATCAGAGAGAACCAACCCAAAATACTGACAATGCCAGATGCTTGCATGAATATGCCTTTATTTCTCTGGAGAACATAAAACTGTGTAGATAGATACTCTCTGGGAGTCAGACTGATAGTTTCCAAGAAAACAAAATTCACTATTATTATTCAACTCAGATTATTCTCTCTAGTGTCTACCCAAAAGTTAAAAATGTACATCCACACAAAATACTACATTAGACATTTATAGCAATTTACTCGTAGTTGCCCAAACTTGTAATTAAGCAGGACATTCTGAGTAGGTGAGTGAAAGTCTGTCGACTCTCCAAAAGGTAAAACAAAAATGACACTGAAAGAAATGAGCTACTAAGCCTGAAAAGACAGAGAACAATCTTATGTGTATTATGTGTATATAACAAATGAGGCTATCTGAAAACATTCGGTATTGTGAGATTCAACTATGAAACATTCCAGAGAAGGCAAATTTGTCAAAATTTATAAAGCGACAAGAGTGAGCCCTCGAGTATACTGTGGATTTGGATCGATAAAGAGTCCTTGCTGGCTTATCAGGAGGATATGAAACGTGGGCGAAAAAGAAATCTTGGAACAGTGCTTTATTATCATTTTTTTCCTTTGTGTCCCAGACTGCTCTAAAATACACACAAAGAGGCAACCCCAGGAATAGACGGTATGGTCTTGATATCCAGGCATTGGAGGCTACCCTTTGACCTACTGATACTTTGTTTCAACGACCACCACAACAAAACACCTTAACCAAAAATTTTTTTAAAAATGTCTTTGAGGAATTCACACTGAATGATTAAGATACATCATTAGAAACTTCTCAAATTGAATAACCAACAGAAAGATGAAAGCACACACTCAGAATACAGTGTCCAACTGTGAGGTCACAGAAACAATATAAAATACAAAGTAAGGAAACTAGATAGAGGAAAAGAGAAAGAAACAGAAAACAAACCAAAACACTAGTTGGTAAATATATTTCAAGATTACTGGCAGTCTACAAACCAAAAAAGCTTCGAGAATATCAAGGAGAATTGATACCAAAAGAACAGCATGCATATCAGAATCAATGCAACATGGAAATCTCTAAATAAGGTATCTTACTGACAAAGGAACAAAGATAAGTATTACATTGTATTGCACTTCAGATCTACCAAGAACAGCACAGTGAAATATTTAAAGGGTTGAAAGAAAAAATAAAACCCAATTCCGGATCCAGTGAAACTATTATTCAGAGGGATGGAGGGAGGAGAGAGAGAGAGAGAGAGAGAGAGAAAGAGAGAGAGAGAAAGAGAGAGAGAGAGAGAGAGAGAGAGAGAGAGATTCAGACAAACAAAAGCTTAGGAAATCACTTGTCAGTGTTTAAGAAGCTGCAAGACAAGTTCTTTGAAGCAGAAAAAATATATAGGACAGGAATTACGATCTACATAACAAAGCAAAAATGTTAGCTTGAGCATAAATACAGACTAAATATTTTTGACGAGTTAACTGAGCTAATGTGGTGATTCAAGACAATAAAGGCAACCATCTACTGGCTGATCATTATGTGGGGAGGTGAAATTGGTGGCAGAGCATTATGCTAATGGTGTGGAGGAATTAAAAACCATCCACTCTAAGCTAGTACCCTGTAATAGCTAGGAGCCTTATCAAGGTATCGAATGCTACCTCTTATTGCGTTATTATTTCTAATATTAAAAAACTATACATAAAATTATGTATATTATAAACTAAAAATAATAAATATAACATGCTCATGACTCTTCTGCCTCTGCTTCCAAAATAACTATGTTAACAGCATGTGATACCACACCTGGTTAAACTTACTGTATTTTTAATTCTTGAACATAGAATGCAATGGCATAAAATATGTTCATGATGTGCAGCCATTATCACTATTCCATTCCAGATATTTTTCATCATTCTAAACATTAGTTCTGTTTCCATTAGATAATATTTTTTCTATTCGCTAACGTTCCTAGATTCCTACCATGGACCTTTTAATGAATGTAATGGTAAAGCCAAGAACTTTGGTCCCAGAGCCTCAAAACTCAGACCCTCTTCGCTCCAGTTTATTTCCTTGTTTCTCTGTGTGTAATTTTTATGATTGTTTTTGGTACTATATTGTTGCTTGTATGCGTCATCCATGTATCTCTTAGGTATTGCCTGTCTGCAAGCCCTGTCTCTTTGTTTTCTGCAGATTGTTTCTCTGTCTCAGGGGCCAATGACGTTCTTTTTAATATTACAGTCTTTCGTTCTTCTGCTCATTGCAGTCTTCATGAACCACCAGAGACCAGCTTGTCTGTTTAGTCTTTGCAATTTTGCCATCTAGTGGCCACATATGGAACTTCTGCTATTTCTGCTATTAAGATTTTGACTTTCTTGACAACCACGTCTGCTGAAAAAGGCTATGGTCCAGGTGCTGTTTTAGGCACTTCAAATAATGATGCTATTTGACGTAACATTTTGCTGTAATTTTGATCATGTGACCACAATATGCTATGTTTGGGGATGCTTAGAATTATTATAAAGCATTGCCTGTTTGGAGGGGTGCCAAACTGAAACTGAAATGCCAAGGACACTGTACTCCATTTGACCACCAGTTTAAGGATGATGCATGGGGATTAGGTAAAAGTAGGGAAGGAGAACATCAATTAGTGCTCTCCAAAAACTATGTCACAGCTAACAAGACTTCACAGGAGGCAGCTAATAGTAGAGATGAATGTTAATGGTAAAAGAAGAGGGCAGCACCTGATAAGACCTGCTTAAGAGAGATTGGAAAACACTCTTTTGTCAAAAGAGCTCTAGACAAGGACTTTTGTCTAGGAAGGGACTGTTTGAAATAAATGATGGAGAATGAGAGTGGAGAGGGGGAGATTTGCACATCAATCTGAGAAAGAGTTGGAATCTCAGTCTTGTTCATTAGGGGCTTGTTTGTCCATAGAGAGTTACTAATAATCATCTTAAAATTCAAACCCTTTTTGTTTTGGGTGACATGCTGGCAAAGGCCCACATTCAAATATTATTATTTTTGACAATATCTGCTTGAATACTTCCCTAGTGAAATATGATCACACAAAGACATCTACTGTGAATGCCTATCTATATTCCTTCATAAGCAAGATTTTATTAGATGTATAGACTTCCATACTATGAGACATTTACCTTGTTTATGATTGCAAGTTGATGTAAATGTTTTTGGTTTATGGTGGCATTATGCCCCTCATTGTAAAGCAAAAACATAACCCCAATGTAACTTGAAAATACTGTATGTTAAAATGCATTTAGCATACCTATTAAATATGATTCTTTAGCAACAAAATGCACTGTAGGACAGTATTATTTTGTGACTGTGTAGAGATGTTTTTTTCTTTCTTTTTTTTTATTTTTAGAGACATGGTTTCTATGTATAGCCCTGGCTGTCCTGGAACTCACTTTGTAGACCAGGCTGGCCTTGAACTCAGAAATCCGCCTGCCTCTGCCTCCCAAGTGCTGGGATTAAAGGCGTTTGCCACCACTGCCCGGCTTTAGACATGGTTTTTGCTTCTGCTTAATATCACAAGAGCTCTATATCACATATTAGTGTTCAGAAAAAAAATCAAAATGCAAAATTCAAAGCTCTGATAATGGTATATGTGGTCTGGACTCTCATAAGAGCTTCAGGAACAAAAGCCTATCTGACTCTTGCTGAAAGGATCTCACTCTATAGTCTAGGATGGACACTCACTGTATATCCCAAACTAGCCTCAAATTTATGGAAACCCTCCTGCATCAGCTTTTTGAAGTGCTGGGCTCACAAACATGAGTAACTGCACCTGACTACATAGGAATATTTTGAAGAATTCTGTATGAAAGCATTTACAAAAGCTGTGTATTGATTTGTAGCTCAAGAATATATGAAATGTCATATTCATTCATGAGTATTGATATCATTAAAAAGTCTTTGAATTAATTTCTGTGTTCTATATACTTATTCTTCTACCCACAACTTAGTATAGTTATCACCCCTGATCAAAGAAACTTCTCTTTCTGTGTGGAGGCCATCACAGAAAACCACAGCTAGTCAAAACGGAGAAAACAACTGATCAAGCTGTGTGTGTGTGTGTGTGTGTGTGTGTGTGTGTGTGTGTGTGAGAGAGAGAGAGAGAGAGAGAGAGAGAGAGAGAGAGAGAGAGAGAGAGTCCCAGATGCAATTAATACAATTACAGAACACCACTGCACCCAAGGCTCAGGGAGTACCAAAGAAGAGGAGGTAGGAAGACTGTAAGAGCCAGAGTCTGCTCTGGAATTGTGACTCCCAGAAATGACAGGGAAGATTCACCCCAGGTACCTCAGTAATAACAAACAAGATGTCAACAGTTACAACACTAATAGACATCCTATCCTGGAAGGGGAGCATCTTCCTGGGCCACAGGCCTAGACAAAGAACTATAGACCTCTAAGGAATGCCAAAAGCAGGAGAAACAGTTTTCCCCAGGGAAAAATGATGTAATTGTATTTTCATTAAAAAAAAATCACAAATTAAATCTATGCATGTGTTATATATCAGGGATAAAATTTTTATTTGTTTATTTTGAATAATTAATTAATTGAAATAACTAGTAGACTAGTTGAAATAACTGTTGTTTTCCCTTACAAGTTTGGAAACAGACTCATAGACATAAGCCCAGATTTATATTTTCTAGGTGGTGCTAAATTTACTCAAATTGACAATTGAAATTAAGAAACTATTGTCATAAAATTGTAAACCAAAACAAACCTTTCTCTTAAAGTTGCTTTTGGGAAGCATTTTGTCAGAGCAATGTGGGAAAAGTGATTAATATGCAGAAAAGTTTTTTCAAATATATTTATATTATTAACATTTTCTCCTAGAAACTATCTATAAGCTTTATAAATATTTTCATAAGGTTCTTAATGTTATTACCACTGGTTTATATGAGTTTCTACGAATGTTTTCCTATTCATAATTTGGCCTTTGAACATTTTTTAAAAATAATCAAATCCATAATTTAAATATTAGTTGTTAATATTGCTTAGGTCTCCAAAGGAACACAAGTGTTTTCCTGTGGAAGTTGTTCTCTTGACACAGGCCTCTCATATCAGTCTCTCATGTGTCCTTTACACATATTATGCATATTCATGCACAAATATAATAGACATATATATATATATATATATATATATATATATATATATATATATACATATATATATATTCTGCAATTCTACTTTTTTATTAATAATGTGTACCTTAACAATTTTACTTCACAATATATTTTGAATATTGTTCAGTGTCAATATATTAGATATTTACTCATTCATTTTTGTGAATATTTCACCATGTCATATTTTATTGATTGGCCCCTGAATTTTGGACTGAAATAAAATTCATAATAAAGGTAATCTTTTACATCATATGCTTCAGTGGTTCTACTACATTAATAAAATTGTGGAATCATCACATTAATTCAAGAAAATGTCATCATCTAAAAAATAAAATTGATACTTATTAATATGTATTCTCTATAATTCTTTAGTCAAAGTACCTGGCAATCAGCAATCTATTATTTATATTTAAAATTTTTCATATAAATTAATCTATATATATATATATATATATATATATATATATATATATATATATATATAAATATATATATATATGTTTCTGAAATTTTTCACTTAACAATGATTTAGATTCATCCATATTGCACTATGCATTAATAATTTACTTATTACACTTAATACACTTATTACACTTAATACATAGACCCAGAAATAAACCCATACACCTATGGTCACTTGATCTTTGACAAGGGATCTAAAACCATCCAATGGAAGAGACAGCATTTTCTTTTCTTTTCTTTTTCCCCAATTTTTATTAGATATTTTCTTCATTTACATTTCAAATGCTATCCCGAAAGTTCCCTATACCCTCCCCCATCCCTCGGCCTTCTCCACTACCCATCCATTCCCACATCTTGGCCCTGGAGTTCCCCTGTACTGGGGCATATAAAGTTTGCAAGACCAAGGGGCCTCTCTTCCCAATGATGACCAATTAGGCCATATTCTGCTACATACACAGCTAGAGACAGGAGCTCTGGGGGTTCTGCTTAGTTCAAATTGTTCTTCCACCTATAGGGTTGGAGACCCTGTCAGCTCCTTGGGTACTTTCTCTAGCTGCTCCATTGGGAACTCTGTGTTCCATCTAATAGCTGACTGTGAGCATCCACTTCTGTGTTTGCCGGCTCTGGCATAGCCTCACAGGAGACAGCTATATCAGGGCCCTTTCAGCAAAATCTTGCTGGAGTATGCAATAGTGTCTGCCTTTGGTGGCTGATTATGGGATGGATCCCCGGTTTCAGCAATCAGTGGTTGGTCCATTCTTTTGTCTCAGCTCCACACTTGATCTCTGTAACTCCTTCAATGTGTGCTTTGTTCCTAATTCTAAGAAGGGGTGAAGTGTCCACGCTTTGGTCTTCATTCTTCTTGAGTTTCATGTGTTTTGCAAATTGTATCTTGGGTAATCTAAGTTTCTGGGCTAATATCCACTTATCAGTGAGAACATGTTATGTGAGTTCTTTTGTGATTGGGTTACCTCACTTAGGATGATACCCTCCAGATCCATCCATTTGCCTAGAAATTTCATAAATTCATTTATTTTTAATAGCTGTGTAGTACTCCATTGTGTAAATGTACCACACTTTCTGTATCCATTCCTCTGTTGAGGGACATCTGGATTCTTTCCAGCTTCTTGCTATTATAAATAAGGCTGCTATGAACATAGTGGAGCATGTGTCCTTATTACCAGTTGGAACATCTTCTGGATATATGCCCAGGAGTGGTACTGCAGGATTCTCCAGTAGTACTATGTCCAATTTTCTGAGGAACTGGCAGACTGATTTCCAGAGTGGTTGTATAAGCTTGCAATCCCATCAACAATTGAGGAGTGTTCCTCTTTCTCCACATCCTTGCCAGCATCTGCTGTCACTTGAATTTTTGATCTTAGCCATTCTTACTGGTGTGAGGTAGAATCTCAGGGTTGTTTTGATTTGCATTTCCCTGATGATTAAGGATGTTGAACATTTTTTCAGGTGCTTCTCAGCCATTTGGTATTCCTCAGTTGAGAATTCTTTGTTTAGCTCTGTGCCCTATTTTTAATGTGGTTATTTGTTTTTCTGGTGTCCACCTTCCTGAGTTCTTTATATATATTGGATATTAGTCCCCTATCTGATTTAGGATTGGTAAAGATCCTTTCCCAATCTGTTGGTGGCCTTTTTGTCTTATTGACAGTATCTTTTGCCTTACAGAAGCTTTGCAACTTTATGATGTCCCATTTGTCAATTCTTGATCTTACAGCACAAGCTATTGCTATTCTATACAGGAATTTTCCCCCAGTGCCCATATCTTTGAGGCTTTTCCTCACTTTCTCCTCTATAAGTTTCAGTGCCTCTGGTTTTATGTGGAGTTCTTAAACCACTTAGACTTGACCTTAGTGCAAGGAGATAAGAATGGATCAATTTACATTCTTCTACATAATAACCACCAGTTGTGCCAGCACCATTTGTTGAAAATGCTGTCTTTTTTTCCCACTGGATGGTTTTAGCTCCCTTGTCAAAGATCAGGTGACCATAGGTGTGTGGATTCATTTCTGGGTCTTCAATCCTATTCCATTGATCTACCTGTCTGTCACTGTAACAGTACCATGCAGTTTTTATTACAATTGCTCTGTAGTAAAGCTTGAGATCAGGCATGGTAAAGGACAACATTTTCAACAAATGTTGCTGGCACAACTGGCGATTATCATGTGGAAGAATGCGAATTGTTCCATTCTTATCTCCTTGTACAAAGCTCAAGTCTAAGTGGATCAAGGAAGTCCACATAAAACCAGAGACACTAAAACTTATAGAGGAGAAAGTGGGGAAAAGACTAGAAGATATGGGCACAGGGGAAAATTTCCTGAACAGAATACCAATGGCTTGTGCTGTAAGATCGAGAATCTTTTCTTGCTTTTAATGCTGCAATAAACATTACTATGCACAATTTCAGAGTATGTAATGTGATTTAAAGACTATATTATTTTAATTCCTGAGGCATGTATAATAACGCCATGTTGGATACTTTTAGAAACTGCACATCCTCCAAAGTTTTTCTACTATTTTTTGCAGAACAGCACTGAATCTGTAAATTTACTGGGGGAAGGGTTGCCATTTTTAAACTACCTGTTTAGATACATATTTCTTTTAGTTTTAAAATATATTTCCAATAGCTGATTGAAACTTATTTTTTAAGCAACAGCCCCCAGATTGCTAGAATTTTCTGGTTAACTTTCAGAATCCTGAAATCATTGATTCTGGCAAGTTTCGGCAAGTTCTCCCTCCGCCCCCATTATTTAATAGAAAAGGGACTTTTTGCAGGTACATATTCCATTAATTTTATGGATATAAAGATTTTTATAGTTGCTTTCATGTCATTTTGACCAAGATACCTGATAGAAACAGTTGAGGATAAATAGGTTTATTTTACATTTCAGACCATTATGGTTGTGAGGCGACAGTGAAGATCCTGGTAAAAAGTAGAATATAGAGGTTCCTCAAATCCCAGAGGACCAGGAAGCAGAGCACAGGAGCGTCACCAAGGTCCCATCTCTGGCCTTCTTCTTCTCTCAGCTAATTCCCACCTCCTAAAGGTTCCATACCCTCCCTAATTTGCTGGTAGGTTTGCTATGTATAAAGAATTTTTTCCATTCTGCCCCTTGTGTATTTATGGTACTACTCTGTGTAAAAACATTCAAAATTTGAGCATTTGTGGGTGATATTTATGTTTCAAATCACAGTAAACAGTTCCTTTGATCACTTAGATTGCCTTTAGTCTTGAAAATTATAAAGAAATGCTATAAAAATTAGGATGTACTAACATAATTTTCTTAAACTGTGTCTTAGTGTTTTACTGAGGTGAACAGACACCAGGACCAAGACAAGTCTTATACAAAACAACATTCATTTGGGGCTGGCTTACAAGTTCAGAGATTCAGTCCATTATCATCAGGTGGGAGCATGGCAGTATCCAGGCAGGCATGGCGCAGGCAGAGCTGAGAGTTCTACATCTTCATCCAAAGGATGCCAGTGGACTAAGACTGACTCCCAGGCAACTAGGGTGAGGATCTTAAGCCCACATCCACAGTGACACACCTACTGAAACCAGGTCACACTTATTCCAACAAGGCCACACATCCAAATGGTGCCACTCCCTGGTCCAAGAATATACAAACCATGGAAAAGTGTATGCTAAGTATTGCTTTTCATACGTTTTTCTCATATCATACATATAGTGTCTGATTCACAAGTTGGAGTCCTAGGTTCTTATAGGTATAAATTAAGACAAGTGTGTTGTGGAATTTATATATCTATCCCAGCACAATGCTATAACTAATATGATCACATGAATTAGTGAGCAGATTATAGTACTGATGAAATTAATATTCACTCCCTGTCTTAGTTAGAGTTTTACTGTTGTGAACAGACACCATGACCAAGGCAACTCTTTTTTTTTTTTTCTTAAATTTTCTCTTTTCGTTTATTTTTATTTAATGTGTATAGGTGTTCTATCTGGGCACTATGCACATGCCTGGTGATCAGAGAGGCCAGAAGAGGTCCTCAGATCTCCTAGAACTGAAATTGCGCATAGTTGTGAACCTCCATGTGGTTGCTGGGAATTGAACCTGGTCCTCCAGAAAAAGCAGCCAATATTCTTAACCGCTGAGCCATCTCTCCAGCCCCTACCAAAGCAACTCTTATAAGGGTGACATTTGATTGGGGCTGACTTACAGGTTCAGAGGTTCAGTCCATTATCATCAAGATGGGAACATGGCAGCATCCAGGCAGGCATGGTGCAGGAGGATCTGAGAGTTCTACATCTTCATCTGAAGGCTGCTAGCAGATCACTGACTTCTAGGCAGCTAGGATGAGGGTCTTAAAGCCCACACACACAGTGACATACCTACTCCAACAAGGACACACTTCCTAATATTGCCACGCCCTGGGCCAAGCATATACAAACCATCACACTCCCTCTTCTATGGAACAATGTAACACTATATATAACTGCTCTTTAGATAATGAGGTGCAATGGAGGGTGGAATACATATTAGCAATGCCCTATAAAAAGTCATCCCACATTAAGAAATATGCTGGAGCTTGCCTTAATAAATTTTTGTTGCTTATAACAGAATACCACTTTCAGTGTAATTTATAAAACAGAATCCCATTTGGTTTATGGTTGGGGCAATTGGCTATTTACCAGGAATTTCTTTCTTCTGCCTGAAACATGGATTAAGTGTGACCTCTCTGTTTTCTGATCACCAGTCTGGCTTCACTGTCCCTCTGCCATGTCTTCCCTTCCATGATGGACTGATCCCCTCCAGAACCATAAGCCTGAACAAGTCCTTTCTTTCTTAAATTGCTTTTGATAATCCTATTTTAGCACAGCAGCAGCAAAGTAGCATATATATATGTTAACTTACTCTTTGAGATTTTTTTTCTTGAAGACCAGAAGCATAACTTTCTGTAAGAGATAGTACCAAATGGCTCTCTGTTCTGTCCAGAGGCAACAATTTGTACACTAAATCTAGATGAAAGTCACTGCTAGAGATTTCACATGATCCTGGATCTGAAGTCACTTTGGATCTAAGACCATAACTTAGAAAAAGAAATGAACATTGCAAAAATGGTAAAGGCAAGTAGACCCCCTTAAGATGATCAGAATTCAGAAGTTATTACATTAATGTCTTTTTCTCACAAGCGCGCGCGCGCGCACACACACACCCACACACCCACACACACACACACAATTCTTTGTTGCCAATAAAACTATTACACTTATTCTATTTTATTTTACAATTATATCAGTTTCAACACACCCTGGCTCTTTACCCCAGGCTTGTTATTCCATTATAATCCCATGGCTGCCATTTGGACTTGTGAACTGCTTATTTATGTACTTGACTTGACCACATGCATGAGGAATGCAGGGATTCATGTCTACTTAGAATATCACTTGGCCAATATCCAGAGGCCATCAGAAGTTTAGGAACTAAATATAAACAAACACATGCATTATGAAATGGTTAAATTAACCTCCTCACATGTCCTGTACTTCTCTTATACTGACTCGAATGGCCACTACAATGTATTTTAAATGTTTTATATGGATCATGAGAATCATGGAGGATCATAATATGACATGAGACATACTAGAATACCACAATCCATGCAATGCACGTCCTATCAAAGACTCTCCTTACTCCTGTTGTATTATCACACCTACTTAAAACTTTTTATACTTTTTGAAAAAAAAAACTTGCTTTAAAATTCAAACAGGACCTAGATTCTAAAGCAGGTAAAACTGTGATAGCATGATGTCATATTTTATCCTTTGTATCAGCCTCACTACTCTAGTCTCAATTTCCAGGTACACTCAGTTAATTTTCCCATACCAGCAAGTGTTATTCAATATTGGTGCTTAGCACTTAGAAAACTGAGAAACAGGGGATACAAATTGGAAAGGAAGAACTCAAATTATCACTATTTGCAGATGACATGATAGTATATATAAGTGACCCCAAAAACTCCACCAGAGAACTCCTAAACCTGATAAACAGCTTTAGTGCAGTAGCTGGATATAGAATCAACTCAAACAAATCAATGGCCTTTCTCTATACAAAGGATGTACTGGCTGAGAAAGA
>LR753349.1:1239996-1257167 GCA_902729485.2 Mus minutoides | reverse complement strand
TTCCTCTATAACTGCTTCTAGATGTTTAACTGTGCTTTCCTGCATTTCCTTCTTATAGTCCTCCATCATCATCATGACGAGTGATTTTATATCCATGTCCTGTTTTTCTGGAGTGCTGTTGTATCTAGGACTTGAAGTGGTGGGTGAGTTTGGATCTGGTGATGCCAAGTACCCTTGGATTCTGTTGCTTCTGTTCTTACGCTTACCTCCTGCCATCCCTGCCCAAGGAGACCTGGTGTTGGTGCAGACCAGAAGGGACGTGTGTCTTGTCCTGGGCTTTTCTCAATCTCCTGCTGGTGTCTCAGGTCGCTCGCAATTGGGCCTGGAACAGATGCTGAGTTCGGCTGCTCACCAGTGGTCCTTAGATTGCTAGGAGAGTCCTTCTGGAAACCTGGGTGAGTGCGAGTCACCCAGGCCTTGCGCCCTGTGCTGGAGCGGAGCGGTGTGGACCAGAAGGGAAGGGGTCCGCTCCCCGCCTGTCTATCTCCCGGCTGCAGACTCAAGTCCCACGAGTTTGGACTGGAACAGATGTGTGGTCCTCTTACCAGTGGTCCCGAGGTCGCTGGAAGAGTCCCGCTGGAAACCTGGGTGGGTGCGCGGCACCCAGGCCTTGCACCCTGCGCTGGAGAGGAGCGGTGTGGACCAGACACATTTTCTTTTCTATAACAATCATTTCCTGAGAAAAACTAGATTACTCTGGAAGACACAATATATTCTTTTCTGAGAAGAATGCACCTATAATTTGTCTCCTTATGGAGCTTACCTATTAAATTTTCCACTACCTTCAATGCTGTCACACAAATGATGAATACTTTGGGCCATTAGACTTCAGGAAGACTACACATTTAAACCGTAGCAGCTAGTTAACAATGTGATCTATGTGGAAAGTTCCAGAGACCTCTAAAACCATACTTTTCCTATGTATGTAATTTAAATTTTCTCTTTTTTTCAATAATTTATTTACTTTTATTCTCTTTACATCCTGGTCACAGACCCATACCTCTTCTTCTCCCAGCCCCATGGAGACCATGGAGAGTCTGGATAACTCTTCAGCCCCCCTCCCACCAGGGAGTCAAAAGGACTCTACTCCTTTTGGAAACGGCAAGACACAGTATTGGTGGGAGCCTACTGAGTCTTGCTATAACCTCGTTTCTGCACCTGTGGCAGGGGCAAACTCTGTGTTGACTGTCTTTCTCCGTATTGTTGGTGTTGGTTATCTCTTTCTTTCTTTTTGGACTAGGACTGATGATACTTTTGGACATGGGACATACTAAATCTAGCCCGTTAAACATCCTAGTTAACCACTAGAGGAAAGTTAGGGAAAGAGGAGAAAAATTGTCAGTAGTAGTAAAGAAGAGCAAGTTAGTTAACTCTCTCCTTCTCTGAATAGCCCACCTTCAGAGTAGGGTGGCCACCCATAGGGACCTTTGACTTGCAGGTGATCAAAGCAGTAGAGGAAAGAGTTTTTAGGCCAGGATCCCTCAGGCATCCAGACCAAGTGCCTATGGTTACCTGGAAGAATCTAGTGGAGGATACCCCTTACCCCACCCCCACCCCCGATAAAAACCTTTATTTCCTCAAGACTCATCTTGCAGGTTCTGGCCATCAAGAAGAAAGAAGTGTGAGAGGAGGGATCCATACCTGAGAAGTTGATCTTCCAAGACCCTTCAACAGCAGACCTGTTGATCCAAGACCCTATACCACCATATCCCCCTACTCTAGCCCACATGACCCTGACAGCACCAGCACTGGCCCTGGGAACCTCAGCCCACATGGGCCAGGTGCCATTGCACCCCTCTTTACCAGAGGGAGGAATAAGAGGAGATCCCCAACTTCATGGTTCTGCCATGGGGACCTAAAGTGTGAGAGCCACCTCCTCTGATACTATGGTGGCTCTCCTGCTGAGGGCATGTAAGACTCTAGATGATAAGGGAAACATGCTATGCAATATTGGCCCTTCTCTTGGCTGACTTGTACAACTGGGAGGCCCAACACCATCACCCCCCTTTTACATAACCCTAAGGGACTGATTAATCTCTTTGAGATTGTTTTATTTACTCTTCAGGCCACCTGGGATAATATCCAACAACTCATGATAGTGTTCATCATGACTGAAGAGTGAGAGAAGATAATGCAGGAAGCCAGAAAGAATGTCCTCTCAGACAGGGGAGTACCATCGATTGACTAGGCTGTCATTGACAACAGGTTTCCCCTTATTAGACCTGACTAGGATTGGAGCACCTTAAGGTTTACCACCAGGCTCTGTTGGCAAGTCTCAAGGCAGCTGCCTGGCAGCCCACAAATTTGACCAAGGTACATGAGATTAGACAGAGATCAGATGAGTCACCTGCTGCCTTTCTAGAGCAGCTCATAGAGGCATTCTACTAACATACACCCATGACCCCAGCAGCAAGGAGCACAAAACTACTGTGACTATGGCTTTTACAGATCAGACTATTAAGGATATCAGGAAAAAGCTTCAGAGGCTAGAGGAATGGCAAGATAAGTCATTGAGGGATTTGGTGTACATTACTGAGAAAGTCTACCATGACAGGGAGACAGAGGAGGAGAAAGAGCAGAGAAAGAGAAAGAAAGAAAGAAAAGCGACAGGGAAGAGATCTACAGAGAGTACCGGAAGTAGTAGTTAGGGAAAGCAGAGAAGAGAGACAGAAAAAGACCAGTGCACATACTGCAAGGAGAGAAGCCAATTGGCCTGAGAGCAAGAAATCCTAGGCCTTGGGAAAAGTGCCCCCCAAAGGCAATGTTATTTGTCCTGGGTGAAGACAGTGATTAGGGGAAACTGGGCTCAGATAGCCTCCCTGAACCCAGGGTAACTCAGAAAGTGGAGGAGAAACCTACTCAATTCTTGGTGGACACAGGGGCTGATGGCCCTGTTTCCAAGAAAAAAAAAATCTTGGGTCCAAGGAGCCACTGGTACCAAAATGTATTCATGGACTACCCAAAGAACAGTGGGCCTAGGGATGGGCCGGATATCCCATTCATTTATGGTCAACCCTGACTGTCCCTACCCTTTATTGGGGAGATATTTACTCTCCAAAATGGGGACCCAGATATACTTTCTGCTTGATGGGCCACAACTAACTGGTCCAAAAGGGGAGACATCTCTGACTGACTCCTGCCAAAAGCAGAAGCTTCCTGGTTTACAGAGGGGAGCAGTTTTGCCCATGAAGGTCAGAGACAAGCTGGTGCTGCTCTGGTGGACAGCACAAATATCTTCTGGGCAGACCTCTAACTCCTCCTTCCCACTGGCACTTCTACTCCCTGGCACATTGGTGAAGAAGGTAGAGCTAATTGCCCTCACCAAGGCCTTGGAACTTGGAGCTGGCAAGAAAATTAGCATCGACATGGATGCCACAGCCCACATCCATAGGGATATATGCCATGAGAGAGGACTGCTCACATCAGAGGAAACAAAGAGAAAATCTTGGACCTTATTTATTTATTTATTTATTTATTTATTTATTTATTTATTTTTCAAATTAGGTATTTTCTTTATTTACATTTCAAATGTTATACCCTTTCCTAATTTCCCCTCCAAAAATCCCCTATTCTCTCCCCCTCCTCCCCCTGCCAGTACACCAACCCACCCACTCCTGCTTCCTGGCCCAGGCATTCCCCTATACTGGGGCATAGAACCTTCACAGGACCAAGGGCCTCTCCTCCCATTGATGACCGACTAGGCCATCCTCAGCTACATATAGAGCTAGAGCCATGAGTCTCTCCTTGTGTTTTCTTTGATTGGTGGTTTAGTCCCAGGGAGTTCTGGCATGGCTATTAAAAACAATGAATTCATGAAATTCTTAGACAAATCTTGGACTTCTTGGATGTCCTAATGAAGCCAGCAACTCTGAGTATTACTTACTGCCCAGGACATCAGAAGGGAAGAGACTCAGTGGCCCGGGGCAATAACCAGGCAAACCAAGTGACTCCAGAAGTGGCTATGCAGGAACCTATCACAGTTATGGGCCTGCAAGAAACACCTCCTGGGAAATGGGACTGGACTAAGTGATGGCTTCACTTCAAATATATGGAAGAAGAAAGGACTCAGATTGCTATCCACCCTACCAACCAAGGAAGGACAATGGGGCACAAAACAAAAAAAACTATACTCTCTAGAAAGGAAGCAAAAGACTTACTAGGCAAAATGTACAGATGGACTCATTTAGGGGATAAAAAGCTTGTCCAAGCAGTTAAGGGACCTCATGTATATATATTAGGACTCAGGTTTGGGGCCAGAAAGATAGCAGGACAGTGTAAGGTAGACCAGCAAGTGAATGCTTATGCAGCCAAGAGTAAACAGGGCAAAAGACCTGGGGAAGAATGGCCTGGAGTGTACTGGGAGGTCAATTTTCCAGAAGTTAAGCCAGAAAATATGGTTACAAATACCTTTTAGTGTTTGTGGATACTTTCTCTGGATGGGTTGATGCTTTCCCCAACAAGCAGGAAACAGCTACCATGGTAGCTAAGAAGATATTAGAGGAAATTTTCAAGAGGTTCAGAGTGCCCCAGGTAATCAGATCAAACAATGGTCTTGTTTTTGTCTCTTAGGTAAGTCAGGGATTGGCAGAGACATTGGGGACTAATTGGAAGCCCCATTGTGCAGAAAATCCCCAGAGTTCAGGGCAAATAAAGAGAATAAGTAGAACCTTAAAAGATACTTTGACTAAATTGACCTTGGAGACTGGCTCAGATTGGTGGTGCTCCTCCCCTTGGCCCTGTTCTGAGCCTGGAACACCCCTTACCATTTTAACCTGACCCTGTTTGAGATCCTGTTTGGTACCCCAACTCCCTTGGTGTCTGCTGGTCCCTCCTCTGGAGATATCCCAACTCAATGATAGGAACGTCTTCTTGAGGCTCCAAGCCCTTCAGTCAATACAACATGAGATTTGGCCCAAACTTACTGTCTTAAATGCTCCAGGGATGCCAGAGACTCCTAACCTTTTCCAGAATGGTGACATCCCATGAGCAAGCACAAATCCCTGATTCTATTAATGATATTCTGTTATTTTTTCAGACAGGATTTTAGAGTGGCTGTCCTCTAAGAGGGTCTACCCAGCATCTGACTCAGAGAGATGCAGAGACCCACAGCCAGACAGTAGTTGGAGCTTGGGTACTCACGTAGAAGAGTTAGAGTGAGGACTGAGCACATCGAAGTGATAGTAACTTCACAGGAAGATCAACAAAGTCAACTAACCTGGATCCTTAGGGCTCTCAGAGACTGAGCCATCAACAGAAGAGCATACATGGGCTGGACTGAGGCCCTATGCACACATGTAGCAGATGTGCACCTCATTGTTCATGTGGGTCCCCCAACAAGCAGAGCAGGGACTTTCCCTAAAGCTGTTGCCTATCTGTAGAATCTGTTCCCCAACTGGGTTGCCTTTTCTGACCTCAGTGAGTCTGTGATCAGGGGACTAGGACAAGTTAGGTCAGTGATCAGGATGTAATATGAATAAATAAATTAATTAATAGTGAAGAAATCATATGATACACACATACAAATACACACACAAATATATCCATACACAAACACACACTAACACACACACACATACACACTAACTCACAGCTTTTGATATTTGGATGCTGGTCTTTATTATAGTTCCACAGAAGCAGGGAGGCTGGTTTGGCAGTAGTTTGCTTCCATAAGGCCATTCTGTAAAACCTAGGACTCAGCTGTCCTTAAGAGCAGTTTATGAATCCACTCCACTCCAGGCTGAAGAATAAAGTTGAAAGATGGAAATAAAAAGAAAGGATCATTAATTAGAGAGAATGCCTATTATGTTAACGATTACAACCAAACACATAGTATTGTAGATTGAGGAATTCTTGGATTGTTTCTAAAGGCTGTCCCTCCCTGGAGTCCACCATAGATTTGTAATTTTGAAACCTTTGAAGATAGAGTCCAGTGGTATACACATCAACCCCTAAGGTGTATCTAATGGCACTTAGAGGGTAAATTGCAAATGCTAGAGTAGCTACCATTCTTTTTGGAGTAACTAAAACCCACTAAATGTCAAACTGTCTGTGTTAGCACCCCTGTTTTGTGATTGAAACATTCAAATTTGAAAACACAACACTAATTTTACAAGATTAATACAAATAATTTTACATGGTAAATTGCTATTTAGTCTTTCTACAAGTACATAGTTTTTTCTCTTAGTTTCAATATCATAGTATTTTTCCTATTTCTTTCTCTTAACTTTATAGGCATCATATGAATATATATATATATATGTATATATATATATATATATATGTATACATATATGTATATATATGTGTGTTTACATAAAAATTTTATGCTTTGACAAGCAACAATTTTATAATTTTAATTTCAGAATTTTTCTATATTATAATCTTCATAATTATGCATACTTTTATTTTCTTTCTATGAAAATTTTTTTGGCAAATTTCTTAAATAGTACTATTTTACTATGACCCTTCCAAAATATCCAAACTTGAACCTAGATAAAAATTAAGAGGATGACAAGGAAGATGAGACAGATAAATAATGAATGATAATGAAAAGGAAAGGTTTGATGCCTAACTGTAACTTAGATTGTCTTGCATTTAGCATGACAGAGAGTCTCAGCTCCACCATAGTAAGAACAGACAATGAACAAGGTAAAAGCAGAGGGAACAGGTTTGTGATGTTTGCCCCAATTTGTAACTGGGTAACAACACTTCACACAAAGATTAGAGACCTAGAAAGAAATGACAAAATATATATATTAGGAGTGCCTTCCAAAGTGATTTGTATATTTATGTCCCTCAAATCCCCCAGGCTATTTAGAAAAGGGAAATGGAAGGAACAATCTCTTAGATGAGAAAAGTAGAAATTATAAATCAATGAAGTGTTTATCCCCAAGGAGAGGGCATTAACCTGAAAAGGATGGATAGAAGCCAAAGGAGATTTTATCACTTCTGAAAAGTTAAGTTTGGTTTTCATTGTCAGTATGAATCAGGGCTCATTAAAACCTTTGCTTCAGCTTGGATAGAATAAGCATTGTGTATTCCTGAATCTCAGTGTTCTTTTTATCTGTTGAGTGCAATTTGTTTAACTGAGACTTACTGCATTAAGCAATTTCCCAAAAATATCTTTATGCTTCATTTAAATGTTCTCATGGAGTTTTTATCTTTTTTTTTTTTTTTTTTTTTTTTGCTTTCCAAGAGTGTTGTATAGCTAGTTACCTGTTTCTGTAATGACTATAAGTAAGTAAAATGTTTGCTTTAAGTCACAAACCACTTTCCCCTACTCTAGTAAAATTAAGTATTTATCTCTTGAAATTTAAGCATTTGTTTGGCAACTTGGTTAAGCTGTTTTGATGGATTTTCATCTTCCTTGCCTCTAAGTTCCAAATTACTCTTAAATATTGAATAATGATACATATAAAATAAAAGAAAATCACACACACACACACACACACACACACACACACACACACACAATCACTTCACTTCCAAATCCAACTTGTCCTAAGTAATAAATATTAGTAAACATACCAAAGGAGCATATCTTGCTTTTAGAGTTGGAGATTTCTTGCACTGGCAGACACGCCGCATGGGCATAGGTGATGCTCTGAAAGGCTCACAAGGAGGGAAAGGTAGTCTTTCTCTTGAAGAAGGGATTCTAGTAGTCACACTTCTTTTCCCTTTTTCATTGAAAGTAGTCTTTTTGGATAATGATCTGAATCCTTTCCTTATTCTTGGCATTACTGTCTTAGAGTCTGTGGATGAGACCTCTGAATCATCAGTTGACTTTAAAACTCTGAACCCTGATGAATCTTCAGATTCAGAATCTGAGATCCTTAAATTTTTTCTTCTGCCTGCCTTGGAAGATGTATCAGATGCTGAATCACTGAAACTCACTATGTCCTTTATTTTAGTTTTCTTTTCTTTTACTCCCAAATCAGACTCACTTTCAGAAGATGCTGCATTCTTCTTTGAATTCTTCTTTGCATCCTTCTTTTCTCCTTTCTTTGTAATTTTCTTATCCTTCTTTTCATTCTTTTTACTTGTTGAGTCACCTTCAGATTCAGAATCAGCATCAGTAGACTCTGTATCCTTAACAGGCATCTTCTTTCTCCCTTTATTTTCCTTCTTTTCATCTTTCTTGCCCTTCTTTAACGATGCATCTGATTCAGAATCTGTAGAGACTGCTTTCTTCATGACACCTTTCTTTGATTGTTTCTTTACTTTCTCTGCATCCTTTGAATCTACAGATTCACTACCAGAAGATCCGGTACTCTTTTTGCTTGGACTCTTCTTTTCCTTCTTATCTTTCTTTGAAACCTTGGATGCCACAGATCCACTACTAGTAGAGTCTATATCCTTCTTTTTCTTAATTTTATTTTTTTTATCGTCTTTTGTTCTTTTATTTCTATCCTTGGAGTCACCAGATTTAGCATCACTAGATTCTATATCCTTCTTTTTCCTGGATTCTTTCTTGTCTTTTTTCTTTCCCTGTTTCTTTGCACCTTTTGAGTCTCCAGAATCAATATCTGAGTCCCTTTCCTTCTTACCCCGCTTCTTTAAAGGCTTCTTTGCATTGTTCTGTGAGAAATTTGTTGACCATTCATCCAAATCTGTGAATTCAGCTCTGAACTCATTTAGACACAACATTAAATCCATATTAGAGCTGTGTATACACTCTGATATCACTTCAGAAAATTCCTCAACACTCTTCTTAGAGTCTGTATTGGGATTGTCCTTGTAATATGGGGCTGCATTCTCCTTCAGAACAAAATTCATTGAATTTTTGTTGCCATTTCTCAAACTCATTTCCAAGGCTTTCTTTGAATTGTTGTATTCTAGATTTGTTTCTGATGTAGAATTTGACTTCTTAGGCAATTTAATTTGACATGATGATTTTGATGGTTTTTCTTCTGTATTGCCTAGTATTTCAGGTTCCCCATTGGTTAGTGTTTTCATGGGCTCCAGATTTATTACACCTGAGCTTATTTTTTCCCTGAACTTTATCTTCAAAGTTTTTCTTCTCTTATCATCTTTGGGCTTTCTAGTTTCTGCCATTATGTAATGGTTTTGAGGATTATAAAGATATTTGAATGGAGCTTGTGTACTAAAGGCTAGAGAAAAGGATGACTTTAAGAGAACGCCTCTTAAAAACTGGTTTGTTCATACATGAGTTGGTTTCTGATCTTCCTCAATTTTCCTTTTCACTTGTATCTGAAAAGTTTGGGGAGAATGATGATAAGAAAATGTAAATGTTTGATATTTTCATTTGCAGCATAAAAAATAAAAACCAGTCATGTATTAAAAAACATTTTTTATTTCAAGATTGTGTGTGTATTTAATATTCCTAATGTTTTTTTTCTCTCTCTCTCTGCATGTATAACAATAATTAAGAAAGAGACAATGATTTTTAACGAGAGCAAGGAGGGGTATATGGGAAGTTTTGGAGGGAGGAAATGGAAGGGTAGATGATGTAAGTTTTTAAAGTTTTATGCTTTAGTTAAAATCAACTTGATAGGACTGGTGAGATAGCTCAGCATATAATAATGCTTATTATATAATCCTGGTGACCTGAATTAGATCCTATAGAGGAAGAGAAACATCTTCTGAACTATTGTACCCTCATGTCTGCACTCACTCAAACACCCATTATGCACACACCCACAGACACTAATAATAAATCAATCAACATCAAAATAATGTTATGGAAGTGAACAATTATAACACAAGATTAAAATGTAAACAATACATAAATGTAGCACAGTTGTAATACTGTTTCAAAAGATAATACCAAAAGACAGGAACCTTTATGAAAGATGAGTACCTCTAATGATTCTTTTCTTTCTAATACTGATATGATATAATTATAATCTCAAAAGTAAAAGAAAAAAAGTTTATTTTGAAACATGTGGGAACAATTTGTCCTATAGAGTCATAAATTTTAAGTTCTACTTCTGCATAGTAAAACTCAAATTCTCTATGTCATGTTTTTGTTTATATATGCTGCCATTAGCATTCATTTACTATAAAAATGATTCTTCTATACTCACAGGAACTGCAACTTCTAATTCTGAAGGTCCTGATCTCTTCTTTTTATCTGGCGTAGGTGTTTTGGGAAATGTCAAAGCAAAATGTTCTTGATTCTGTTTTTCCCTAGTTTGAATGACTGAGATGAGAAAATTACAAAAATTTAGAGTTAATATCCAGACTCTTACATAGAAAAACATTGTTAAGCAAGAACTAAAGGCATTAAATAAAGGTAAGTTGTAATAAAATATAGCTGATTTCTTTGTTCTTTGTAGTTTATCTGAATAACAATTAGGGAACATAAAAACCATTTTTCCAAGTTAGTATTGGCTTAGGTTTAACATTCAACTTTTGTTTTTGTATAAAAATTTTTTCACAAATTGTTGCTTAAATAATGATATTCAACTACTATAATAAAACAATAGAAATAAAATACAGACATACTTCCACTGTTTCTTTTCAAATGCTCACATTGTCTTCCTTGTCTTGAGTTTTAATATCATTTTGGTTAGGTGGGAGATATAATTAATATTTTATGATTTTTTTTTGTTTATTTGAAACAGGGTTTCTCTGCATAGCTCTGGCTGTCCTGGAACTCACTTTGTAGACCAGGCTGGCCTCAAACTCAGAAATCTGCCTGCCTCTGCCTTCCAAGTGCTGGGATTAAAGGCGTGAGATACCCATGCCCGGCTTATGATTTTTCTAATAAATAGCATGACACTAAGCATAAAGTAACCAGTGAAAGTGTTAATTTTCAAGGATGTCCAAGAATGTTTATCCATCTGAATTTATTAGCATTGCCAGCCACAGAAATTAGAGCCAATATAAATACTGTCTTCCATTCTGTAAATTCTATGAGGTTCTATGAGGATATATATATATATATATATATATATATTATAATCTCAAAAGTAAAAGAAAAAAGTTTATTTTGCAACATGTGGGAACAATTTGTCCTATAGAGTCATAAATTTTAAGTTCTACTTCTGCATATATATATATATATATATATATATATATATATATATATATATATATATATATCCTCATAGAATATCAAACTATCTGAAAACATTGACAAAAGAAGAATTAAGAACAACATTTCACATAGTTTTCTTGGACAGAAAGAGGCTAATGAGATATGTGATTGCCTTTTACATATATTTGAGGAGCTGCTATATGTTAATTATAACAATAATTATAGCACTGTTGATACTGTTAATAGTCAATATTTTTATATGTTGTATTATGTTCTATACCTTCATAATTTTCAACTCAACCTTTGAAATTTCTTTTTGACTTAGATAATGCCATTGCATATCCTACAAACATGTAAAAATTACAAACTGCCACATGTTAAATTTCTTATTCTAAATCACAAAGCTAGTAAACAGCTGAGTTAAGTTTCACATACCATTTGGCTTCATAATCAATCCCTTGACTGAAGTGTTAAATGTTCCTTATAAGTTTGCTGAGGGTAGAGTTGGAAGTAATAGAAATAATACATGCCATTTTAGGCAGATTTTAGTTTAACATGTTGACCTCTGCAGTTTTTCAACAAATAGATTATTTGCTAACTACTCTCATTGCTTTCATTTTCTTGCCCTTTTCACTTTAAGTTTTTTAATCATGAACTTTGAGCACAGGATGAGCTCATGAGAGTAAGCATGATTTCTGTATGAGAAGGAAGAACAAACTCAATGAATTTCATATTTGAAGTAATACATGCTCCATGTCCGAAATGTTTTTGCACATGCATCAATATATCTACATATATGCATGTATATGTGTGTGCTTGTACATGTACACAAGCAAGTGTCAAAACTGCAACAAATTCAGGACAGTTTTTATCTTACCACATTTAGTAGGGGGTACTAGTTATTTGTTGATTCAGTGTTTAGAAGTGTAAATAAAAACAAATTTCAAAGAACATTTTCTTACTCAAAGTGTAATCATCATATGTTGTGGTATTTATTTCTCGTCTGTAAAAGAAAAAGAAGACATTGAGGTAGAATTTGTACTATGGCTCATCATCATTATGTATTATTCTTTCAGTTCAAACACTTTGATATCTTTAATCCTATTGTTAAATTCTTTAATTTAAAATAAAATAAACCAAATAATATGATATAATTAATTTTGAATACAAACTATTTATATTTTTTAAATACCCAGAAAAGGCTTAATACCCAGAAAAAGATCAAGCCCACAATCATAAGTGAATAAATACTATATTTAAAGCTTTAAAGATATTCATAGATGATTGCAGAAGAGAGAGCAGAAAGATTGCAAGACAGAGGACCCAGGAGTCTGCTGTGATATAGTATCATCTATAAATGACAGGGAAGGTACATCCATGAAATCTCAGCAACATGGTTGCCCAAAGGAGGTATGAACCATGACAATACCAGTTCTCATGCAAACACAGATGAGGAGAATCTCATGGGTTCTTATCTCTAGATGATTAGTTAAGGACAATGATTGCCGAGAAAGCAAGAATTAGTTTTCCCCAGGGATGAACCACTAAATTGTGTATCTAGTACTTATTGTTCAGCCCTAAAACATATATAAATAAGTAATCTTCATAGAATCAGCAGATTATATTTATATATTTATTCATATATCATATGTAACAATAATAATTACAGAAAAGAAGTTCACAAATGTGAGAGGAAATAAGGAGCATGGAGAGAGTTAGAAGGTGTTGGAAGGAGGAGGTAAAGTGTTTCTATTGTTGTGATAAAATAACATGACCAAAAACAAATGTGAGGAGAAAAACTATTTAACTATTTATGTTACAATTTAAAATACATCATCCAGGAAAGTCAGAGTAGAAAGTCAAGGCAGGATCCTGGAGACAGAAACTGAGGTGTAGGTCATGGATGAGTGCTGCTTACTGGCTTCATACATACGCAGAATGGTTTGCTCAGTCTACTTTCTCAGATATTTCAAGGTCAGGAGTGTCATTGCCTCTTCTGTGTTATGACTACTCACACAATCACCATACTTTCTGAACTGAGGGTTTCTCTTCCCAAATGGCTCTCTAAATTGTGTCAAGTTGACAGAAAGCTAGCCAGCATAGGGGGAAATAATACAGTACACATGTGTAAAAATAAATTTAAAAATATACATAATTCAGAGGCTTTCAACAAGAAGTAAATATTAGAATTAATTATGAATATTTAAAAAACACAAGCCTATTCTAATTTATGAATAACAACCCCTAGATTTTGTTAATCAAATCTCCATTTAAAAACTTATGTATTAAGTTCTATACCATAGTCATTCCTCAGAATATTTTGAAAATAAAATTATTGTAGATTTCTTAAATAGTTAAAGATTTCACGTTTTTCTTTGTCAGGGGAAGCAAGCCAGTAAGAAACATCCCTTTATGGCCTCTGCATGAGCTCCTGCTTCCTGACCTGCTTGAGTTACAGTCCTGACATCCTTTGGTGATGAACAGCAATGTGGAAGTGTAAGCTGAATAAATCCTTTTCTTTCTAGTTTGCTTCTTGGCCATGATGTTTGTGAAGGAATAGAAACCCTGACTAAGACAAATTGATACCAGAGTGGGGTATTCCTTTGACAACCTGACCATGTTTTGGGGAGGAATGTGGAAGATCTTTGGGACTTTGGGCTAGAAGATCCATTCAGTGTTAAGAGCTCTGTGGGATGTTGTGTTAGAGCTTGGAAGATAATGTTGAGAACTGTGCAGAAGATGGAGGCTTGGATTGTGAAATTTCAGGGGGAAGATTGAAGACTTATCAGGGCCATTGCTATTTTGATTGTGAGGATTCTGTGGTTCTGCTTAGCTGGAGCTGAAGAATCAGCTGTGATTAATAAGATACCAGAACCCCTAAATTGATACCTTTGCATTACTGGGACTATTGGTGCTGGTTAGCTGGAGCTAAGAAATTAGTGGTGATTATGAAGAGACCAGAATCACTGAGATGAAATCTTCTGGGAATTATTTTCTGAGAGCACAAAGAAGTTGTGTTCCAGAGATATCCATGTTTGTATCTTGTGCTGCAGCTGGACTTGGTAATGTGTAAGAGTCATCCAGGTGGTACTGGTTTTGAAGGCATGAAGGGATCATGAAGAGCAGCTGAGGCTCGGGACTGTGAAAGGCCACGGAAGGCCATTGGTAAAGGTGCAGCCCCAGTTGGAATTGATGGTCCAGGACTTGAAGGGGTCATTCAAAGGAGTTGAGGCTTGGCACCATGAATAGAGCTTATGAGAGGCTATTGGTGAAGCCTAGTTACATCAGAAAACAACAGTGTTTTGGAGATGCCAGTACTATGAATGACCACCAAGAACAGTGGCAGCAGTGGAGTACAGGCATCTAGAGCCTAGAAGACAAGTTGTATGCTACAAAAGGCAGAACTGGAGAAGTAACCCAAGCCCTTGGAGGAATCCAGAAGATCGTGAGTGGATCTAGCCATTGGGCAGTTGGAGTTTGATTTTGATTTTGATCATGACTATGCCCTGATATTTTTCCATCTTGAAGGAAGAAAGTATTTTAGTGGAGCCCAGAGTTAAGAGACTTTGAATTGTTGTTCCTCTTATAGGGTTGCAGACCCCTTCAGCTCCTGGGGTACTTTCTCTAGCTTCTCCATTGGAGGCCCTGTGTTCCATCATATAGATGACTGTGAGCATCTACTTCTGAACTAACCAGAACCCCCAGAGCTCGTGACTCTAGCTGCATATGTAGCAGAAGATGGCCATCATTGGGAAGAGAGGCCCCTTGGTATTCCAAACTTTATATGCCCCAGTGCAGGGGAATGCCAGGGCCAAGATGTGGGAGTGGATAGGTAGGGGAGCAGGGCGGCGGGGTAGATGGAACTTTTGGGATAGCATTTGAAATGTAAATTAAGAAAATATCTAATTTAAAAAAGAAAAAAATAAAATTGACAAACAAACAAACAAACAGAGACTTTGAATTGTAAAAAGACTTTGAATTTTAAAAGAGATTAGAGATTTTAAAGGGATTGAAATTTTAAGAATTTGCAAAGACTGTGTGGGACTTTTAAAGTTATTTAGATCTTGGGGATGAATAAGAAAGTAAGGGTTGAGGCTTACTAGTGATATGTTTGTGTGTCAAGTTGACAAGGGGTCAACTTTATTGGCTAGTTTTGTGTCCACTTGACACAAGCTGAGTTATCACAGAGAAAGTAGTCAGGACTGGAACTCAAGGTGGTTAGTTAGCAGGAGCTGATGCAAAGGCCATGGAGGGATGTTCCTTACTGGCTTGCTGCCCCTGGCTTGCTCAGCTTGCTTTCTTATAGACACCAAGACTACCGGCCCAGAGATGGTATCACCCACAAGGGGCCCTCCCTGCTTGATCACTATTTGAGAAAATGCCCCACATCTGGATCTCATGGAGGCATTTCCCCAATTTAAGCTCCTTTCTCTGTGATAACTCCAGCTTGTGTCAAGTTGACATAAAACTAGCCAGTACACAATGACTGCTCTAGCTTGGGAATGTTTGCTTGGAGTACCTTTTTCCATTCTTTTACTCTGCAGTACTGTTTAACTTTGTTGTTGTGGAGTGTCTCTTGTATGCAGCACAATGATGGATTGTGTTTACATATCCAGGCTGTTATCCTGTTTCATTTTATTGGGAATTGAGTCTATTGATGTTGAAATATATTAATGACCAATGATTGTTAGTTTCTGTTATTTTGCTTTTAGAGGTGGTAGTGTGTCTGTTTGATTTTCTTCTTTGGAGTTTGCTGTAAGATGATTAAAGTCTTGTGTGTAGTTACTCTCATTGTGTTGGAGTTTTCCTTCTAGTATCCTCTGTTGGGCTGGAATAGTAGAAATGTATTATTTAAATTTGGTTTTGTCATGGAAAATATTGATTTCTTCATGTACGGTGATTGAGAGTTTTTCTGGGTTTACTAGTCTGGGCTCGAATCTGTGGTCTCTTCAGGTCTTCCATAAAACGGTTTAGAACCTTCTGGCTTTTAGAGTCTCTATTGAGAAATCATGTGTAATTCTGACCTTTATATGTTACTTGGCTTTTCCCCTTACATCTTTTAATATTCTTTTCTGTTCTGTACATTTAGTGTTTTAATTATTATATGGTAGGGGGATTTTCTTTTCTGATCCAATCTATTTGATGTTCTGTATGCTTCTTGTACACTTATAGCCATCTCTTTCTTTAGGTTAGGGAAGTTTTCTATGATTCTGTCAAAGATATTTTTTGGCCCATTGAACTGAGAGTCTTCACCTTCTTCCATTCCTATTATTCTTAGATATGTTCTTTTCATTGTGTCCCAAATATCTTGGGTGTTTTGAGTTAGGTACTTTTTACATTTAGCATTTTCTGATGTATCAATTTCTTCTTTTGTGTCTTTTATACCTGAGATTCTCTCTCCCATCTCTTATATCCTGTTGGTAATGCTTGTATCTATTATTCCTGTTCCATTCCCTAAGCTTTCCATCTCTAGGGCTGCCTCCTTCTTTGTTTTCTTCAGTATTTCTGTTTCCATTTGTAGGTCTTGGACCATTTTGTTCACTTCCTTCATCTGTTTGAATGCATTTTCTATGTTTTTAAAAATATTTATTTGTTTCATCTTTAAAGACCTCTACCTGTTTGTCTGAGTTTTCCTGCCTTTCTCTGAGGGAATTATTTATATCTTCTTTAATGGCCTCTATCATTACAGGATTTACATGTTCTGAGGATGTGAATTCATGTTGTAAGGTTTATACAGCAAATACTTTACAACTATACCATGTCACAAACACCAAGAATAACAATTCTTAATATTTTTTGATGTTAAGGATTTGCAAAATTTAAAATTTTAAGGAAAAATAAATAAAGGAGGGGATAAAATATTTTGGATAGTAAATTAAAGCCAAAGTGTATATGGGAAAAATACATGTAACAGGAGAAATAAAAAAAATAAGAATTTTGCACTAATTGTTTTAAAAATTTAGGTGAAATAAACAATTTCTTAATCATACATACAAAAACCGAAATAAAGAAAAATTGCACATTCATTAATAGAAAACTAACCGACAGGAAGAATTTGTAGTTTGAACATCTTCAATAGTCAATTTTTCACCATCCCTGAGTAAAAGCAAATAGTAATTACAAATTCTTTTTTTTTTTTTTTTTTTTTTTTTTTTTTTTTTTTTTTTTT
>LR753349.1:1215695-1236389 GCA_902729485.2 Mus minutoides | reverse complement strand
TTTTTTTTTTTTTTTAAAGATTTATTTTATTTATTATATGTAAGTACACTGTAGCTGTCTTCAGACACTCCAGAAGAGGGCGCCAGATCTCATTACGGATGGTTGTGAGCCACCATGTGGATGCTGGGATTTGAACTTATCACCTTCGGAAGAGCAGTCGGGTGCTCTTACCCACTGAGCCATCTCACCAGCCCCACAAATTCTTAAAGAAATAGAGAAAAATGGGAATACTTAATCAAATTTTATGATGATAATATAGTCTTGGCATGAAAAACTGGCAACATCACTAATAGAAAGTAAAATTCCAGGACTTTATAATGCTGCTATAGATAACTTTACACTTTTTTTTTTGGGCAAATTAAACTTTCAGGAGAGATATTAAATTAAAAATAAGTGGTGATTATACTAGGTCAGTTTAGCATATGAAATTTAAAATATTAGAACATTAACAAAAGAGAAAAATGATTATATCAGTGCATGATAATATCATCTCTTAAAACTTTTTGATAAAATTTATAGCAGATGTAGTTTAGGAAATTTAAAATTTTAACAAAGAGAATATATACAAATTTATAACAAATGCAATTCTAAATAATGAAAAATTAGAAACATTCAAAAAATTAGAAACATTCCCCCTAACTCAAGAACAAAAACAAATAATGTTACCCACTAAAAGCCTTGTGTTCACATATCCTTGGAACACTCAACTTAATCTAGTAAAAAGAAAGGTTGAACAAACAACAAAATTTTTAGAAAAGTATGAAATTAAAATGTAGTTAATTAAAAGAAACAAAATGATCTATATAAAAATTCAAAATACCTGAACATATGATATTAGAATTTTTTAATTTATTAAGATTACTAGAAATAAAGTGAAAAATTTCAAATCAATTATATTTCAATAGAGCTTCACATAAATAATTCAAAAATAATTCAATACTATATATATGTATATATATATATATATATATATTTATATGTATATACATACATACATATATATTTGACCTGAGATAAATAATATATATGTAATACCTCTGTACTAAAAAGTAGAAACCAATATTAAGAAAACTGAAGAACATATAATTAAATGGAAGTGCATACCATCTTGAGATTTTGGAAGACATACATCAATTCTCCCTAAATAAACAAATTCTTTATACTTCCAATGAATTATGTTTTTACTTTTATGATAAGGTTTTATATTTGATATGATACATGAAAAAGAGATATAACACAAAGACTGTAGAAATGATGCAGCTTTTATGAGCATCAGATGCTCTTCAAGAAAGTCTGAATTCAAGTCTTAGTACCTATAAAAGATGTTTCACAACTGTCTATTATTCTATTTCTAATGGATCTGATACCATCTTCTGCCCTCCATTCAAAGAAGATGGAAAGATCTCCCATGCCCATGGATTGGCAGGATTGATATAGTAAAAATGGCTATCCTACCAAAAGCAATCTACAGATTCAATACAATCCCCATCAGAATTCCAACTCAATTCTTCTCTGAGTTAGAAAGGGAAATTTGCAAATTCATCTGGAATAATAAAAAACCTAGGATAGCAAAAACCATCCTCAACAATAAAAGAACCTCTGGTCCAATCACCATGCCTAACCTCAAGCTGTACTACAGAGCAATTGTGATAAAAACTGGATGGTACTGGTACAGCGACAGACAGGTAGATCAATGGAATAGAATTGAAGACCCAGAAATGAACCCTCCATTCACACACACACACACACACACACACACACACACACACACACACACGATTAAAATAAAATTTAAAAGATATATAAGTCTAATTTGGGGGAAAAACATGCCTGAAGATATACAGTACAATTACTATACAAATTTAATCTCAACGTAAGTCAATGTGCTACTGACACTTAAAGACCAATGGATGGAATGACCATCCACAGACTGCCTCACATGGGGATCCATCCCATAAACAACCAGAAAACCCAGATACTATTGTGGATGCCAACAAGAGCTTGCTGACAGGAGCCTGATATAGCTGTCTCCTGAGAGGCTCTGCCAGTGCCTGACAAATACAGAAGTGGATGCTCACAGCCATCAACTGGATAGAGCACAGGGTCCCCAATGAAGGAGCTAGAGAAAGGACACAAGGATCTGAAGGGGTTTATAGCCCCAAAGGAGGAACAAAAATATGAACTAACCAGGACCCCCAGACCTCCCTGGGACTATACCACCAACCAAAGAAAACACATGGTAGGACTCATGGCTCTAGCTTCATATGTAGCAGAGGATGGCCTAGTTGGTCATCAATGGGAGGAGAGGCCCTTGGTCCTTTGAAGGTTCTATGCCCTAGTATAGGGGTGATGAGATGGGGTGTTTTGGAGGGAAACCAGGAAAGGGGATAACATTTGAAATGTAAATATAGAATATATCTAATAAAAAAAAAAAGAAAACACAACTTGAGGGAAACCTGGAGATGGAAAACCTAGTGAAGAGAACAGGAACAGGTGTAGAAAATATAATGGAAGAATTGATAAATTAATTAAATAAAATGTTAAATCTAAAAAAGTCCTCACACACACACACACACACACACACACACACACACACACACAATCTGAGATTCCATGAAAAGACCTAATCTAAGATTAATAGGAATAGAAGAAGGTTAAGAGTACCAGCTCCATGGACCAGAAAATATTTTCAATAAAATCATACAAGATAAGTTTCACAACATAAAGAGATACCTTTAAACATGCAAGAAACTTATAAAATAACAGACTGTACTGGAAAAGACAATCCTTCTGCCACATAATAATAAAAGCACACAATCTACAGAACAAAGAATATTAAAGGCAGCAAAAGGATAAGGCCAAGTATCATACAAAGGCCAACTTCTAAATATAGACTCTAAAAGCTAGAAGGGCCAAGACTAATGTCTTGGAAAGTCTAAAAATCAACAGGTGCCAACCTAGATTACTTTACCTACCAAAACTCTTATTCAGTATAGATGGAGAAAACAAGATATTTCAAGGCAAATCCAAATTCAAATAATATACATCCACTAATCCAGCCTTATAGAAAATACTAGAAGGGAAATGCCAACCCAAGGAAGACAATTAGATCAATGAAACACAGTAAATGAGTAACTCCATAACAGAAAAAAAGGAAGCACATATGAGTGTGTACACACACACACACACACACACACACACACACACACACACACACTAACATCACCAACATCAAAATAACAGGAATTACGATCACTGGTCACTAATATCTTTCAACATCAATGGACTCAATTTCCCCAAAAGACACAGGTTAAGAGAAGGATGTGAAAACAGGATCCCTTATTCTGCTGCATACAAGAAACATGCTTCAGCAACAAAGATAAACATTACCTCAGAGTTTTCCAAGTGAACAGACCATAGAAACATGCTTGAATAACCATACTAATATCTAATAAAATAGACGTTTGACCAAAATTAATCAAAAGAAACAGGGAAGGACACTTCATATTTCTCAAAAAAAAAAATCTACCAAGATTATATCTCAATTCTTAACATCTATGTCCCAAACAAAGGGGCACCCTTATTTGTAAAAAAAACATTGCTAAAGCTTAAATTTTACAACGAACCCTATACATTATTAGTGGGCTGGAAACAATTCAAATCTACTTGTTGTGGAGGGGTAACCAGGAAGGGGGTTATAATTTGAAATGTAAACAAACAAAATGATTAAAAAATAGTGGGAGACTTTACCACCCCACTCTCACCAATTGACAGTTCATCCAGACAAAAACTAAACAGAGAAATAAACTAATAGACATAAAATATTTGACCCAAACACAAAAGAAAATTACTTCTCAGTGCCTCATGGATCTCTCTCCAAAATGGACTTTATAATAAGTCACAAAGCAAGCCTCAACAGATACCAGAAAATTGAAAAAATGGCTTATATTTTATCAGACTACTATTGATTAAAGCTGGACTTCAACAACAAAAGAAACAGTGGAATGCCTACACACTCATGGAAATTGAAGTATTTTCTAGTCAATGATCTCTGGGTTATGGGAGAAATAAAAAAAAAAGAAATTAAAGACTTTCTAGAATTTAATGAAAATGAAGGTGCAACATACCTAAACTTATGGGACACAATGAAAGCAGTGCTATGAGGAAATTTCATAGGACTAAGTGACCCTATAAAGAAATGAGAAAGTTCTCATATTGTCAATTTAAAAGTATACTTGAAAGTTCTGGAAAAATAAGAAGCAAGCACACAAAAGAGGAGCTGAAGGCAGGAAATAATCAAAATGAGGGTTGAAATCAATCACTTAGAAACAAAGAAAATAATACAAAGAATTATCAAAACTAAGAATTGGTTCTTTGAGGAAATCAAGAAGATAGATAAAACCTTAGCCCAACTAACTAAGAGGCAGGGATAGGGTGTCTTAGTCAGGGTTTCTATTCCTGCACAAACATCATGACCATGAAGCAAGTTGGGGAGGAAAGGGTTTATTCAGCTTACACTTTCATACTACTGTTGATCACCAAAGGATGTCAGGACTGGAACTCAACAAGGTCAGAAAGCAGGATCTGATGCAGAAGCCATGGAGGGATGTTCTATACTGGCTTGCTTCCCCTGGCTTGCTCAGCCTGCTCCCTTATAGAACCCAAGACTACCAGCCCGGAGATGGCACCACCCACAAGGGGACCTCCCCCCTTGATCAATAATTGAGAAAATGCCTCATAGAGGCATTATACATACAAATTATAAATGGGTTGAGGCATTATACATACAAATTATAAATGGGTTGAGAAAGAAATTAAGGAAACAACACCCTCATAGATTATCTCATTAGACACTGAAAAAGCTTTTGCTAAAATCCAAATCCCCTTCATGTTAAAGGTATTAGAGAAATCAGAGATACAAGGCACATACCTAATCATAAAGTGATATATAGCAAGCCAATAGCCAACAGCAAACTAAATGGAGAGAAACATAAAGCATTCCCACTAAAATAAGAGACAAGGCAAGGTTGCCCATTCTCTCCCTAACTAGTCAACGTAGTACTTGAAGTTCTAGCCAGAGTAATAAGACAACTAACAAAGATCAAGGGATACAAATTGGAAAGGGAGAAATCTAGGTGTCACTATCTGTGGATGATAAATGAACACAGAAATTCTACCACAGAATTCCTAGAGCTGTTAATCACCTTCAGCAATATGACTGGACACAAAATTAACTCAAAGAAAGCACCAGCCCTCTTTTATACAAATTATAAATGGGTTGAGAAAGAAATTAAGGAAACAACACCCTTTAAATAGCCAAAAATAATATTAAATATCTTGGTTTAACTCTATCCAAGCAAGTGAAAGATCTGTATGCTAAGTACTTCAAGTCCCTAAAGAAAGGAATTGAAGAAGTTATCAGAAGATGGAATGATCTCCCTTGCTCATAGATAGGTAGGATTAACATAGTGAAAATGGCCATTTTACAAAAAGCAATATACAGATTCAGAGCAATCCCCATCAAAGTTCCAACACACTTTTTTATATACCCTGACAGAGTAATTCTCAACTACATATGAAAAACAAAAATCTTCAGGATAGCAAAAGTAATCTTGAACAATAGAAGAACTTTGGGATGAATCACTATCCCTGACCTCAACTGTACTACAAAGCAATAGTGATTAAAAAACTTGGTACAGAAACAGATAGGAATCAAATCAAAGATGCAGAAATAATCCCCTACATTTTTTAACACAATTTTTGATAAAGAAGCCATAACTATAAAATGGCAAAATGAAAGCATCTTTAACAAATGGTGTAGGACTTACTAGATATCTACATGTAGAAGAATGAAGATTCTTGCATGTTTAAAGGTATCTCTTTATGTTGTGCAACTTATCTTGTATGATTTTATTGAAAATATTTTCTGGTCTATGGAGCTTGTACTCTTTTTTTTTCTTTCTTTCATATGGAGGCTAAGCCTATTTTTTTATTAGATATTTTCTTCATTTACATTTCACATGTTATCCCAAAAGTCCCCTAAACCTTCTCCCATCCCCCACCCTGCTTCCCTACCCACCCACTCCCACATATTGGCCCTGGCGTTCCCCTGTACTGGGGCATATAAAGTTGAGCTGATACTCTTTTTTTTTTTTTTTTTCTACTCTTAACCTTCTTCTATTCCTACTAATCTTAGATTAGGTCTTTTCATGGAATCCCAGATTTGTGTGTGTGTGTGTGTGTGTGTGTGTGTGTGTGTGTGTGTGTGTACTTTTTTAGATTTAACATTTTATTTAATTAATTTATCAATTCTTCTATTATATTTTCTACACCTGAGATTGTCTGTTCCATCTCCTTATTCTCTACGTGATGTCTACATCTGTTGTTCCTTTTCCTTTCACTAGGTTTTCCATCTCCAGGATTCCCTCAAGTTCTCTTTTCTTTTTATTATTATTATTATTAGAGAGTTTCTTCATTTACATTTCAAGTGTTATCTCAAAAGTCCCCTATACCCTCTCCCCGCCCTGCTCCCCTACCCACACACTCCCACTCCTTGGCCCTGGCATTCCCCTGTACTGGGGCATATAAACATTGTTAGACCAAGGTCCTTTTCTCCCCAATAATGGCCAACTAGTCCATCTTCTAATACATATGCAGCTAGAGACATGAGCTTGGGGGCGTTCTGATTAGTTCATATTGTTGTTCCATCCATAGGGTTGCAGACCCCTACAGCTCTTGGGTACTCTCTCTAGCGACTACATTGGGGACCCTGTGTTCTACCCTATGGAAGATTGTGAGCATCCACTTCTGTATTTGTCAGAGACAAGACAGTCCATATTATCTTAATTTTAAAATTATATTCATAATAGTCTTTATGATAAGATTGACTATTAAACCAACATTTAAAGATATAGCCAGTAAAATGATTAAAAGCACTGTTGTCAACCTTATATATTTTTTACACAATATACATATATTTTTTTTTACCTATAATAACATTCTTTTTTATTAGATATTTTCTTTCTTTACATTTCAAATGCCATCCCCAAAGCCCCCTATACCCTCCCCCTACCCTGCTCCCCAATCCACCCACTCCTGCTTCCTGGGCCTGGCATTCCCCTGTACTAGGGCATATGATCTTCACAAGACCAAGGGCCTCTCCTCTCATTGATGGCCAACTAGGCCATCCTCTGCTACATATGCACCTAGGAACATAGCTCTGGGGAGGGTACTGGTTAGTTCATATTGTTGTTCCTCCTATAGGGTTGCAGATCCCTTTAGCTCCTTGGGTACTTTCTCTAGCTCCTTCATTAGGGGCCCTGTGTTCCATTCAATAGGTGACTGTGAACATTCACTTCTGTATTTGGCAGTCACTGACATAGCCACATAAGAGAGAGCTATATCAGGGTCCTGTCAGCAAAATCATACTGTCATATGCAATAGTGTCTAGGTTTGGTGGTTGTATATGGGATGGATCCCCTCGTGAGGCAATCTCTGGATGGTCCTTCCTTCTGTCTCAGCTCCGAACTTTGTCTCTGTAACTCCTTCCATGGGTATTTTATTCCCCATTCTAAGAAAGAGCGAAGTATCTACACTTTGGACCTTTAAAAACAGTCATTCTTTGGGCAGTGGTTGCTCATGCCTTTAATCCCAGCACTTGGGAGGCAGAGGCAGGCAGATTTCTGAGTTCGAGGGCAGCCTGGTCTACAGAGTGAGTTCCAGGACAGCCAGGGCTATACAGAGAAACCCTGTCTCGAAAAACCAAAACAAAAAACAAACAAACAAACAAACAAAAAACAGTCATTCTTTCAAGCATAATATGAATTCTCTATATCGGAACAATAGATTGACAAAATTTTCATTATTGGCTGTTAACTAAACATACTATTATGTTATATTTAGGCTTATAGCTTAACCTACATAGACATTCTATCCATTCTCCAAGAAACAAGAGTCTCAAAGAGCCACAATTATTTATAAAATTTTCAAAAGAAGCTTAATCGGCTGTATTTAAAAGGAAAGTACTCAAGGCCTGATGGAAAATTTGTTACCTTGTTTAAACACAAACATTATCCTTTAAAAATGCTCAGAGAATAATGTTACTTCACACATAACTATATAAGTTCATTAGATATGTTAATCACTAAGAATTCTAAGCAGTATTAGAAAGAGGTCTTACCGTTTTGAAAGAGACATTTCCTTTGCCCCTCTTCTGCCAGGACTTCAGCATTTGTATGTTCAAAGTAATAATGTTGAGTCATGACATCATAAAGAGACTCAGCTACAAAAATTTAAAGGGAAAGTACACACTATATTTTCCACCTTATACTAGTACATCTAAATTGTATTTTAACACTATGGATGTGCTTGCATATTTCAAAAACTATTAAGTAAGAGACTTAGTCAGTTATTCATTAGTTGATTCTACCTTGTTGTTGGAAAACAACTAATTATTTTATTTTTGGTTGTGAGCCTAGCCTTTAACGGCTGAGCCATCTCTCCAGCCAAACTAATTATTTTATGACAAGTTAATGAACACTAATTTTGAGTGGACATATGTGGCTATATATGTGAGTGTTATTTAAAGATAAGATGTAAAGAAAATAGAATATAAAATTTCTCTTTAAAAAGAACAACTATATTGGGGGCTGGTGAGATGGCTCAGTGGGTAAGAGCACCTGACTGCTCTTCTGAAGATGATAAGTTCAAATCCCAGCAACCACATGGTGGCTCACAACCATCCGTAAGGAGATCTGGCTCCCTTTTCTGGAGTGTCTGAGGACAGCTACAGTGTACTTACATATAATAAAATAAAATAAATCTTAAAAAAACCCCAAAAAAACAAACAAAAAAATAAACCCAAAAAACAACTATGTCCAGCCAGGGCCTCCCCACCCCTCCACCCCCGCCATCTTCCCTCTGAACCCTGGGAAGGCGGCTGGGGTTGCTTGTGCGCTCTCCACATCCCAGGATATTAGGATCCCCTCGGGGTTATCGGTGAGTGGTGCACAGTGTTGGCTTTGAGAACCTTGGAGGGTCTGGTTTCAGCAGCAACAGGAACAGAGGAACTCCGCCCAACAGGAGGCTGGGACCTCTTCCAGCCAGGACACCCCCCCCCCCGCCATCTTCCCTCTGAGCCTAGTGGAGGTGGCTAGGGCCCTTTGTGTGCTCTCCACACCCCAGAACATTAGGATCCCCTCGGGGTTACCGGTGAGTGGTGCACAGTGTTGGCTTTGAGAACCACGGAGGGTCTGGTTTCAGCAGCAGCAGGAACAGAGGAACTCTGTCCAATGGGAGGTTGGGACCTCATCCAGCCAGGACCACCCCGACCATCTTCCCTCTGAGCCCAGCAGAGGTGGCTAGGGCCATTTGTGTGCTCTCCACACCCCAGACATTAGGATAACCTCTGGATTACTGGACCTTGGGATCACCTCCAGATTACAGAAGAGAGGCAGCCTGCTGTGAGAGTTCTGACCCTAGAACTCAGGAAGTGGATCAGAGCTCCAGTCTGCTAGACACTGGACATGCAAGAGAAGAGCTTGCCTTCAGAGAGTGCTCTGATCACTGGATCTCCGGGAGGAGGGGGAGTTGGTGTACCAGAAGTGCTGTCAGAGGCTAACAGAATCACAGGAGGATCAAGCTCAAACCAGTGACACCTTGGACATTAACATCAGAAATCTCCAGATGGCAAAAGGCAAATGTAAGAATCTCACTAACAGAAACCAAGAACAATGGGCATCATCAGAACCCAGTACGCCCATTGCAATGAGTCCTAGATAGCCCAGCATACCTGAAAAGCAAGACACAGATTTTAAATCATATCTCATCATGATGGTAGAAGATTATAAGAAGGACATTAATAACACACTTAAAGAAACAGGGGAGAACAATGCTAAACAGGCAGAAGCCCTTAAAGAAGAAAAACAAAAATTCTTCAAGGAACTACAGGAGAACACTGCTAAACAGGTAGAAGCCATTAAAGATGAAATACAAAAATCCCTCAAAGAATCACAAGAGAATACTGCTAAACAAGTAGAAAGCCCTTAAAGAGCTACAGGCAAACACTGCTAAAAAGGTAGAAGAAATGCAAAAACCCCTTAAAGAACTACAGGAAAACACAACCAAACAGGTGATGAAATTGAAGAAAACCGTTCAAGATATAAATATGGAAGTAGAAACACTGAAGAAAACCCAAAGAGAGACAACAGTGGATATAAAAACCCTAGGAAAGAAATCAGGAACCATAGATGTGAGCATCAGCAACAGAATACAAGAGATGGAAGATAGAATCTCAGGTGCAGAAGATTCCATAGAGATCATGGACACAACAATAAAAGAAATGCAAAATGCAAAAAGATCCTAACTCAAAACATCCAAGAAATGCAGGACACAATGAGAAGACAAAACCTATGGATAATAGGAGTAGAAGAGAATGAAGATTCTCAACTTAAAGGGCCAGCAAATATCTTCAACAAAATCATAGAAGAAAACTTCCCATACCTAAAAAAGAGATGCCCATGAACATACAAGAAGCCTACAGAAGTCCAAACAGACTGGACAAGAAAAGAAATTCCTCCCGACACATAATAATCAGAACAACAAATAAACTAAATAAAGACAGAATATTGAAAGCAGTAAGAGGAAAAGGTCAAGTAATATATAAAGGCAGGCCTATTAGAATCACTCCAGATTTCTCACCACAGACTATGAAAGCCAGAAGATCCTGGACAGATGTTATACAGACATTAAGAGAACACAAATGCCAGCCCAGGCTACTATAACCAGCAAAACTGTCAATTACCATAGATGGAGAAGCCAAAGTTTTCTATGACAAAACAAAATTCACACAATATCTTTCCATGAATCCAGCCCTTCAAAGGATAATAATGGGAAAACACCAACTCAAAGATGGAAACTACACCCTAGAAAAAATAATAAAGTAAACCTTTAACAAAACTAAAAGAAGACAGCCACAAGAACAGACTCCCATCTTTAACATCAAAAATGACAGGAAGTAACACTAACTTTTCTTTGATTTCTCTGAACATCAGTGGACTCAATTCCTCAATAAAAAGGTATAGACTTCAAGGGTTTTCCCCACTTTCTCCCCTATGAATTTCAGTGTCTCTGGTTTAATGTGGAGGTCTTTGATCCACTTAGACTTGAGCTTTGTACAAGGAGAAAGGAATGGATCAATTCGCATTCTTCTGCTTGTTGACCGCCAGTTGTGCCAGCACCATTTATTGAAAATGCTGTCTTTTTTCCACTGGATAGTTTTGGCTCCCTTGTCGAAGATAAGGTGACCCAAGATGTGTGGGTTCATTTCTGGGTCTTCAGTTCTATTCCATTGGTCTACCTGTCTGTTGTTATACCAGTACTATGCAGTTTTTATCACAATTGCTCTGTAGTACAGCTTGAGGTCAGGCATGGTGATTGGACCAGAGGTTCTTTTATTGTTGAGGATGGTTTTTGCTATCCTAGGTTTTTTATTATTCCAGATGAATTTGCAAATTGCCCTTTCTATCTCAGTGAAGATTTGAGTTGGAATTTTGATGGGGATTGCGTTGAATCTGTAGATTCCTTTCGGCAAGAAAGCCATTTTGACTATATTAATCCTGCCAATCCATGAGCATGGGAGATCCTTCCATCTTCTGAGATCTTCTACAATTTCTTTCTTCAGAGACTTGAAGATCTTGTCATACAGATCTTTCACTTCCTTCCTTAAAGTCACACCAAGGTATTTTATATTATTTGTGACTATTGTGAAGGGTGTTGTTTCCCTAATTTCTTTCTCATGCTGTTTATCTTTTGTGTAGAGAAAGACCAATGATTTGATTGAGTTAATTTTATATCCAGCTACTGCGCTGAAGCTGTTTATCAGTTTTAGGAGTTCTCTGGTAGAATCTTTAGGGTCACTTATATATACTATCATATCATCTGCAAATAGTGATATTTTAACTTCTTCCTTTCCAATTTGTATCCCCTTGATCTCTTTTCCTCGTCGAATTGCTCTGGCTAGGACTTCAAGAACTATATTGAATAGGTAGGGAGAAAGTGGGCAGCCTTGTCTAGTCCCTGATTTTAGTGGGATTGCTTCCTGCTTCTCTCCATTTACTTTGTTTGATGTTGGCTACTGGTTTGCTGTATATTGCTTTTATTATATTTAGGTATGGGCCTTTAATCCCAGATCTTCCCATGACTTTTAACATGAATGGGTGCTGGATTTTGTCAAATGCTTTCTCAGCATCTACTGAGATGATCATGTGATTTTTGTCTTTGATTTTGTTTATATAGTGGATTACGTTGATGGATTTCCGTACATTAAACCAAACCTGCATCCCTGGGATGAAGCCTACTTGGTCATGATGGATGATCGTTTTGATGTGTTCTTGGATTTGGTTTGCGAGGATTTTATTGAGTATTTTTGCATCAATATTTATAAGGGATATTGGTCTAAAGTTTTCTTTCTTTGTTGGATCTTTGTGTGGTTTAGGTATCAGAGTAATTGTGGCTTTGTAGAACAAATTGGGTAGAGTACCTTCTGTTTCTATTTTGTGGAATAGTTTGAGGAGAGTTGGAATTAGGTCTTCTTTGAAGGTCTGGTATAAGTCTGCACTAAACCCATCTGGTCCTGGGCTTTTTTTGGTTGGGAGACTATTGATGACTCCATGCTTGATAATGTATGCCTAACTACCCTTGGATAGTGTCATGGTTTGTATATTCTTGGACCAGGGATTGGCATCATTTGGAGGTGTGGCCTTGTTGGAATAGGTTTGACCTGGTTGGAGTAGTTGTGTCACTATGGATGTGGGCTTAAGACCCTCACCCTAGTTGCCTGGAAGTCAGTCTTCCACCAGCATCCTTTAGATGAAGATGTAGAACTCTCCGCTCTGCCTGTGCCATGCCTACCTGGATACTGCCATGCTCCCACCTTGATGATAATGGACTGAACCTCTGAATCTGTAAGCTAGCCCCAATTAAATGTTGTTTTTATAAGACTTGCCTTGGTCATGGTGTCTGTTCACAGGAGTAAAACCCTAAGACAGGTAGAGAGGCCATAGGTCTAAGAGGAGAATCAACTACTGACACTTTCCTAAACAAATATAATTTCTAACTGCATTCTAAATACATATCCTGCCGGGCGTGGTGGCACACGCCTTTAATCCCAGCACTCGGGAGGCAGAGGCAGGCGGATTTCTGAGTTCGAGGCCAGCCTGGTCTACAGAGTGAGTTCCAGGACAGCCAGGGCTATACAGAGAAACCCTGTCTCGAAAAACCAAAAAAAAAAAAAAAATACATATCCTTATCCCCACAGGTAAGAATAGATTATTGTGGAGGTACATGCAGGTAGAAAGGCAGAAGTAAACCCCACCAAGAGATAAGAATAAAACCAGGTGCAGATTGACTTTGTCAACATGGATCAGACTTCAGGGAGTCTAATGCCAGCTAGATCATTGTCAGCTTACTTAAAACACATTACAATTTGGGAAAGGTTTCCAGGCAACAATCAGTGTAATCAGTTCAGTTCCAGGTGCACAGAAGAGCTTAGGTCTGACTACATCAAATGGTTTTACAAAGTACATGTGGCCATGAGGGTGAGATCTATAGCCAAAAGGTTTGGAATCTAGTGTGGTCTCTGACTGATAGCATCGAGGTCAGTAGGCCATAAAGTTCTTGCAACATCTTCCCTAAAGATGGGCCTTGGTCTAGGGAGGGAACACTCTGAGAGAATCATTCTGGGGACTTTGGGTGAGGTATGTCTCCACCAATAGCAAAAAGGTCACCAGGTTGTTAACAGCCTCCATGCTCAGCTTTCTGGATGGAATTCAGGAATTTGATTTTTATCTCTTCCACTGAGGAGACAACCCTGGGTGATCATTGTTCCGAGTTCTTTGTGCTTCTCTGTAAGTACAGGACCTCTCTGCCTCCAACACCTTATCACCAGAGAAACTTATTTGTGCAAAAGATACTTAATACAGACATCCGCAATTAGGCAAAATGCAGAGAATTAACCCAAACTTATACATTTTTACTTTTTTGAGGAATTTCTAAATTATTGAATGTATTTGTATTAACAATTTCACCAGCAGTATGTAGCAATTCTTTTTCCTTATACTTAACAACATTTGTCACTTTGGACCTTTCTGGGGATAGAAATCCTGTCTGGGCTGAAAAAGTATCTCATTGTAGGTGGACCTGTTGGCGCACACATTTAATCCCAGAATTTGGAAGGCAAAAGACTTTGAGCTCAAGGGTAGCCTGGTCTACAAAGTGAGTTGTGAGTCAACTAGCAAGTTCTACACAGTAAGACGTTGTCTCAAAACAAAAGAAACAAAAGAATATCTTATTTTGGTTTTGATATGCAATTCCCTGGTCATGACTGATATTTTTCATAAAATTTTAGCTTTTTGTATATTTTCTTTTGAGAAATATCCTTCCTGTGATTGCTTCATCTTTTCTGATACATTTTTAAATTTTCTGATGAATTTTGAATGATTTGCTCTTGTTTAATAACAGTTTATATTTATATTTTACTTACCAAGCATAATGTTCTATAGTTTTTGCATTTTTCTGCATTTGGTGTCAGATAATATTGTCCACATAGAATAAATTTAGCACAGTTCCCTAATTTTAATTTTTTGAAAATCTGAGAAAGAATGTACTGTCATTTTTCAGATGCATTTTATAACTCATCAGTGAAACCATTGTATCTTAGACTTCTCTTTGTTGGACCACTTTGATTTTTTATCCATTCTTGTAAGTCTGTTCAGACTTTATATTTATTTTGCATGTGGCTAGGACTTTGTTCATATCTTCTAGCACTTACAATCTTTTTTTAGCTCAATAATAGCTTCTTGCATTCCATTGTGCTTTTTTGATGTCAGTTTAAATTTTTCATTTGCCATTTCCAATATAAGGCATTTGAGTTTCTTCATTTTTCTTTGCTATCCTAGCCAAAAATGTTTTGAATTTCATGAACCTTTAAAAAGTCCAATTGAGTTTTATTACTATTGTGAGTAGACTACTTAAAGTCTTGATTTATATTCTGACCTTTATTGCTTCAGCACATTTTAAATTGGGATTCTTTTAGCTATTCTAAGTACTTGAAGTGAACCGTTAAGTTGTTGATTTTAAATCTTTGCTTCTTTGGTGTAGGGATTTGTTGTTTTGGCTATCACAACCAAGAGTGCTTTTGCTTTATCCCATCGTTTTGGTACATTTTGTTTCACTTTCATTGTTTTCAAGAAATCTTTTACTATTTTTACTTTGTTCTATCTCATTCATGGGAATGCTGCTTAATTTTCATTTATTTATGATTTCTATAGTTCTTTCTATTAGTTTCTACTTTCTCTTCCTTGAGATCAGAGACAATACAGTTTTTTATTTTATTTATTTATTTATCTTTTTATTTATTTATTTACTGAATACTAGTTTCTCCTCAAGAATATAATTGAGTCAAGAGACATAGACAGATGGTTATCTCATGAAGTAAATCCAAAGTAAAACAAAACACAGCCCAAAGAAAAAGAATTGAAGTAGTGTTACCCTAAAAGAAAGGAGCAGGTTCATAGGTTATGTGTTGTGAATTTTTCAAAAAAAAAGTATTCTTTTTAAAAAAAAAAACTTCTTTATGGATTTAGTTTTGGGTCTAGAGTCATTATATCTCCCTTTGCCAGAAAACTTAAAAATTTAAGTCATACGCTGTTGAAATTATTTCCTAGAGGGAGAAAAATAAACAAATCATCTTCATACTGTAAAAGTTGTGTTCCTTTTAGAATTAGGGTGTTTCAGATAACTTGTTTAAAAATGATGCTGTTCTCTGCATCCCTGCAAGATATATAAAAGTCAACTTTTGGTCTTCTACCGATATTTGCTCATTCTAAGATAAACAGATACTATGACAATGAGTCTAGCAGTCTTCAGAGAAAGTTAGCTTTGAAGTTTAAGACCAAAAATTACTTGTAATTTGAAGATATCTCCCTAACAACCATGTAAGTATTTAGATAGGATTGAAATATTCATTTATACTTCTTAAAGTTGTACTTGTATGTATTTCCCACTGCTCTTTATTATCAGAAGAACAGATGTTACAAAGGAATTTTCTGGGTCTTGAATGACTATCTCCCAGAACATGCTGATATTGGCCTACAATGGAGTATTATCTATCCCCTGGGTGTATTAGTCAATGTCTTTTATTTGGATAATAGGTTCTGTGGCAGGGTAGTTTTCAGTGGACTATGTCCCCTATTTGTTAATACTATGGGTTTTATTCCTGTCAGAAACTGTCTTTTCTTCTCTTTCAGAAGAACTTAACTCACAATGTAAAATGATTCCTTCAAATTTGAAGTATGTCTTTCTCTAGATCAGGACTAGGATACCCAGGAATGACTGAAAACTGATGCAAATATTAGGTTTCCTATTATAAGCAACTTTAAGCAGGTCAGTTTTCTTATTGTAGCTTTTCATCAGTGACTACATTTTGACGAGTTTCATATGAAATGATCCTAGAAAATCGAATTAACAGAGGCATGTTAGCCCCAGTACTAGGTAGAAAGTTATAGTCTTTTTTTTTTTTTTTTTTTCTGTTGTGTCCATAGCTGTTCTGGGATCTGACATTTTAGTCTACTTACAGTTTTGTTGCTATGATAAAGCCCTCTGATTAAAAAGCAAATTGAGGAGGAAAGGTTTTGTTTAGCTTATACTTTCCATGTCACAGTCTATCATTGATCGAATTCAGGATGAAAACTCAAGCAGGAACTTAAATAAAAACCACAGATGAATGAGCCCCTAAACAGCTCATGCTCAGCTATCTTTTTTACATAGCCTTAGACCACCTGCTTAGGGTTGGTGCCACTCATAGTTGGCTGAGTACTTCCTCACCAATTATCAAATCATTAATTCTAAGAATCTCTTCTCAGACATTGCTCTAGGCTAATCTGTTCTTGTCACTTCTTCAGTAAAAGTTTGCTCTTCCCAAGTGACTCTAAGTTGTGACAAGTTGACAAATTAACCAGCCCAGATGATGATGTTTTGTTTAGGAAGTGGCTAGACTTAAGGGAACCTGTTCTTTCATGCCATCAATGGTTGAGATTATATCTCAAGGTCTCAACCTACCAAGACCAAAACTTCTTTCATTAATGGAAACTTCCAGGTGTGTGTAAGCAAAGATTAGCATCATTTCTTTTTTTTTCCAATTTTTTATTTGATATTTTCTTAATTTACATTTCAAATGTTCTGAAAGTTCCCTCCCCCTACACCTCCCTGCTCCCCTGCCCACCCACTCCCACTTCTTGGCCCTGGCATTCCCCTGTATTGGGGCATATAAAGATTGCAGTACCAAGGGGCCTCTCTTCCCAATGATGGCCAACTAGGCCATCTTCTGCTACATATGGAGCTAGAGACACGAGTTCTGGGGGTTCTGGTTAGTTCATATTGTTGATCCTCTTCTAGGGTGATTAGCATCATTTCTTAAGGCCATAAAGTATTCTACAGAAATCTCTCTTGTCTATTTACCAATGCTGGAGAAAAACCGATTCAGTTAAGAGATTTTGATAAAGTTTAGATACCCATTGTTGAGCCAAAGCTCCTCAATTCCCAGCTTGTTCTGTGGACAAGCTTTTTCCAGTGGCTGAACAACCTTTCTCTTCTTAAACAACTGATGTTTAATTCAGTATACTTTTCCATGGAATAGACTACTCATTCCATGGACCGAGTCTTAGGAAAAAAAAAATGATTAACTCCACATCTATACAACACAAGATGAGAAATGTATATCCTTAGAGGGAGATAGTATCTACTGAGCCTCCATCCTAGCAACTGTTAACTGTTTTTATATTTTATGATGTTGGTCAGGCTTCATAAAACTTTTCAAAGGACTTTTAACAAACTAACCTTAAGAAGGACAAGTACCTCATGAACTCCCAACAATTACCCATATGTCCTCAGAAAGGGGGAAGGTTTAATAAACCTCTCCCCAGTAAGTGCTGTCTATATATTTTCAGGGAGAAATCAAGACTTCATGAGTTCTGGCACACAGCAACGGCTAACTGGCTGTATACCATCAAAGAAGGACTGGAAATCATGATGCCTCTATCCCAATTCCCACAACTTCTATAACCGCCTGATTGAAATGCAAAGCATCCTAGGCTATTAATGCTTCTAATTTTGTGCAGATTTCCTCAGAGCAATCTCAGTTGCTGGGACTTTAATGGGGAATATCAAATCATGCCTGAGAACAGTCTTCCAGGATAGCCTAAGATAAAAGGACATGGGTTGGAACGCAGTTTCTTGAATTGGGCATCCTACCTACCTTTGTGAATGTCATCAAAAAGCCAGTCAATATTTTAGAAAATCTCATGTTTTAAAGGAGATAACTAGGTTTTAGTTTGTGTCATAATACAAAACTTTGATTTCAGAAGTTGATATTATTAACAGTTTACTATAAATAGCTTAATCATTTACATACCATTTTTATACTGCATCTCTACAAACTTTCTTGCATTTTACTCAGGGGTTCTAGAAATCGCTTAAGCTTTCTGATACTGCCCCCTTTTTTTTTTTCCATTCTGAAAAAAAAATCCAGTCATTTTACATGAGAACAAAGTCTTATTTTACTATGCAAAATTTTCCTCATCTTATTTGTTTCTTTTTGTGTTTTGGTTTTATAATAGATATTTTCTTCCTTTACATTTCTTTTGTTTTCTCCCAATTTTTAATTAGGTATTTTCTTCATTTACATTTAAAATGCTATCCTGAAAGTCCCTCATACCCTCCCCCCACCTACTCCCCTACCCACCCACTCCCACATTTTGGCCCTGGTGTGTTCCCCTGTACTGGGGCATATAAAGTTTACAAAACCTAGGGGCCTCTCTTCCCAATGATGGACAACTAGGCCATCTTCTGCTACATATGCAGCTAGAGACACTAGCACTGGGGATACTGGTTAATTCATATTGTTGTTCCACCTATAGGGTTGCAGACCTCTTCAGCTCCTTGTGAACTTTCTCTAGCTCCTCCATTGGGGGACCTTTGTTCCATCCAATAGCTGACTGTGAGCAGCCACTTCTGTGTTTGCCAGGCACTGGCATAGCCTCACAAGAGAGAGCTATATCAGGGTCCTTTCAGAAAAATCTTGCTGGTGTATGCAATAGTGTCTGCATTTGGTGTCTGATTATTGGATGGATCCCCAGGTGCAGCAGTCTCTGGATGGTACATCCTTTCATCTCAGCTCCAAACTTCGTAACTCCTTCCATCGATGTTATGTTTCCAATTCTAAGAAGGGACAAAATGTCCACATTTTGGTCTTTGTTCTTCTTGAGTTTCATGTGTTTTGCAAATTGTTTCTTGGGTATTCCAAGTTTCTGGGCTAATATCCACTTATCAGTGAGTACATATCATGTGAGTTGTTTTGTTATTGGGTTACCTCACTCAGGATGATACCCTCCAGATCCATCCATTTGCCTAGGAATTTCATAAATTCATTGTATTTAATAGTACTGCATTGTGTAAATGTACTACATTTTCTGTATCCATTCCTCTGTTGAGGGACACCTGGGTTCTTTCCAGCTTCTGGCTATTATAAATAAGGCTGCTATGAACATAGTGTAGCATATGTCCTTGTATTCGGTTTGGGAGGATTTTCTTGAGTATTTTTGCATCAATATTCATAAGGGAAATTGGTCTGAAGTTCTTTTTCTTTGTTGGAACTTTGTGTGGTTTATTGTGGCTTTATAGAATGAATTAGCCAGAGTACCTTCTGTTTCTATTTTGTCGAATAGTTTGCTAAGAACTGGGATTAGGTCTTCTTTGACGGTCTGATAGTACTCTGCACTAAACCCATCTGTTCCTGGGATTTTTTTTTTTTTTTTTTTTGGTTGGGAGACTATTAAATGACTGCTTCAATTTCTTTAGGGGATGTAGTACTGTTTAAGCAATTAATCTGATCCTGATTTAACTTTGGTACTTGATATCTGTCTAGAAATTTGTCCATTTCATCAAAGTTTTCCAGTTTTGTTGAGTATAGCCTTTTGTAGAAGGATCTAATGGTGTTTTGAATTTCCTCAGGATCTGTTGTTATTTCTCCCTTTTCATTTCTGATTTTGTTAATTAGGATGCTGTCTCTGTGCCTTCTAGTTAGTCTGGCTAAGTGTTTATCTATCTTGTTGATTTTCTCAAAGAACCAGCTCCTGGTTTGATTGATTCTTTGTATAGTTCTTTTTGTTTCTACTTGGTTGATTTTGCCCCTGAGTTTGATTATTTCTTGCCTTCTAGTCCTCTTGGATTAATTTTCTTCCTGTTGTTCTAGAGCTACTAGGTGTGCTGTCAGTCTGCTAGTGTATGCTCTCTCTAGTTTCTTTTTGGAGGCACTTAGAGGTATGAGTTTTCCTTTCAGGAATGCTTTCATTGTGTCCAGTAGTTTGGATATGTTGTGGTTTCATTTTCATTAAACTTTAAAATGTTTTTAATTTCTTTCATTATTTCTTCCTTGACCAAGGTATTTTTTTTTTCTTTCCTCTCTTTATTAGATATTTTCTTCATTTACATTTCACATGTTATCCAGAAATTTTCCCTTACCCTCCCGCGTCCCCGCCCTGCTCCCCTACCCACCCCCTCCCACGTAATGGCCCTGGCATTCCCCTGTTCTGGGGCATATAGAGTCTGTATGACCAAGGGGCCTCTCCTCCCAATGATGGC
>LR753349.1:1191086-1204221 GCA_902729485.2 Mus minutoides | reverse complement strand
TGATGTAGTGGGTGAGTTTGGGTCTGGTGATGCCAAGTACCCTTGGGTTCTGTTGCTTCTGTTCTTACGCTTGCCTCCTGCCATCTCTTCCTGAGGGGACCTGGCGATGGTGCAGACCAGAAAGGACCCACTGTTCTGTGGGCAACTGCAGGCCCACTGCTCCCCAAACCTCCGCTGAACTCCACTCACGCGTAACCCCAATGCGATCTTAAAGTCCTGGGGTATGCGAAGCACAGGGCAGGCCCTAGGTGCGACCGCTGGGTTCAGAGGAGAGATGGCGGGGTGGGTGGAGCTCTGGCTGGGACAGGCCCAACCTCCGGTGGGGCGGAATTCTCAGATCCTGCCCCTGCAGGCAACTGCTGGCCCACTGCTCCCCAAACCTCCGCTGAAGTCCACTCACGCGTAACCCCGATGAGATCTTAAATTCCTGGGGTATGCGAAGCACAAGGCAGGCCCTAGGTGCGACCGCTGGGTTCAGAGGCTTCCTTACTGTTTTTAATATTCTATCTTTCTTTAGTGCATTTGTTGTTCTGATTATTATGTATTGGGAGGAATTTCTTTTCTAGTCCAATCTATTTGGAGTTCTGTAGGCTTCTGGTATGTTCATGGGCATCTCTTTCTTTAGGTAAGCGGAGTTTTCTTCTATAATTTTGTTGAAGATATTTGCTGGCCCTTTAAATTGAAAATCTTCATTCTTATCTAGTCCTATTATCTGTAGGTTTGGTCTTCTCATTGTGTTCTGGATTTCCTGAATGTTTTGAGTTAGAATCTTTTTGCATTTTGCATTTTCTTTTATTGTTGTGTCCATGTTCCCTATGGAATTTTCTGCACCTGAGATTCTCTCTTCCATCTTTTGTGTTCGATTTCTGATGCTTGTATGTATGTTTCCTGATTCCTTTCCTAGGGTTTCTATCTCCAGAGTTGTCTCACTTTGGGTTTTCTTTATTGTTTCTACTTCCATTTTTAGATCCTGGATGGTTTTGTTCAATTCCATCACCTGTTTGGTATTGCTTTCCTCTAACTCTCTAAGGGATTTTTGTGTTTCCTCTTTAAAAGCTTCTTGCTGTTTACCTGTGTTTTCCTGTATTTCCTTCTTAAAGTCATCCATCATCATGAGAAGTGACTTTAGATCCATGTCTTGCTTTTCTGGTGTGATGGTATATCCAGGACTTGCTATGGTGGGAGAGTTTGGTTCTGATGATGCCATGTAACCTTGGTTTCTGTTGCTCCTGTTCTCATGCTTGCCTCCTGCCATCTGATTATCTCAAGTGCTTGCTGTCCACAATATATCTGATTGGAGTCTGTCCTTCCTATAATCCCAGTTGATTCAGGACTCGTAAGAGTCCAGCTTCTCTGTGATCCTTTGATTGTGGGCTCCTGTGAACCTGAGATTCTGGGTGTGTCAGAGTTCTTGGCAGTCACGTTCCTCTAAGACCTTGAAAAACTGGTGTGACACAGCTCGTGTTATCCTGGGATCCTGTTGTCCTAAGATCTTGGACATGTTACAGTGCCTGAAAGTGGTGCCTTCTTTGAGGACTGAGGAGCTGTTTGGTCTGTTCAAAAGCAAGGTAAACCAGAACTGATCAAAAGGAACCTGAGCCTCTGGTCAGAAAGGGCTCCGGTGTCCTTGTTACTGCTGTCACTGTCCAGTAACAATTGGATTGGAACTGATGTTTTGTTCCACTCAGCAGTGGTCCTAAGATCTCATGGAAAGTCCTTTAGGGACTGTCGGGGTGTCTACCAACTCTGTGTCCAAGGTAACCAGGTGGTGGTGCCAACTGACAACCAGAAGGGACTTGTGCCCCTGGTCAGGCCAGTTTTCTGCTTCCCTAATGCTGTCTCAGGTCCCCTGTGATTGGATTGGAACAGAAGTTGTGTTCTACTCACCAGTGGTCCTAAGATCCTGTGGAGAGTCCTCTAGGACTGTGAGGGTATCTGCCTACAATATGCCCAAGGTGACCTGGTGCTGGTGCTGACAGAAAGAAGGGGACTTATGCTGTTCCTTTACATTTCAAATGCTATCCCCAAAGCCCCCTATACCCTCCCCCTGCCCTGCTCCCCAACCCACCCACTCCTGCTTCCTGGCCCTGGCATTCCCCTGTACTGGGGCATATGATCTTCACAAGACCAATCATATCCATACCCCACTCTGTTGCTTTCAATTCCTCCTATACATACCCTGATTTTCACTCTCAGGTTCATGTTCTCTTTTTTAAAATATTATTTAATTTTATTCACGTGTGTACTTTACCTGCATGTATGTCTGTTTACCACCTATGTGCAGAATCCATGAAAACCAGAAGGGGGCCCAAGATCCCTTAGAACTGGAGTTACACATGGCTATGAGCTATTGTGTGAGTGTCAGGAGTCAAACCTAAGTTCTCTAGAAAAGCAGACATTCTAATACATATGCAGCTAGAGACATGAGCTCTGGGGGTTCTGATTAGTTCATATTGTTGTTCCACCTATAGGGTTGCAGACCCTTTCAGCTCTTGGGTATTACATATGTATTAGAAGATGGCCTAGTCTGCCATTATTGGGAAGAGAGACACCTTGGTCTAGCAAACTTTATATGCTCCAGTACAGGGGAATGCCAGGGCCAAGAAGTGGGAGTGGGTGGGTAGGGGAACAGGGCGGTGGGAGGGTATAGGGGACTTTTGGGATAACATTTGAAATGTAAATGAAGAAAATATCTAATAAAAGATGAAAAAAAAAAAAAAGAAAAGCAGACATTGCTCTTAACCACTGAGCCATCTCCGCAGTACCAGCAGGGGAGGGAGCACAGGGCTCACAACTGGTTGAGCTCTGCAGCCTGATCCTTGGAGTTGGAGAGTGGGGGGTAGGGTGGCCCACAGAGAATCTGAAAGTGAAACAAAAGGGCGAACCCAAGAAGGGGGTACAGGCTTTATTTTTATACTTTTCCCAGAGGGCATAAGTACCAACTGGTAGGGGATCTGTGGATGGGAGAAAAGGGAGGGCCCACAGGGATGGGTAGTGTCTGTTCCATGATTCTCAAAACAGTCCCTAGTCCAAGTCCTAACACAGAGAGACACACAACACACACACAGAAACAGTCCAGGTAAAGTGTCAGAGTAATACCACAAAACAAAACCAATACAGAGCATCCTAAATGCAATTCAGAGAAGCCTGATACTATCAGAACCAGGCAGTAGCTGCCTCTCAGCTACCACTGGGTTGAGAAAGACCACCTCAGATCCAACCCCCCAGCGGGATTCTGGAGTATTCTCCAGTTCCCCGTGGCCCGTGAAGTCTTGGCACATCTGCATGTCACAAATGATCACCCAGATGGGGTCTTTCATGAGAACCCTAGAACTTGAGATCAGTCAGTTCCCCAACCCCCGCCCCCGGTACCAAAACCAGACCTGAAACCAGAACCTGAAAACAGTAGTCCCCTTCTGGGACCTAACAGACACAGCGGACACTGACAAGACAGACAGACAGACAGACAGACAGACAGACAGACAGACAGACAGAGAGGGATCCCACTTTACCTTGCTTGAGCAGCCCTCTGATGTATGGTATCTGGGTCCTCCTGAAGAGGGTAGCAGAAGATGGCCTAGTCTGCCATCATTGGGAAGAGAGGCCCTTTGGTCTTGCAAACTTTATATGCCCCAGTACAGGGGAATGCCAGGACCAAGAAGTGGGAATGGGTGAGTAGGGGAGCAGGGTGCAGGGAGGGTATAGGGAACTTTCAGGCTAGCATTTGAAATGTAAATAAAGAAAATATCTAATAATAATAAAAAAAGAGGTCTTCCTGGTCAAAGCACCAAATGTTGGAGTCCATCAAAAGACTCTCACTCACAAAGACCACAGAGACCTTCATCTTTGCAAATCTCAAGAGGATTTTTATTCATCCAAAGCACTGGAGACACAGTCTCAGCACACAGGTTAGAGGAGAGACCCTGAACAAAGAAAGAACACACTTTTTTATACCTTGTAAGGGGCAGATTTAGGTAACAGGGCTAGCTGGCTTATTCTCATTGGTGTCCTAGTGACTTAATTGCCTGCCCTTATGGTGGGTTATTATGATTTGGTCAGCAAAACAGCAGTGCATTTTGAACTTATGGGTCAGCTATTAATGTCACAGCTATTAATGTCATAGAGAATTCTAGCAAGGTGAGGGTGGTTTGTGGTTTTTCTCAGAATTCAGTGTGGGGAGGGATAGGGGAATTTCTCTGGGAACTGCTAATCTTGTTATGGTTTTTTTTTTTTTTTTTTTTTTTTGAGAACAGTTCATTTTGTTTTAGCAGCTGTAGACTTAGTCATTTTGACTGCTATGTTTCTGAAGGTCTCTTTGGAGGGGGTAAAGGGCTAAGTGGTCTTGAATTTATTTTGGATTCTACAAGAACAACGCAGAATATGGAGGCCTGGCTTGTGAAATTTCAGAGGGAAGATTAAAGACTCTTATCAGGGTTGTTGCTATTTTGATTGTGAAGATTTTGTGGTTTTGGTTAGCTGGGGCTGAAGAGTCAGCTGTGATTAACAAGATACCAGTACTACTAAAGAGAAACCTTTGCATTACTGGGACTATTGATGCTGGTTAGCTGGAACTAAGAAATCAGTAGTGATTAAGAAAGACCAGCATCATTTAGGTGAGATCCTCTGGGAAGTATTTTCTGAGAGCAAAGAGACTGTGTTCCAGGAATACCTTGTGCTGCAACTGAACTTGGTAATGTGTGGACTTGGTAATGTGTAAGAGTCACTGGTTTTGAAGGCATGAAGGGTCATGAAAAGCATCTGAGGCTCAGCACTGTGAGAGGGCACAAAAGGGCATTGGTGAAGATGCAGCCTCAGTTGCAATTGATGGCCCAGGCCTGAAGGGATGATGCAAAGGAGTTGAGGCTTGGCACCATGAAGAGAGTCTATGAGAGGCTATTGGTGAAACCTAGTTGCAGTGGAAGACAATGGTGTTTTGGAGATGCCAGTACCATGAGATGACCACCAAGAACAGCAGCAGCGGTGGAATACAGGCATCTGTAGCTTAGAAGACAAGGTGTGTGTTACAAAGTGCAGAGCTGGAGAAGTGAGGAAAGCCCTTGGAGGAGCCCAGATCGTGAGTGGATCCCAGATATTGGACAGTTCTTATTTAATTTTGCTTTTGATTGTGATTGTGACCTGATATTTTTTCATCTTGAAGGAAGAAAGTATATTAGTGAAGCCCACAGTTAAGAGATTTTGAACTGTAAAACGCCTTTGAATTTTAAAAGATATTGGATAGTTTAAAGGGATTGAAATTTTAGTATGTAAGAATTTGTAAAGACTGGGACTTTTAAAGTTATTTAGATCTTGGGGATGAATAATAAAGTAAGAGTTGAAGCTTACTACTGATGTGTTTGTGTGTCAGGTTGACAAGGGTTCAATTGTACATGCTGGTTTTGTGTGTCAACTTGACACAAGCTGGAGTTATCCCAGATAAAGGAGTCTCCCTTGAGGAAATGCCTCCATGAGATCCATCTGTAAGGCATTTTCTCAATTTGTATCAAAGGTTAGAGGACCCATTGTGGGTGGTGCCATCCCTAGCCTGATAGTCCTGGGTTCTATAAGAGAGCAGGCTGAGCAAGCCAGAGGAAATAAGCCAGTAAGTAACGGAAAGGATCTTTACCAATCCTAAATCAGACTGATATCCAATATATATAAAGAACTCAAGAAGGTGGACACCAGAAAATCAAATATCCCCATTAAAAAGTGGGGCACAGAGTTAAACAAAGAATTCTCAACTGAGGAATACCGAATGGCTGAGAAGCACATGAAAAAATGTTCAACATCCTTAATCATCAGGGAAATGCAAATTAAAACAACCCTGAGATTCCACCTCATACCAGTAAGAATGGCTAAGATCAAAAATTCAGGTGACAGCAGATGCTGGCGTGGATGTGGAGAAAGGGGAACGCTCCTCCATTGTTGGTGGGACTGCAAGCTTGTTCAACCACTCTGGAAATCAGTCTGGCAGTTCCTCAGAAAATTGGACATAGTACTACTGGAAGATCCAGCAATACCTCTCCTGGGCATATATCCAGAAGATGTACCATCAGGTAAGAAGGACACATGTTCCACTATGTTCACAGCAGCCTTATTCATAATAGCCAGAAGCTGGGAAGAACCCAGATGTCCCTCAACAGAGGAATGGATACAAAAAATTTGGTACATTTACACAATGGAGTACTACTCAGCTATTAAAAACAATGAATATATGAAATTCCTAGGCAAATGGATGGATCTGGAGGGTATCATCCTGAGTGAGGTAATCCAATCTCAAAAGAACTCACATAACATGCACTCACTGATAAGTGGATATTAGCCCAGAAACCTAGAATACCCAAGATACAATTTACTAAACACAGGAAACTCAAGAAGAATGAAGATGAAAATGTGGTCACTTCGCCCCTTCCTAGAATTAAGAAAAAAGCACACATTGAAGGAGTTACAGAGATCATGTGTGGAGCTGAACCAAAGGATGGACCAACCAGTGACTGCAGCAGCCGGGGATCCATCCCACAATCAGCCACCAAACATAGACATGATTGCATATGCCAGCAAGATAGTGCTGAAATGCCTTGATATAGCTGTGGGAGGCTATACCAATGCCTGGCAAACATGGACGTGGACGCTCACAATCAGCTATTAGATAGAACTCACTCAGGACTCACAAGGAAGGAGCTAGAGAAACTACCCAAGGAGCTGAAGGGGTCTTCAATCCTATACGTGGAAGAAAAACAGGAACTAACTAGTACCCCCAGAGCTCATGTCTCTAGCTGCATATGTAGAAGAGGATGGCCTAGTTGGCCATCATTGGAAAGAGAGGAGCTTTGGTCATGAAGACTTTATATGCCCCAGTACAGGGGAACGCCATGGCCAAGATGTAGGAGTGGGTGGGTATGGGAGCAGGGAGGAGGATGGGAGAGGTTATAGGGGACTTTTGGGATAACATTTGAAATGTAAATGAAGAAAAGATCTAATAAAAATGGGAAAAAAGTAATGTCTCTCCATGGCTTCTGCATCATCTCCTGCTTCCTGACATGCTTGAGTTCCAGTCCTGACTTCCTTTGTTGATGAACAACAATGTGGAAGTGTAAGGTGAATAAACCCTTTCCTCCCCAAATTGTTTCTTGGTCATAATGTTTTGTACAGGAATAGAAACCCTGGCCAAGTCAGGTAGACTTTTTTTTTTTTAACCAAGTAACTCTGGAAACTCAAGAAGTAAAACTATAAGTAACATGTTGAGATCCTACACTGTTCCTAGGAGAAATCCAAGCTGGGAGCATGCATATTAAACCACAAAGCTGGAAATGGCACAAAAGTTTTCACAGACCTCTGAACAAGGAATGGTTGTTATTTTCTGCCATCCTGTGTTTGGAAGCTGTAGCTTTCTTTCCCAACCATTTGACCATGTTTGTTTTCATGTTCATGTTTCTTTGTGTAGGAAAATGATTAAAATCAAATGCATTCTGGAAGTGTAGATCTGTATTATGTTAAGCTGTGAATTGTAGTGATTTATGATCTGCTTTAAGATTTTTCTGTATTTTAACTCTCTTGCTGTGCATGGAGGCCATATGCAAACATTATGTATTACCAATGTTCTAAGATCTATAACTTGCCTGAGCTGGGCCAGTGTCAGTTTATTATTGTCACTATTCTTGTCTAGTATACTGGTGATTTTACTGATTCCAGCCAATTGCAATTCTATCTCTTGTCTTCAAATTGAATGCATATTACTTAGATTTAGAATTAGCAGTCAAAAAACAAGCTTACTCATATACATGTGCTGCTTTTTGCTAGTAATTAAGAATTTAGCTCAGTTTTCAGTATCTGGGGTATGTAGGAGGGAAAGGCAACAGCAAAATATTTAAGGGAACTGGAGTACCTTTGTAAGTCTTTATCACTTCTCATTCTCAAGCATCTCTAATGTGAATTCTTGCTAAATAAATGATATCCTAAAAGGATTTACACTTTTCTGCATTTATTGTTCTTTTTTCCTAAAAAGTATCACCATAGATGGACATGTGAAATCAACATATTTCTGCAAGCTCTTGTTTCTATTGTTCCTCATACCAATGCCACTCTTGAACTGATCTGATTTCACAGATCCAATTTATAACCTAACTAATACATTGTCCTTTTTGTTCCTCATCTGTGTCACTTTTCCTATTTTCATCATTTTTCAGAAAGATCACAGTAAAATGCAAAGAAATTCTTCTTGGAATGTGTGTAATATGTTACTTTATGATGAAATGCATGACTGCATGATTCTTGAAAATATAGGGGCCTCTTGTGATGAATACCATGGGAAAACTACTAACATCATGGTAACTCTTCCAAGCAGAGTAGCAGACTCAAGGAGTTTTTAATTAGTTAATTTTGCTAGTATCGCTACACCCCTAAATAAATTATGAGAGCTTTTCTTTCAAGAACTTTTCTTATGACCACAAGATCTTTTCCTATTCTATTGGTTGCCGTTTTGTCCTATTACCAGTGCTCTTTGCCTTCCAGAAACTTTGTAATTTTATGAGGTCCCATTTGTCAATTCTTGATCTTAGACTATAAGCCATTGGTGTTCTGTTAAGAAAAATTTCCCCTGTGCCCATGGGTTCGAGGCTCTTCCCCACTTTCTCTTCTATAAATTTCAGTGTATCTGGTCTTATGTGGAGGTCTTTAATCAGCTTAGACTTGAGCTTTCTACAAGAATGGGTCGATTTGCATTCTTCTACACGCTGACTTCCAGTTGAACCAAAACCATTTGTTAAAAATGTTGTCTTTTTTCCACTGGATGGTTTTATATTCTTTGTCAAAGATCAAGTGACCATAAGTGTGTGGGTTCATTTATGGGTCTTCAATTCTATCCTATTGATGTTCCTGCCTGTCTCTGTGCCAATATCATACAGTTTTATAGCAGAGGATGGCCTTGTTAGTCATCAGTGGGAGGAGAGGGCCTTAGTCCTGGGAAAGCTTGATGTCCCAGTGTAGGAGAATGCCAGGGTGGGAAGGCAGGAGTGGGTGGGTGGGTGGGGTAGCACCCGCAAAGAATCAGGGGAATGGGGGATGGGATAAGGGGTTTCTGCAGGGAAAACCAGAAAAGTGGATAACATCAGCCTGGTCTACAAAGTGAGTTCCAGGACAGCCAGGGCTACAGAGAAACATTGTCTCAAAAAACCAACCCCCCCCCCAAAGAAACATTTGAAATGTAAATAAATAAAATATCCAATAATAAAGAGGTTTTTAAAACAGTTAATTAAACTAAACAATGTGTCAGTAGCTATGAAACAGAAGATTATGTTTCACTTCCTGCTATGGCTTTGTCCTTTATGCTCACAGTCATCTATAAGATGGAGCACGGGGCCCACATTGGAGAAGCTAGAGATAGAACCCCAGGAGCTGAAGGGGTCTGCAACACTAGAAGAGGAACAACAATATGAACTAACCAGAACCCTCAGAACACGTGTCTCTAGCTCCATATGTAGCAGAAGATGGCCTAGTTGGCCATCATTGGGAGGAGAGGCCCCTTGGTATTGCAATCTTTATATGCCCCAATACAGGGAAACGCCAGGGCCAAGAAGTGGGAGAGGGTGGACAGGGGAACAGGGCGGTGGGAGGGTGGGAGGGAGCCTTCGGGATAGCATTTGAAATGTAAATTAAGAAAATACCTAATAAAAAATTGAAAAAAAATATTGGTTATTTTGTTTAATTTCATTTCAAACATTATCTCCCCCCCCCCTTTGGTTTACTCTCTGAAAAGCACCCATTCCATGCTCCTCCACCCGCCTTAATCCACAAGGGTGCTCCCCCACCCACCTGCCTACTCCCTCCTCACTGCACTAGCATTTCCCTACACTGGGGCATCAAACCTTTACAGGACCAAGGGCCTCCCCTCCCTTTGATGCCATACAAGACCATCCTCTACTATGTATGCAGTTGGAGCCATGAGTCCCCCCTCCATGTGTACACTTTGGTTGATGATTTAATCCCTGGGAGTTCTTGGGGGTCTGGTTGGTTAATATTTTTGTTATTCTTATGGGGTTGCAAACCCCTTCAGCTCCTTCAGTCCTTTCTCTATCTCTTCCATTGGGGCCCCATGCTCAGTCTAATGGTTGGCTGTGAGCATCCTCATCTGTATTTCTTAGGCTCTAGCTGAGCCACTCAGAAGACGTCCATATTAGTTCCTAACAGCAAGTACTTCTTGGCAACCACAAGAGTGTCTGGGTTTGGTAATTGTGTATGAGATGGATTGCAGGTGGGGCAGTCTCTGGATAGCCTTTCCTTCAGTCTCTGCTCCACTCTTTTCCCCTGAATATCATTTAGTGTTGAGGTAAATCTCCAACCCAAATATGCCTTGGCAATGAAAACACAACTAAATTAATATGAATACACACTGTGATCCTAGATTGGGCAGATCTACCACTACACTACCATCTTCCCCATATAAGAGACCCCTTAGAACTTGTGGTTTCTCCAGGCCAGGTGCTTCTGCTCTACTTTCCTCCTCCTTCTCCTCCTCTGTTGTCCTCTCTCTCTCTCTCTCTCTCTCTCTCTCTCTCTCTCTCTCTCTCTCTCTCTCTCCCTCTCCCAAAACCTTCAGCTCTACATTCTCTTTCTCTGCCCAATCACTTCCTCTAGCCTTTATTTATAAATTAAGGTGTTAAGAAGGTTTACAGGAAATCACCTGAGTGTTGACACATTCTTTATTCACAGCCCCTCCCAGAACAGAATTAACATTAAATATAATTAGCCCCACTGCTATCCGCAAAAATTTAGATTCTGGGTTAAAATTTTCAGAAGGGTAGGTGGCACCATCCCTCAACTTGGGCCTTGCCTAATCTCTGGCTATGGTCTCTACAGGTTCCCCCTCCCTTTGTTGGTATTTCAGCTAATTTCAACCCTGTTGGTTTCTGGGAGCCTCATGCTTGCCTTGTATCTAGGACTTTGTGTTGGTTACCCTAGTACTCCATCCCCCATTGCTATACACCTCTGTTCAATTTTCTGACCCTCTGTACATCTCCCCTGTCTCTTCCCACACCTGATCCTGAATCCCATTTTTTTCCTCTCACCCTCCTCTTTCTTCCAAGTCTTGCCTACTGTGATTATTTTGTTTCCCCTTCTTAGTAGGACTGAGGGCATCAACACTTTGCTCTTCCTTCTTCTTGACCTTCATATGGTCTGTAAATTGTATCATGGGTAGTCTCAGCCTTTTTCCTAATGTTCACTTATTAGTGAGTACATACCATGTGTGTTCCTTTGTGACTGTGCTACCTCACTCAAGATGATGTTTTCAAATTCCATCAATTTGCCTGCTAATTTCATGAAGTCACTCTTTTGAGTAGTACTACATGGTGCAAGTGTACCACATTTTCTGTATCCATTCCTCTGTTGAGGAACATCTGGGTCCTTTCAAAATTCTGGCTATTATAAATAAGGTAGCTATGAACATAGTGGACCATGTGTCCTTATTATATGTTGGAACATCTTCTGGGTTATACCAGGAGAGGTATTGCTGGGTCCTCAGGTAGTAGTACTATGTCCAATTTTCTGAGGAACCATGAGACTGATTTCCAGAATGGTTGTACCAGCAATGGAAGAATGTTCCTCTTTCTCCACATCCTTGCCAGCATCTGCTGTCACCTGAGTTTTTGATCTTAGCCATTCTGATTGATGTGAGGTGGAATCTCAGGGTTGTTTTAATTTGCATTTCCCTGATGACTAAGGATTTTGAACTTTTTTTTAGGTGCTTTTCAGCCATTTGGCATTCCTTAGTTGATAATTCTCTGTTTATCCCTGTACCCCATTTTTAATAGGGTTATTTTGTTCTCTGCAGTCTAATTTCTTGAGTTCTTTGTATACTTTGGATATTAGACCTCTATCAGATGTAGGGTTGGTAAAGATCTTTTTTCCAAACTGTGGTCTGCCATTTTGTCCCATTAACAATGTCCTTTGCCTTAAAGAAGCTTTTCAATTTTTTGATGTCCCATTTGTTGATTTTTGATATCCGGACATAAGCTATTGGTGTCCTGTTCAGGAAAATTTCCCCATGCCCATATGTTCAAGGCTCTTCCCCACTTTCTCTTCTATTAGTTTCACTTTATTTATTTATTTATTTATTCATTTATTTATTTATTTATTTATTTATTTTTTTTTATGTAGAGGTCATTGACCTACTTGGACTTGAGATTTGTATAAGGAAATAAGAATGGATCAATTTGCATTCTTCTACATGCCAACTTTCAATTAAGCCAGCACCTTTTGTTGAATATGCTGTCTATTTTTCACTCTATGGTTTTAGCTTCTTTGTCAAAGATCAAGTAACAATAGGCATATGGGTTCATTTCTGGGTTTTCAATTCTATTGCACTGATCTTCCAGCCTGTTTCTATACCAATAGCATGCAGTTTTTGTCACTATTGCTCTGTATAACAGCTTGAGGTCAGGGATAGTTATTCCCCCAGAAGTTCTCTTAATGTTGATAATAGTTCTCAAGATCTTGGGTTTTATTGTTGTTGTTGTTCGAAATGAATTTGAGAATTGATCTTTCTATCTTTGTGAAGAAGTGAGTTGGCATTTTGATGGGTATTTGATGGCATTTTGCATTGAATCTGTAGATTGCTTTTGGTAAGATGGCCATTTTTACTTTGTTAATACTGCCTATCCATGAGCATGGGAGGTCTTTCCATCTTCTGAGATCTTCTTTGATTCTTTCTTCAGAGACTTGAAGTTCTTGTCATACAGCCCTTTCACTTGCTTGGTTAGAGTCAGACCAAGGTATTTTCTATTATTTGTAACTATAGTGAAGAGTGTCATTTCCCTAATTTCTTTCTCGGACTGCTTATCATTTAAATAGAGGAAGGCTATTGTTTTGTTTGAGTTAATTTTATATCCAGCTACTTTGCTGAAGCTGTTTATCATTTTTAGGAGTACTCTGGTGAAAATTTTGGTGTCGCTTAAGTATACCATCTTTTTTTTTTTCAACTTTTCTTAGATATTTTCTTCATTTACATTTCAAGTGTTATCCAGAAAGTTCCCTATACGCTCCCCGCCTCCAGGCCCTGCTCCCCTACCCATCCGCTCCCAATTCTTGGCCCTGGAGTTCCCCTGTATTGGGGCATATAAAGTCTGCATGACCAAGGGGCCTC
>LR753349.1:1158266-1190986 GCA_902729485.2 Mus minutoides | reverse complement strand
TCTAGGAAGGGGTGACGTGTCCACATTTTGATCTTCCTTCTTCTTGAGTATCATGTGTTTAGTAAATTGTATCTTGGGTAGTCTAGGTTTCTGGTCTAATATCCACATATCAGTGAGTACATGTTATGTGAGTTCTTTTGTGAATGGGTTACTTCACTCAGGATGATGGCCTCCAGATCCATCCATTTGCCTAGGAATTCATATATTTATTGTTTTTAATAGCTGAGTAGTACTCCATTGTGTAAATATATCAAATTTTTTGTATCCATTCCTCTGTTGAGGGACATCTGGGTTCTTTCCAGTTTCTGGCTATTATGAATAAGGCTGCTATGAACATAGTGGAACATGTGTCCTTATTACCAGATGGAATATCTTATCATTTCCAAATAGTGATATTTTGACTTCTTCCTTTCCAATTTGTAATCGTTTGACCTCCTTTTGTTGTCTAATTGCTCTGGCTAGAATATTGAATAGATAGAGAGAACATGGGCAGCCTTATCTAGTCCCTGATTTTAGTGGGATTGCTTCAAGTTTCTCTCCATTTAGTTTGATGTTGGCTACTGGTTTGCTATATATTGCTTTTACTATGTTTAGGTATGGGCCTTCAATTCCTGATATTTCCAAGACTTTTACCATGAAGTGGTTTTGAATTTTGTCAAACACTTTTTCATCATCTAATGAGATGGCCATGTGTTTTTTTTTTCAGTTTGTATATGTAGTAGATTATGTTGCTTGATTTCCATATATTGTACCATCCCTACATCCTAGGATGAAGCTTGATTAGGGTGAATTATTGCTTTGATGTGTTCTTGGATTCGGTTTGTGAGAATTTTATTGAGTATTTTTGCATTGGTATTCATAAGGGAAAATGGTCTTAAGTTTCATTTTCTTTTTTGGGTCTTTGTGTGGTTTGGTATTGGTGCAATTATGGATTCATAAAAGGAGTTAGGTAGTGCTACTTCTGTTTTTGTTTTGTGGAATAGTTTGCAGAGTACTGAACTTAGGTCTTCCTTCATTGAAGGTCTGATATAATTCTGCACTAAACCCATCTGGTCCTGGGCATTTTTTAGTTTGGAAACTTTTAATGGCTGCTTCTATTTCTTTAGGGGTTATATGGCTGTTTAGATGGTTTGTTTGATTCTAATTTAACTTTGGTACCTGGTATCTGCCTAGAAAATCATCCATTTCATCCAGATTTTTCTTTTCTTTTTTGTATAGACTTTTGTAGTAATATCTAATAATTTTTTGAATTTCTTCAGTTTCTGTTGTTATGTTTACCTTTCTGATTTTGTTAATTTGGATACTGTCTCTGTGCCTTCTGGTTTAAGTCTGTTTAAGGGTTTATTTATCTTGTTGATTTTCTCAAAGAACCAGCTCCTGGTTTTGTTTAATTGTATAGTTTCTACCTGGTTGATTTCAACCCTGAGTTTGAATACTTCCTGCCATCTACTCCTTTTGCGTGTATTTGCTTCTTTTTGTTCTAGAGTTTTCAGATGTACTGTCAAGCTGCTAGTATATGCATTCTCCAACTTGTTTTTGGAGGCATTCAGAGCTATAAGTTTTCCTCTTAGCACTGCTTTCATTGTATCCCACAGGTTTGGGAATCTTTTTGTTTTGTTTTGTTTTGTTTTTTCGAGACAAGGTTCAGGGTTTCTTTGCATATCCCTGGCTGTCCTAGAACTCACTTTGTAGACCAGGCTGGCCTTGAACTCAGAAATCCGCCTGCCTCTGCCTCCTGATTGCTGGGATTAAAGGAGTGCGCCACCATGCCCTGCTCAGGTTTGGGAATCTTGTGCTATCATTTTCATTCAATTCCAAAAAGTCTTTTATTTCTTTCTCTATTTCTTCCTTTACCTAATTATCATTGACTAGAGCATTGTGCAGCTTCCATGTGTATGTGTGCTTTCAGTTTTTGTTGTTATTGAAAACCAGCCTTTGTCTCTAGTGTTCTTATAAGATACATGGGATTATTTCAATTTTTTTTCTTTTGTGACTGATTATATGGTCAGTTTTGGAGAAGGTACCATGAGGTGCTGAGAAGAAGGTATATTCTTTTGTTTTAGGATGAAATGTGTTGACACACAATCATTTAAATTTTTTTCCTAAAGTGTATAATTTATTTAACACTAACATTTATAACTAAAATCAGTGTTAATTATATTGGTCAAAATTGTTTACAAAAACATTCAAATACATGGCTAGTCAATCATGTGGTTTTTAAAAATTTACTTTTACACAAATAAAAATATAATTAGACAATATTTTTTCCACATCAATTAAATGGTCTTAATATTTAGAAGTAAATATTGAGAGGACTTAAACTTGTTCATGGTGTCTTACAACATTATCTTTTCTGTCTATCATTTTGTCTCTGTCACCAGGGATCTTCTACTTGACAATTAGAGTTATATGTCTTTTGTGATGTTGTATTTCAAAAATTAAAGATACTATCCAAACAGCCACAAAGCTTTACAAAATCCTTTGAAAATAAATCCATTAATTTATCTAAGCTCTTCTTGAAGCTTCTTATACTTGCTATTGATTTAGTAGAATCTCAGTATTGAAAGAGACCTCTGATTGTTTTTGGATTGCTTTTTCATTGATCAGAAAAGATCTTAAGCTCTTGAAACAAGAAATAATTTGCTTTACAGCCCACAACAAACCAACAAAAAATGTTAAATGTTGTGGGTAGGTTTTTTTTGTTATACAAAACACAGTTTTTTATTCTTAATACTATATGCCTCATATTTTCTTTTCATATCAACTATTAATTTTACTAAATCCTAACTGAGCTAGAAGTTTTAAAGTCATTTGTTTTCATAGCTATTTTTATACACACATATATTTATCAATAACATTTTTATAGTTTAAAAAATTCATAGTCATATATTTATACAATTAAATGTGTTTGCTGTAAGCTTTTTAATTTTACTATGAAGTTTTGTATGTTTCTGTTTTATTCATTCTGATGGTATATGTTTTTGAAATTTTATATATTTATAAAATATATAATTTATATATTATATATAATATTTTTATATTCCAACTTATTTTTAAAATATTTTCTTAATTTTATATGTATACATGTGTCATTTTGTTTGTGCATGTATGCAGGTGTCCACACAGTCCAGAAGATGTCAGATCTGTTGCAGATGGAGTTACAATATTTTGGCTGCCCAGTATGAGTTTTGTGAATAAAATTATAGTCCTCTGCAAAAGCACCAAGAGCTCTTAACTGTGGAACCATCTCTTCAGCCCCATCTAAATAGGGCTGGTAGATATTCAGTAGAACAACTAGCTCTACACATAGAAATGTAAAACTAAATACTAGCTCTACACATAGAAATATAGGGCTATATATTTCAAGCAGAATGCTCATTTTATACTAAGGGAGGAAATATTAGAAATATCTTTCTATAGAATTAGCATTAAGTTTTCACATAATGTCCTTTGTAAATATAAGCCTAGAATTATGAAGGATTAAGGAAGACATCTTTATATATTTGAATCCCTTAACCTTTTCCAGATTCTCACAAAAAGTAATAATAAAAGATGGTAAAATAATAATTTTTATGTCTTTGACAATTTTCAGGACTATAGATGTTAAGAAATGGTGGGTAAACATCATACCAGTATCATTAAGTTCAATGTATGAACTAAGTTCTACTTCCAGAATTTAACTATAAATTTATTATCAGATCAATAAAAGAGCTAAGACTGTTTGACTGTCATCCTCTTTCACAGCTTGTTAGTTAAAATTCATTCGTTTTTGCAAAGTTAAGTACTAGTTTTATAGGTAGAAATAAATGTAATTGTCTCTAAGAACATTAAGGAGATTTTACTCTAAAATTTCTCAAGTATGAGAAAATTATGATAAAATTGTCTTTTGTTTATGTTTGTCTCGGAACAAAGTAAGAATGTGCAAATGACACAGAAGTGTTGTTAAAATGGATCAGGCTTTTCTTTCCAGGGATTTTGGTAGATAGTCCTTCTAGTATTCCCAGACATCAATAAATTCTGCCTCATCATTTTCTTTTATGTTCTCATTTGTCACCTCAGAATTTGTATTTACATATGTCTTTTTTTGTCAAAACATTAATCTTCTGATCCAAATAAGAACATGAAGAAATTCTTTAATTGTTTAATTTTTATATCATTGAAGGCATCAATTCCATTGAGATGTAGGCTCTGTTAATATTAATTTTATAGGAAACTCTCTTGTGAAAAATTAATAATTTATTTTAGCTATTTAAGTATTAGTATTCTAGATGGAAAGGTTAAAAAAATACAAATAAAATTGCCAATATCATTTCTTTCAGATTTTCCACATAGTTTAGGGTTTTCCATGGTTTCTCAGTTTTTGAGCAGTTTTCTTGAGTTCAGTGATTTAAGATACCTGTTTTGAAAATAGATGATACTGTCAAAAGTGAAATCATTACTGTTTAAGATAGCTCTGAGGCTATTCATAATTTGATGCTAATTCTGTTTTTCTGTGACTCATTTCACATTCCACATCATGGAATGAGTCAGCACTCAAGTGATTTCCTGTAAACCTTCCCATCATAATTTGTAAAATAAAGGCTAGAGCCTGCTATTGGGCAGATAAAAGGAAGGTGGAGCTGAAAGTTGAGAGAGAAAAGAAGTAGTGGGAGAGAGAGAGGACTAGGGAGGAGGAGGTGGAAGGAAAGCAGAGCAGAAGTACTACGTGGCCTGGAGAAACCACAAGTTATAAGGGGTCTCAGATGGAGAAGATGGTAGGGTAGTTGTAGATTTGTCCAATCTAGGCTCATAGCTTGTATTTGTATTAATTGAGTTGTGTTTTCATTGCCAGGGCATATTTGGGTTATAGATTTACTGCAACACATTACCTGTGGGGCCATGAAAGGCAGCCTGTTTTGGTTGAATGAGACTTGCTCCAGAGACCCAGTAGAAACCCAGGAGGAAACTCTACAAGGGACAGAACAGTGAGTCACATACCCAGATACAGGTGCCTGACACCACAGAGCCCCTAACTCCATAATTCTGTGACTATAAGTCATGCAGACAATGTCCCAAGCTTCTGGCATTCTGGCTAGACTCCACCCCCACAGTTACCTGACTATACCCAGGTATGCCCCTCCCCACAGTTACCTGGCAACAGCAATGTAGCTGTGTACTACTGCATTGTTTAAATGTACCACCTTTTCTGCATCCATTCTTCTGTTGAGGGACATCTGGGTTCTTTCCAGCTTCTGGCTATTATAAATAAGGTTGTTATGAACTTAGTGGAGCATGTGTCCTAGTTTGGAACACCTTATGGGTATATGCCCAGGAGAGGTATTACTGGATCTTCCAGTAGTACTAAATCAAATTTTCTGAAGAACCACCAAAGTGATTTCCAGAGGGGTTGTTTCAACTTGCAATACCACCAGCAATGGAGGAATGTTCCTCTTTCTCCATCCTGGCCATCATCTGCTGTCATCTGAATTTTTGATCTTCGCCATTCTGACTGGTGTGAGGTGAAATATCAGGGTTGTTTTGATTTGCATTTCCCTGATGATTAAGGATGTTGAACATTTTTTTCAGGTTATTCTCAGCCAGTCAGTATTCCTCAGTTGAGAATACTTTGTTTAGCTCTGTACTCCATTTTTAAAATAAGGTTATTTGATTTTCTGGAGTACAGCTTCTTGAATTCTTTATATATATTGGATATTAATCCTCTATCAGATTGAGGATTGATAAAGATCCTCTCCCAATCTGTTGGTGGCCTTTTTGTCTTATTGATGGTGTCTTTTGCCTTACAGAAGCTTTGCAATTTTATGAGGTCCCATTTGTTGATTCTCCATCTTACAGCCATTGTTGTTCTGTTCAGGAATTTTTCTCCTATGCCCATATCTTTGAAGCTTTTCCCCACTTTCTCCTCTGTAAGTTTCAGTGTCTCTGGTTGTATGTGGAGTTCCTTGATCCACTTAGACTTGAGCTTTGTACAGGGAGATTAGAATGGATTGATTCATATTCTTCTACATGATAACTGTCAGGTGTGCCAGCACCATTTGTTGAAAATGCTGTTTTTTTTCCACTGGATGGATTTAGCTCCCTTGTCAAAGATCAGTTGACCATAGGTGTGTGGGTTCATTTGTAGTTCTTTAATTCTATTCCATTGATCTACCTGTCTGTCGCTGTACCAGTTCCATGCAGTTTTTATCACAATTGCTCTGTAGTACAGTGTGAAGTCAGACATGGTGATTTCATGAGGGGATCTTTTATTGTTGAGAATAGTTTTTGCTATCCTGGGCTTTTTATTATTCCAGGTGAATTTGCAAATTGCCCTTTCTAACTCTGTGAAGAATTGAGTTGGAATTTTGATGGGGATTGCGTTGAATCTGTAAATTGCTTTTGGCAAGATAGCCATTTTGACTCTATTAATCCTGGCAATCCATGAGCATGGGATATCTTTCTATCTTCTGAGGACCTCCACAGAAAACCAGATACAGTGAAACTAATAGAAGATAAAGTGGGGAAGAGCCTTGAACACATGGGCACTGGGAAAAATTTCCTGAGCAGAAGACTAATGGCTTATGTTATAAGATCAACAATTGACAAATGGGTCCTCTTAAAATTGCCAAGCTTCTTTATGGCAAAGGACACTGTCAATTAGATAAAATGGCAACCCACAGATTGGCAAAAGTTATCCAATATATAGAAATACCTACTAATAGCCAATATATACAAAAAACATAAGAAATTAGAGTCCAGAGAACCAAATAATCCTACAATTATTGAATGGCCAAAAAGCAGTTAAAGAAATTTTCAATGTCCTTAGTCATTAGGAAAATGCAAATCAAAACAACCCTGAGATTCATCCTTACAACAGTCAGAATGGCTAAGACCAAAATCTCAGGGGACAGAAGATGATGACTAGGATGTTAAGAAAGAGGAACACTCCTCCATTGTTTGTGGGGTTGCAAAACATAATTTTACTACCTTCCACTAACAGGGGGTTAGTATCTTAAATATGTAAAGAACAAACAAAAACAAATAAAAGAACAACAAAAACAAAACAGAATACTTGGCTAAAATTAGGGCATTGAACTAAACAGAGTTCTGAAAAGATAAAATCCAAAGGCTAACAAACATTTAAAAATGTTCTGATGTCTTTAGTTGTAGGAAATGCAAATTGAGTGTACTTTGAGGTTCCATCCTGTTCAGCTTTAAAAGTCAAGGACACCTTGCCATTTGTGACAACATGAATGAAGTCATTGATCATTTCTCTAATTAAAATCAGCCATACTCAAAATCAACTATCATATCATCATACATATATCATCTAAAGTCACAGCCACTTTTAAGCAAATTGTAATCTTCTAACACTGCAACTGAAGTCTATATAGTAAAACCAATTATAGCTTTCTGTTTTGTTAAATGATTAGGCTATGAATTTAGATTCAGCTTCTTTTCACTTATTATAATGTTCACAATACAAAGGTTATCATCTGGTTTTTGGTTACTTTTAGACAAGATTATTATGGCAGCCTACACATAGGGAAATGATCTTCACCAACCCTACATCTGATAGAGAACTAATATCCAAAATTTATAAAGAACTCAAGAAACTAGATACCAACAATCCAAATAACCTGTTTAAAATATGGGGTACAGGACTAAACAGAGAATTCTCACCAGAGGAATCTCTAATGGCTGAGAAGCACCTAAAGAATTGTTTTATGGAAGAGTAGGGGGAAGGATTATGGGCCCCAAACAGGGTGGGAACTCCTCAGGAAGACCAATAGAATCACCTAACCTGGACCCTTAGGGCTTTCAGAGACTAAAACACAAACCAAAGAACATACACGGGCTGGACATAGCCCCTGACCCCCACCCTGCACATGTGTAGCAGATGTGCAGCTTGGTCTTCATGAGGATTCCCCAGTAACTATCCCTAAAGCTATTGCCTGTCTGTGGAATCCATTCTAACTCAGCTCCATTGTTTGGTGTCAGTGGAAGAAGCTCCTAGCCCTGCAGTGTGTGGTTGGAAGGATATGTGGGTGGGCTCTACCTTCTCAGAGCACAAAGGGAGAGGGAATGTGGGAGGGACTGTGTAAGGGAGGGATCAGGAGGGGGCCAGTGTTTGGGATGTAAATTGAATAAATATATAAATTTTAAAAAGATTATCCATTTTATAGCTTGTGTCTTGTGTGTGAGAATTTTTTAGTCTGTACTTGTACCATGTTAGGATTAGAGTTTTCCACTTTCCTTGCATATTTAAAATTTCTGACTTACTAACTTAATTTGTGGAAGAAATTTCATAGGATTTTGTGTTTTGTGTGTGTGTGTGTGTGTGTGTGTGTGTGTGTGTGTGTGTGTGTGTAGTCAGCACTAGCACAAAATGCTGGGTAGGGAAACTTATAAACTTGATTCTTAGCAAATTTTTTTTTGTATTTGTTGATTAGCTTACCAATTTCTACAGAAAGCTAAGACTTTGGATTTGTTTTATTACGCCTTATGTAAAATGCTATGACAAAGAATGTTTTGTTGTTGTTGTTTTGTTGGCTTTGTTTTGTTTTCTATGAAGGTTTGGGTTGAAGAACCATGGGTTCAGGGCATGGCAGAATTGTCAAATCTCTTCTGACATAATCTGGGGGACAATGATCATAGGTAATGACTTGGATATCTTGCACTTTAAATTTGTTTTAATTAATTATTTCAGAATTTTGTAAAAATGTGTTTGATAATAGTTAGCCCTGCATCAACCCTTTCCAGATTCACTTCCCTTACCCTTCCTATACATCGTTGTGTCTTTCTTTCTTTTAAACTATCAAAATCAATTTGTGCCCCTCAAATAGTATTGTATATGTAATCTTCAGCTAGAGTGTGATTCCACCTTAGAGAAAAACTATCACTCCTCCTCTCAGCAGCTAACAATTGCCAACCCCCCCAAAACAAACAAACAAACAAACAAACAAACAACCCAAAAAACCAAACCAAACCAAACCAAACCAAACCAAACCAAACCAAACCAAACCTCTACTGCTAGGGACATGGTGTTATGGCCACTTTCTATATCCATGCTGAATCTGGTGTTATTTGTCCTTGCACAAGTTTTATGTAGGATGCCATATGTATATTGCATTTTTCATGTGCCACTACATAGTTGTGTCTAGAAGACATGATTTCCTTGTGGTTAGCCACAAACTCTTATAGTTTCTGTCTCCCTTCCATTATAATCCCTGAGCCTTAGAAGGAAGAAATGTGACATATATGTTCTATTTAGGGCTGAGTATCCTATAGTCTTTCATTCTCTACACCTTTGCCAGGTTTGGGTCTCTATAGTGTGCATCATCTACTGTAAATGGAGACTTCTCAGATGAGTGTTGAGTGATACATCAACCTAGGTAAAATGATATCATCAGCAACCTTTTAAATTCTGTGCCCTTTTAGCAGGAGAACAGTAACAGGTTTTCCTTTATGACCCCTTATATATCTAGCTATAGGTTTTTGACCTGACAGTGGGGCCAGGTATAGATTTCATTTCGTGGATAAAGTCTTAAAACCAGTAAGAGAGTGGTTGGTTACTCCTGCAATGCTCATGCTGTTATTGTACCAGTGGACATATATTTTCAAGGCAGTAATGACTACCTTTGAATTTGCAGTGTTCACATCTGAATAGGACTGAAGATGATTTTCTCCTCCAACAGTTTGCATACAATTTTCAAACAAAATGCTAGACCTTAGGGATGAAACTTTGAGGTGAATACCAGCTTTATTTCTCCATGTTCTAAACTCATTAAAAAAAAAACCTATTTATTTATTATTTACTTTACATCCCACTCAATGCCGCCCTCCCAGTCCCCTCCTTCCACAATCCTTCCCCCATCCTACCTCCCCTTCTCTTCTGAGAGGGTGGAGGCCCCTTAGGTATTCCCCTACCCTGGCACTTCAAGTCTCTGTAAGGCTAGGTATAACCTCTCCTAAACTCATTTTTTATGTAATGATATTCATAGTTAAAATTATCTTAAAATTCCTAACAATAAAACTTTAAAATGTATATGTTAGATTTATGTTAAAATGATTCAGTGTTTAGTTTAGAACATTTAAAACTATTTTCTAATTTTGTAAGATAAATATGGAGTTACAATAAATTAGCATAAGCAAGCTAATGATGAAATTTTGATTGCATATTATTTTATGAAGTTTTCCATAGTTATTTATTAAAATGATTTAAAATTATTAAAACATGTCCTGGAAAACAATAAATATATCCAATGAATGAAATTTAAGAAAATAAAGCATAATGTTAGCTGAGTAATGAGTATTAAGGAAGCCAATTTGATTAATTTAAACACTCATAGAAAGAATCTATTCAAAACTTCTGATTATTTTGTTGCCATAGAAGTTGAAACTATATATTTAAGGACAAAGTAATGATGAGAGTATACTAGGCATACATAACATTGAGTTATACACCAGAAAAAAAAAATTAGGCTCCTGTTTAAATGAAAATGAAAGGGAACTTTACAGGTTTTTAATCTTATCTTCAACACAACTCAACGCAGTTATTGCTTATTATTAATTAAACACTGCAAATTTCACAAAATTGTATTTAATTTTCTATTCCATCTAGGACCTTATATATTAGTGAGAGGAGGCAGGTCTAATGTATATAAATAATGTGAGCAAAACAAGGATAAATGTAAAAAATGGTTTTAAAAGTTCTATGGAATTATAGAAAATAAATGCATAACTGACTAGGAAAATCTTTAAGGGCATGATAGAAAATATGAAAGTTGAAATATGTAGTAGGTAATGGATAAACTTTTAACAAGGGTTAGGGTCAGTTAGTGAGCAGTGAACTGAGGGCAAAAGAAATAGTATGAAGAGACAGCAGAAAGGAATGAGAATGATCATGCCACCAGGAAATTGCTGTTTATGATGGAAAGAGTATTCAGAAACAGACTTTAAACTGAAAACCAAATAGACAAATAAAGGAGGAATTTCCTAGTATCTCAGTTTAGAAGTGGTTTTCAGCAAGGAACATTTTCACTTGCTTTAATCCAAGTGGGATCCTACTCTGAAGACAGTAGAGGGCAGTCTGACACTTTCTACTGCGGATCAGAAAGTAAAATGTGGGCTTTCCATTTTAATTCTCTCTCTGTGTGTCTCTGTCTCTGTCTCTGTCTCTGTCTGTCTGTCTGTCTCTCTCTCTCTCTCTCTCTCTCTCTCTCTCTCTCTCTCTCTCTCTCTCTCTCTCACACACACACACACACACACACACACACACAGATTACCAATGTAGTAATTGTTTTTTGTCAGATAATGAACAAAACCTGTTTTGACCAAAATTTTCATTTCTTGGCTGAGGAGTTTTACTTTTTAGCTTGATTCCTCAGTCTCACATGACCTACTCAGAAATGCCATTTTACAAATTGTAAGATTTAGTCTTATTGTTTGCATGTGAAAATGGCTGCAGAGTGAGTCAACGACAGGACACCCAAACAACTGATTTCACAGAAAACTCTTATTTGATTTCAAAGACAAAAAATGATATTTGCTCTATTTTTTTAAAAATTTGGTCTTGCCACAGAATTTGGACACAAGCAGGATTCCATTGTAAGTTAAATCAATTGTTTCTTTCATAAGTAATAATAGTAATTACTTGCATATACATAAGTGCTTTTAGATTTAATTCTTACAGAAAATCAATATGACAGACATTATACACATCAGTGTGAGCATCTTACACATGGGCAGACTAAAACTCAGCTAGGATGAGTTTCTTGCCCAAATTATTAGAGTCTGGGTTTTACCAACTTAAAACTAAATTAGAAGCTAGAATTCCTACTGTTGAGTTTCTTATCCATGGTACATTTTCCATCACTTCGGAGACCTCCTAAAATAGTTTATTTTAACTATTTGCACTCTCAGTGAGAAATGGCAGCCAGTAGTATCTAATAGAAAATAAAATCAACAGTTTTGCTTTAATATATTTGGACAATGTATTTGAGTATTTCCTGAAACCTAGGAAAATTTGCACAGAAAGAAAAGCTGGCAGGTATTTTTGCTCTTTTTAAATAAGACCAAAGAGATAAATGAAGGTAGAATTTCAATTATGTATTCAGATTCTTTTGTTCTCTATTCATAACATGAGACACAGCATATTTATCTCCACATTTTTGGAGCAAAGTAGGACACTAGGAATAGTGTTTGTTTAAAAAGAAAGGGCTGAATATTTATTAGTGAAAGTTCTGATGCTTGCCTTAGTAATTCAACCTCAGTACTGCAAATATTGTCCTTGCCAGCACTTTAAAAAAATATTGATGATAGGAAATGCCAGCTCAGGATGGGGTGGGTATATTTCTATTTAAATTGTTTTCCCTCCAACAATTCCCTTCCTTCTGGGAAAGATTCCAATTCTGACACTCTCCTGTGTTCTGGGGTGTAGAATCTTTCATTTGAGGAGTATCAAAAGCAATCCTAAGGGACTCTTTAAAAAGGGACAGAGGCTTGGGAGGGAGACTTCAAAATGTTGGCAAGGAGACAAATAAAATACACTCCACTTTTAAATGAATGCAAAATATTGTGAAACTGTGTCTTAGAGATTATTCCCAATGTGCACTTTAAAAAACATTGGCCTGTGTTCACAAAAAAGGGGGCATACTTACCCCTAACCTCTGAATAATAAGTATTCAAAATGTCCTTTTCATGAAGATTCTCATTCATAAGTTTAAGCTTGTCATTTTTATTAGCCAAGCAACATCTAAATGTCTTGGGAAAAGAGAAAATCAAAACCAATTTTTCCTGGTCCATTGTGTTTTAAGTAAAATAATTGAAATAATTATCTTTCATTCATAATTTGTAGTGTCTAAGAGATTTTGGTGGTGGGCTGGGGTTTAGAATTCACTTTTTAGAACATCTCATTTGAAACCTGAGTGTAGAGAGTTGGTCAGTGAGAGTTGTTTTACACCACCAAGTGAAGTACAGGGAAACTTGCATGTTCTTCTCCTCCCAATGATCTCGTGATTTTGATTTGTTTAGTTATCATATCCATGTGACTGCCTCATCAACTAAGGAAATTTAGTTATGAAAATTCTCTTCAGTTCACCAGCATTAATGTATCATTTGAAAAGAAGGTAAATAACTACACAAGATCAGCCTGTTTCTCCTCTAATTCACTGGGTTATAGCTTTTTATCTTTAGGGACCCAGTACTGTGTTTAGCAAGGTTTTCATGGTCCCCCCAAATTATTTTTGTGACAGTTTCTCTGGACACAACCTCATTTTAATTTTTTTAAATTTAGATTTTTCTGTGAGTGGGTGTGTATACCATGACAAAAATATGGACATCAGAGGACAACTTGAAGGAGTTGATTTCCTTCCTTCCACTATGTGGATTTCTAAGATTGAATTCAGCTCATCAGGCTTGATAGGAAGTGTCATTACCCACTGAGTTATCTAGCTAGACCATGACTGCAGATTTTAAAGTGAACTTCTAGAAGAAATGAAAACATTATTTTTTAAAAGCCTTAAAAAGGAAACCTCTTATCTGCCAATGCATCTGCCACCTCAATTTAGCACTTCTTGTTCCATTAATCCCCTTTAAATTTTTTATTTTCCATATTTTCATTTTTTTTATTAATTCATTTTACATCTTGACTGCTGTACATCTGCCTGGTGCCCCTCCCCCCAGCAGGATTGCATATCCCCACTGCTATGCATCTTAGCTAAGAACCCACATTTACTCTTGGGACCCTTCCCCATCCCAGGTCTCTGGCACTTCCTAGAGATTTCCTCCACCCCCACTCCCAGAAGCTGCAAATTTCCATTCATTCTTCTGACCCTTTGGCCCTCTTTCCTGCCTCTCTCCACACCTGATCCTGATTCTCTCAATTCTTTCTCCATTCCCTCTCCCACCCATTTCCCTCCCTCCCTCCCTCCCTCCCTCCATCCCTCCCTCCCTCCCTCTGCTTCCTATGTCTATTTTATTCCCACTTCTGAGATTCAAGTATCCTCCCATGGGTCTTTCTTTTTGTTTAGCTTCTTTGGGACTATGGACTTTATCACGAGTACCCTGTTCTTTATATGCTTCTGTAAGGTAAAGGACACTGGCAAGAGGACAAAATGGCAGCCAACAGATTGGGAGAAGATATTCACCAACTTTACATCCTACAGAGAGAAATATATAAAGAACTCAAGAAGCCAGACTTCAAAAAACCAAATAACTCAATTAAAATATGACATACAGAGTTAAATAGAAAATTGTTAACAGAGGAATTTCTAATGGCTGAGAAGCACTTAAAGGAATATTCAATGTCCTTAATCATCAGGGAAATGCAAATCAAAATGATCCTGAGATTCCATCTTGCCATCAGAGTGGATAAGACTTAAGGGACAGCACATGCTGGAGAGCAAGCCGAGCACTCCTCCATTGCTGGTGGGACTGCAAACTTGGACAACCACTCTGGAAATCAATCTGGTGATTTCTCTGAAAATTGGAAATAGTTCTACCCAGCTATTCCTCTCTTGGTCATATATCTAAAAGATGCTTATTCAAACAACAAGGACTCATGCTCTACTATGTTCATAGAAGCTTTGTTTGTAATAGCCAGAAGTTGGAAACAACCCAGATGTCCATCAACAGAAGAATGGATACAGCAGCCCAAAGAGAAGGAACATGGACACGAAATCCCAAACACATCCTGGGAGCTACTGACAATTGATAGATGCTGGGAGAGGGAAAGTCAGTTTTCATTAAGAGTGTTGCCACTAGTTGGTCTTTAATTTCTGTCTTTATTTCATCCTTGACTAAGGAATCATTGAGTAGAATGTTGTTCAGTTTCCATGAGACAGCATTTTCAACAAATGGTGCTGGCACAACTGGCGGTTATCATGTAGAAGAATGCGAAATGACCCATTCTTATCCCCTTGTACAAAGCTTAAGTCTAAGTGGATCAAAGACCTCCACATAAAACCAGAGACACTGAAATTTATAGAGGAGAAAGTTGGGAAAACCCTCGAAGATATGGGCACAGGGGAAAGATTCCTAAACAGAACAGCAATGGCCTGTGCGGTCAGATCAAGAATTGACAAATGGGACCTTATGAAATTGCAAAGCTTCTGTAAGGCAAAAGACACAGTCAGCAAGACAAAAAGGCCACCAACAGATTGGGAAAGGATTTTTACCAATCATAAATCTGATAGGGGATTAATATCCAACATCTACAAAGAGCTAAAGAAGCTGGACTCCAGAAAAATGAATAACCCCATTAAAAAAATGGGGTGCAGAGCTAAACAAAGCATTCTCAACTGAGGAATTCTGAATGGCTGAGAAACATCTGAAAAAATGTTCAACATCCTTAATCATCAGAGAAATGCAAATCAAAACAACCCTGAGATTCCACCTCACACCAGTCAGAATGTCTAAGATCAAAAATTCAGGTGACAGCATATGCTGGCGAAGATGTGGAGAAAGAGGAACACTCCTCCATTGCTGGTGGTGCAAGCTTGGACAACCACTCTGGAAGTCAGTCTGGTGGTTCCTCAGAAAATTGGACATAGTACTACTGGAGGATACAGCAATACCTCTCCTGGGCATATACCCAGAAGATGTTCCAACTGGTAATAAGAACATATGCTCCACTATGTTCATAGCAGCTTTATTTTATAGCCAGAAACTAGAAAGAACCCAGATGTCCCTCAACAGAGGAATGGATACAGAAAATGTGGTACAATTACCTAATGGAATACTACTCTGTTCTTAAAAACAATGAATTCATGAAATTCTTGGGCAAATGGATGTATCTGGAGGATATCATCCTTAGTTAGGTTACCCAATCACAAAAGAAGTCACTACATTTGCACTCACTGATAAGTGGATATTGGCCCAGAATCTTAGAATACCCAAGATGCAATTTGTAAAACACAAGAAAATCAAGAAGGAATACCAGCATGTGGATTCTTTATTCCTCCTTAGAATATGGAAAAAAATACCCATGAAAGGAATTACAGAGACAAAGTTTGGAGCTAAGAGGAAAGGATGGACTATCCAGAGACTACCCCACCCACGGATCCATCCCATAATCAGTTACCAAACACAGACACTATTGCATAGCAAGAGTTTGTTGAAGGGACCCTGATATAGCTGTCTTGTATGCGGCTATGCCACTGCCTGGCAAATACAGAAGTGGATGCTCACAGTCATCTATCGGATGGAACATAAGGCTCCCAATGGAGAAGCTAGAGAAAGTACCACAGGAGCTGAAGCGGTCTGCAACCATATAAACGGAACAACAATATGAACTAACCAGAACCCCTAGAGCTCATTTCTCTAGCTGCATATGTAGCAGAAGATGGCCTAGTTGGCCATCATTGGGAAGAGAGGCCCCTTGGTATTGCAGACTTTATATGCCCTAATACAGGGCAACGCCAGGGCCAAGAAATGAGAGTGGGTGGTTAGGGGAGCAGGGGAGGGTGAGGGTATAGGGAACTTTCGGGATATCATTTGAAATGTAAATTAAGAAAATATCTAATAAAAAATTTGGAAAAAGAAAACAAAACAAAGGAAAACAACAACAACAAAAATAAAACAAAATAAAAGAATGTCATGAATCTATGAATAAGAAGTTCCAAATAACCAAAGATAGCAGCAGACATGGAACAAAGGCAACAGTAAAGTAGAGTTATAGAAGATAAATAAAATGGTAAAAGATTTTGTTAAAAAAATAACTACAGGAAGCATTGTTATTGTTTATTAACAACAACAACAACAATAATAATAACAATAGATATATACACTCTTTTATCCATAATAATTATTGTAAATAACAATATATACTATTATTTTATAAATAACAAACATTGTTACATTTTCACTATTTTAAATTTATTATTCTTATTATTTTATAAATTATAATTTTAATAAACTTATTAATTTTCATATATTATAAATATTCTATTATAATAACATAAATATTAGTATAATAATTACTGTTTCATTATCATTATTATTATTAATTGTTATTATTACCACCACCACAAACACCAGTACCACCACCACCACCACTGCCATCATTATTATCATCAACATCATCATTATCATTATCACTTCTTGAAATGGAAATATTTTATTTTCTCGTTTCAATTCCTCCACTATACCTTTGTTGAAAATCATTGCATCATCAATAAATGATTTATAATTTGAATAAGATACACTAGGGTTAGTATCAATTGCTGATTGAATGTAATCAAATATCAGACAAAAGACTGTAACCCTGACAAATTGAATAATGCTTTTATTCAGGGCCTAAAACAGTGAGGTTATATTTGAAGGCAAAAATATAACCCTGACATTTTCCTTTTCATAGAAACAGATTCATGATGGCAGGTAATTTTCTATTATTAATAGAACTTTAAATTACAGCTTTTCCCCTTTCAGGTTGTTTTTTTCAGTAATGGAATTAAGCATTTGTGGAACAATTTTATAATCAAGATGAATGTCTATCCCACTCTGATTATGTTGCCAGAACAGGTAATTTTTGTCTTACTTGTTTATGTGCCCCATATCTAGCTTCATAGTGCTCCCAGTACCAAATTAACATACTATCAAAGCAGATCTGAACTTTTCTTTTTCTACTTTAGTGCCTAGTTGACAAATTGATGTTGTTTTTTAATCTATTTTGTGCGTATCCCAGAAGTAGCTCATTTTAATGCACCTAAATATTTGCATATGCTGTGGAAGGGTTATTAGTTTGGGTTTTCTGGAAGAACAGAACCAACAGAATGATTATATATTAAAGAGTTATTAGATTGGTCCTACACAGTATGCTCTGGGAAGTTCAATAATAACCAACACTAGATCCTAAATCTTAGTATTTGTTCAGTCCACAAGGGTAGAGGCTTAGCAGGCTCATTCTCATACTGAAGACCTGAAGAGCTGCTGACATCCAGCTTCTTTGAAAAGCTGAGTGAAACAGGTTTTGACATCAGTGAAGAAACGAAGCAACAACAGCAGGGTAGATACATTTGCAAGTGAGAGGAAAGGCAAGTATATTTTAAAAAAAACAAAGCTTTCATTCTCTGTACATCTTACCTGCACTGTACCCCAGAAGGTTCTACCCACATCTAGGGTGTTTCTTTCCACTTACAACAATCTGATCAGCATAACGTCCCACAGGACTGCCCAGTAGCTGACATTTTAGTTGATTTCAAATGCCACCAATTTGACAGTCAACATTAACTATCACCGAAAGTATTATTTACCCTTTAAGTCTTCAGCACAATTGGATCTACTGGAGCAAATTCATCTTCAGAAGCAATCTCTCCAGTGATTCAGCTTCCTTTGTGCATGTCATAAATTTGTTTAGTAGAGGAGTTGACTTAGAATTCTTTTCATGCTTTACAGTAGTTATTTTTATCAATGTGTTTTATTTGTACAAAATAATGAGATTTCATTATAACATTTTAATGCATACATTCATAATACTCCTACTACCTCTTTTTAGCCCCCTCTATTTACCCAAAATGGATTCCCTTCAACATTCATGCCTATTATTCTTAGCTCTATATCTGTGAGACAAATGATGCATCTGTTTTTTGAGATTATCTTATTTCACTGAATAAAATAAATATCAAGATCTTTCCATATTTTCTGCAAGTTATATAATTTAATTTTTATATATGTATTTATAATAACCACCACATTTCTTTATTTGTTTATATGATTATGAGAACCTGGGTTGATTGCATAACTTGTCCATTGTTTTATTGTGACTAGAGTGACAATGGACATGGTTATGCATCTTGCTCCATTGTTTGCTGAGTTGGATCCTCTGGATATCAACCCAGGAATAGAATACTTGGATCATATAGTCATGATTTGGTTTTGTGAGGAATAACCACATTGATTTATACAATGACTACACTAAATTAAATTTCTCCAATAGCATCTATCTAAGTGGTTTTAATTCACATTTTTAGCAGCATTTACTTGTTTGTTTCCTTAATAATAGCCATTCTAACTGGGACAAGATGGAATTTCTATGCACAAATATAGATGAGCAGTGTGGTAAGTGCCTATAATCCAAGCACTTGGAAGACAGAGGCAGCAATGTTAGGACTTCAAAATCTACCTGGTTTGCACAGCACTGGATGACAGCAATAATGAGACTGAACCTCAAAAGAAATTAAAAAAAAAAAGACAAATATAAAAAGGAAAATGAGAGCCGGGCATGGTGGCGCACGCCTTTAATCCCAGCACTCTGGAGGCAGAGGCAGGCGGATTTCTGAGTTCGAGGCCAGCCTGGTCTACAAAGTGAGTTCCAGGACAACCAGGACTATACAGAGAAACCCTGTCTCAAAAAACCAAAAANAAAAAAAAAAAAAAAAAAAAAAAAAAAAAAAAAAAAAAAAAAAAAAAAAAAAAAAAAAGGAAAATGAGGAAGAGAAAAAGAAAAGAAGAATCTATAAGAGAAAGAGAAGATGAAGAAGAAAAGAATAACAAAAGAAGTAGACAAAGAAAAATAAGATAAAGTCAAAGACTAAGAAGAAGAGCAAAATGTAGATCAACTAAAAAACAAAAAGTGTGTCACCTTCAAATACAGATAACTTGTATTCATACCGATTTGATTTTCTTATTGTTCTGCTTAAGAGGTCAAGAACATGCTGAGCAAGAAGGAAGAAAATGGACACTTCCATACCAGCCTGGATGCTGTCATGTTCCTGTCTTGAAGATAAAGAACTAAACCTCTGAACCAGTAAGCTAGTCCCAATTAAATGTTTTCCTTATAAGATTTCCCTTTGTCATGGTGTCTGTTCACATCTGTAAAACCCTAAGACGACACAACTTGGTACCAGGAGTGGGGTACTGATGTAATAGGCTTGATCATGCTTTAGTTTGGAAGAATGTGGATTTGGGTACTTTGGTTTAGAAAACAATAGAATGCTTTAAGTGGGGCTTAATGGGCCATCCTAATAGGATGGAAGACTTTTTTACTCAGACTTCTACATCTTCATCTGAAGGCTACTAGGAGAAAACTGGTTTCCAGGCAACCAGTACAAGAGTCTTAAAGTCCACTACATGGTGATACATTTCCTCCAATAAGGCCACACCTTCAAATAGGGCCACTCCCAGGGCCAAGCATATTCAGACTACCACAACTTTCTTTTGGTTAGATTGGTTTTTGGTTTCTTGATCTTTCTCACCTTCTCAAAGAACTAACTTGTTGATTCATTTTTTTTTTCTCAAGATGGTTAGCATCCTTATCATTTCTAACATTACAATCACATGTTTGTAATTTACTTGGTTACTTTAAGTAGGCAATCATAAGTATAAACTTCTTTCTTAAAACCTCTTTGCTGTATTCCAAAAAAAAAAAATGGGAATTGTTGCTTCATTTTTTTTTTTTTTTTTTTTTTTTGGTTCTAGGAATTTGTGCAGGTTTGAATGAAAATGACCTCCATAGGCTCATATGTTTGAATGCCTGGTACCCAGTTAATAGAACTGTTAGGAAGGGATTTGGAGGTGTGGACTTATGGGACGAGGTATATTCACTAGGAGTAGGGTTTTATGATTTCAAAACTCCTCACCACACAATGCCTCTATCCCTCCCCACCATACCTGTTTCCTGTGGCCTAAGCATTAAGTTGTAAAGTCATTCATTGACCATTCAAGAGTATTCTATTAGGCTGCCATGTTGGCTCAAGCATGTAATACTAACATTTAATAGGTTGAAGTAAGAAGGTGGTTGTGAATTTGTGGACAGCTTGGGAAGGAGAGTAAGGAAGATGAACATACTATTGTTTTGGAACATGAAGAGATCAATCTTGAACAGACCAAGGGATATTTCTATTTGCTGGCTAGCTTCCACAATTCCTGAAGGTATGAGTAAAGGTATCAAAGGCCTTACCCAGCACTGAACACTCATCCTATAATACCATTTTACAGGTAAATAATAGCACTAGTACATAGTGGCATGCTGATTATTGTAGTAACCAATTGATTTTTTTGTTTGTTTGTTTGTTTTGGTGTCCTCTTCCACAGAAGGAATTTCAGTTCTAGTACTGTACTCCAGGTCAAAAGCCCATGTATGGACAGTCAAAGTCTATTATGCAAGAACATACTGTTATTTTATTTTATTTTTTTCCAGCTTTTATTAGATAATTTCTTCATTTACATTTCAAGTGTTATCCAGAAAGTTCCCTATACCCTCCCCCCTCCCGGTCCTGCTCCCCTACCCACCCGCTTTCACATCTTGGCCCTGGTGTTCCCCTGTACAATAAATATATGAAATTCCTAGGCAAATGGATGGATCTGGAGGCCATCATCCTGAGTGAAGTAACCCAATCACAAAAGAACTCACATAACATGTACTCACTGATATGTGGATATTAGACCAGAAACCTAGACTACCCAAGATACAATTTACTAAACACATGAAACTCAAGAAGAAGGAAGATCAAAATGTGGACATGTCACCCCTTCCTAGAATTAAGAACAAAGTACACACTGAAAGAGTTACAGAGATCATGAGTGAAGCTGAATCCAAAGGATGGACCCAATGACTGCGGCTGCCAGGGATCCATCCCACAATCAGCCACCAATTATAGACACTATAGCATATTTTATTTTATTTTATTTTATTTCATTTTATTTTATTTTATTTTGATAAATGGTCATGTGGTCAAACTGCCTTTTTTAAATAATCCAATAATAATTTGTGTTTCTATTGATAGACATGTGAGCTCTCAATCTGGGTCACAGAAACTATTCTTTCTGGTAGTTACTGGTTAATGCAGAGATTCATAAATGGCCAAAGTTCTAAGACTAAATGACTCTGAGTACTCAGACATAGATAGATAGATAGATAGATAGATAGATAGATAGATAGATAGATCCACATCTCCCCAAAACTCCTGCAACATTGCAGAAAGAAGATAGCAAGAAGAAGGTAAGATCCAGTGGACAAGAAAAAAAATCTGTAAAATGTTGTCTTCTGGATATAACATGACTGCTACACACAATCATCCATAGTAGCTGTGGTTACCTTCAAAATACACAAGATTAAGCCAGTCAAAATTTTAGTATTCATAGGGGAGGGATTCTTATGCCCTAAAACTAACTAAGGAACTATTGGAAGTTAATAGCTGATTCCTTTTCTTTGAGGATGTCATCCCTAGTTCCTACATAAAATGGCAATTACTAATTGGATGAAATTGGTTACTAATAAGGAAAAAAAGTGAGGACTCAGAAATAAGAACATATATGATATGATCAAATACACTGCTTATATGTATGACATTTTAAAACATAAAATATGTTTTAAAAAGGAAGGTAAATGGAGTAATAGGATATTTGCTCTCCTTTTGTATATTTTGTTTCTTTCACAATTTAGTTGTATGTGTGTATGTATGTATGTATGTATGTATGTATGTATGTATGTATGTATGTATTTTCATGTTTGAATGCAAGATGTTTCTAATAAAACTAGGGTCCCATTTGGAGTTGTTAGGGAGGTTTGGAACCTTTTGAAGGTGAAACATTCTGGAACCAGTATGTCACTAGGAGCAGAGTTTCACAGAGTAGAGCCTTTTGTCACTTCCAGGTCATTCTTTTGACTTCTTTGCAGTTGAAGATGCAGTCTCTTGGCTTCCTTGCTCTGACCATCTGTTGCCATATCTCCCTTGATATTATGGAATCTTTTGGAAGTATAAGCCAAAATAAACCCTTTCTTCCACAAGCTGATTATGTCCATAGTGTTTAATTACAACAACAACAACAACAACAATAACAACAAAATAACTAATACTATGCATGAAGTGCTGGTGGTAGCAGTGGTGGTGTTGGTGCCTGGCATACACATATGTGGTATGCAAACATTCCTGTGCCAATGTACATGACTGTGCCTGCACATGTACTCAGAGACAGGCATATGTGCAATAAAATTAAAAATTATATGTGATGGAGTTTCAATACACATTTTTCTGCTAATTATGCCTCAATAAATTTAGGAATAAGGAAAGAGTCTTACTCCTAGATTTGAATATATATATATATATATATATATATATATATATATATATATATATATATATATATATATATATATTCATGTTACATACCAGGTAAATTTTAAAAATATAGTTGAACTCTAGCATAATAAGGTCAAGTTAGTATTCCATGTAAAATGTAAATGAATTTGAGTTATATATCTAGTGTCCATGTCATAAGCCAAATTAAGTTTAAGATAAAATCTATCTTCAAGGCATGCCATAGGCAGGGAGAGTTTGGCTGTAATTCACTGGACAATAAGTCAAAACAAAGTTCACCACTTGTTCTTTCATTCTCATTTACTTTGGTAAACATATCAGTTATTCTTTAGTGTTTTTAAAAACTATTTGTTTCAACTGATGAATGAAAATCAGATGCAGTATGTATTCATGGGGTAACATGCAGTATTTCAATACTTACCTCATTGAATATAAATTTATGCTAAAAACATTAAATATTTTTTCAACATTTGGTAATACAGAATTCATTACTTTATTTATAATCACTGTATTATATAATAGCACACTACAATTTTGGGTTCTAATTACAATTTATTAGTCGCTTATTGTTAACATTACCCGAGTCTTTGTTTTTTATTTACCCACTCTCTCAAAACTCTGATAACTATCTACTCTCAAATTTTGTTAAATGATTTTTTAACATTACACTGTGAGTGGTACTATGTAGCCCTTGTTTTTCTGTGTCTTCTTTACTTTAAAACATAATGATCTCTATGCTTTACTTTGTTGCTAACATGAGAAGACTTCATTATGTATTATGGATTTTAACTATTACATTCTGTGCACCTACAAACTTTCTTTTCTTTTTTTTTTTTTTGTCTGTCTATCATTTGATACATAGTTAGGTTCTTTCTATATCTTGATTTTTCTGACCAGTACTACAATGAACAAGAGAATGCAGACATAATGAGAACAATTTTATTTCCTTTGGATATATGCAGGAATGGGATTTCTGAATTGCATGGCAGCTTTATTTTAAAATTTTTGAGGAGTATCCATACTGCTTGGCATAAAAGAAAGTCTAGTTTACATTCCAACTCAGAATATCCTTGAGTTCCCTTTCCCTTACAACCTTCCCAGTACTTATCTTTGTATTTCAGATACTTGCCATATTTAAAGGGTTGAATTTTGATTTTTTCCCCTGATACCTAGTGATATTGAGCATTTATATATACCTATTGCCAAAATTGATGTCATTCCTTGAGAAATGCCTATTTGAGAGTTAGTATTTTTATTATGGAGTTGTTGGAACTCCTGATAGACACCTTTTCTCAAACCCATAATTAACATGTATATTCTCTAATTATGTGTGTTGTACCTTCATTTTGGTGATTTTTTCTGTGCACAAGTTGCTTGCTTTAATTTTATTTGCTTATTTTTGGTTTTATTTCCTATGCTTTTGAGCAAGTTGACAAGAAAAATCTAAGACAACTAATATCCTGAACCATTTTCTCTGTTACATTGTAGAAATTTTATGGTTTTACGTGTCACTTTTAAGACTTTCTTCTAGTTTGACTTTATTTTTGTAGTTAAGAGATATATGGGTCTACTTTTATTATTTTATAGTCTCAGTAGAATTTGTTGAAAGGACCTCCTTTACACCAGAAAATCAAATATCCTCATTAAAAAGTGGGGCACAGAGTTAAACAAAGAATTCTCAACTGAGGAATACCGAATGGCTGAGAAGCACCTGAAAAAATGTTCAACATCCTTAATCATCAGGGAAATGAAAATCAAAACAACCCTGAGATTCCACCTCACACCAGTAAGAATGGCTAAGATCAAAAAATCAGGTGACAGCAGATGCTAGCGTGGATGTGGAGAAAGGGGAACACTCCTCCACTGTTGGTGGAACTGCAAGCTTGTTCAACCACTCTGGAAATCAGTCTGGCAGTTCCTCAGAAAATTGGACATAGTACTACCAGAAGATCCAGCAATACCTCTACTTGGCATATATCCAGAAGAGTTTCCATCTGGTTATAAGGACACATGTTCCACTATGTTCATAGCAGCCTTATTCATAATAGCCAGAAGCTGGAAAGAACCCAGATGTCCCTCAACAGAGGAATGGATACAAAAANATCCTTCCCATAATCAGCCACCAAAATAAACACTATAGCATATGCCAGCAAGATAATGCTGAAAGGGACCTGATATAGCTGTCTCATGGGAGGCTATACCAGTGCCTGGCAAACATGAAAGTGGTTGCTCACAGTCAGCTATTAGTTGGAACACAGGACTCCCAAGGAAGGAGCTAGAGAAAGTACCCAAGGAGCTGAAAGGGTCTTCAACCCTCTAGGTGGAAGAATAACATGAACTAACTAGTTCCCCCTGCGCTCATGTCTCTAGCTGCATATATGGAAGAAGATGGCCTGGTTGGCCATCATTGGGAGGAGAGGACCCTTGGTCATACAGACTTTATATGCCCCAGTACAGGGGAACGCCAGGGCCATTACGTGGGAGGGGGTGGGTAGGGGAGCAGGGTGGGGATGCGGGAGGGTAAGGGGAAATTTCTGGATAACATTTGAAATGTAAATGAAGAAAATATCTAATAAAGAGAAAAAAAAGTTGGAAAAAAAAGCAAAAAAAAAATGTATGTTCATAGCTCATTTAAATTAAGCCAGATATCTTTAAGTGCACTAATTTATTTTTAAAATATCTAGGGCTGGTGAGATGGCTCAGTGGGTAAGAGCACCCGACTGCTCTTCCGAAGGTGATAAGTTCAAATCCCAGCATCCACATGGTGGCTCACAACCATCTGTAACGAGATCTTTCGCCCTCTTCTGGAGTGTCTGAAGACAGCTACAGTGTACTTACATACAATAAATAAAATTAAAAAAAAAAATTAAACAAAGCCAAGAACAAAGACTAAAAAAAAAAATCTAGTATGTTCCACTGTCTGTGTGTTTTAATGCTATTACTATGCAGTTATGATAACTATTGCCTTGTTGCATATTTTGAAATCAGTTTGTGTGATGCTTTTTGCTTTACTATTTTTTCCTCAAGACAACTTTGGTCTTTTACTGGTATTGTTTTTTTTTTTTTTTTTTTTTTTTTTTTTTTTTTTTTGTAATTTTTATGATTACCTATATGTTTTATAATTTTTAATGTTCTCTGAAAAAAGTATAATAAACAACTTATAACTGCATCTCAACGAATTAGAAAAGTAGGAAGAAGCAAAACTCAGAGTTCATAAAAGGAAAAAAATAGTAGAAAGTAAATAAATGAGACTAATTAATTAAAAAACCTCATGAAACACACGCTTGGCTAAAAAATATGAAACACAGATTTTTCTTTTTTGGATTTTTTTCTTTTTTAGACCAGGCTTCTAAGAGATAATGACAAAATATAACAAAATAAAATATAATAAAATAAAACAAAATTACATAGAGGTTGGATAATGCAACAGAAGGAAAAGAGCTCAAGAGAAGGCACAAGAATAAGAGACCCACTAGTTCACATACTGAAAAGTCCCATAAAAATCACTAACTTGCTATCCATAATATATAGGCAGAGGACCTGCTGCAGACCCACCCATGTAGGCCCTGTGCTTGCTGCTTCAGTCTTTGAGTTCATATGAGCTCTGTTCAGCTGATTTAGAGGAAGTTATCATCCATCCTACAGACAGATGGAGGCACTTTAATCTTTTTTCCACTCTTTTCTACACTCCATCTTCTCTTTCATTGAGTTTTCTGAGTTCTGAAGAGAGAGATTTGATGGAGACATCCCATTTAGCACTGAGAGTTTGAATCTCTCTCTCTCTCTCTTTCTCTCTCTCTTTCTGAATAATGTATGACTGTATATATCTGTGTTTGTTCTCATATGCTTCAAGAGGAAGCTTATGATGACTGAGTAAGGCAGTACACTAAGTGTATAGCAGAACATCATTGGAGTCATTTTAGTATTTGGTTTTACCCTAGGTCTCTGGACTATCCAGTCTCTGGTTCCTTGTCCAGTATGGGTTCCAGCTTATGAGGTGGGCATTAAGACATTATTTGGTTATTCCTAAAAGCTTTGTACCATAATTACCCTAGCACATTTTGTAGGTAGGTCAACACTGTAGATCAAAGGTTTTGTGGCTGTGTTAGTGTATACATTTCTCCTTTGGCAGCCTTCAGAGTAGCTTTCCATACCAAAGATACTAGAAAATAGAAATAAACATTCTATATAGGCATCATCTTGGCCTTTCCATGCTCAATGAGTTGTGTGTGTTGTCATTAGCTGTGAGTTTGTGGAGAGGAACCTATTGTCTTGGCAAAACCTGGGTTGTTTGGGAATTTCCATAGGTATCCTTTGGCCAACAACTCAATTACATGTAACCTGGTCTTGTACTGGAAGCTTTGTGACAAGAGATGATCAGTTGGAACTCCATTTCCCTATTACTCTACTTCTAATGAAGTCTGCATATAATTTAAGAAGTTTTTACTGCACTAGCTTTCCACACTACCCCTCAAAAGTCTCTCAAGTGTATCTCTTTCCCCATGTTCCTTCTCACTCCACATGTTTCTCCCATTATCAGTTGTCTCTACACCCAGTCTACCCATAAAATCTATTCTATTTTCCCTACCCAGGGAGATCAACATATCCCTGACCCACCATCTCCTTCCTCTATATAAAGTTTATGTAGGTTATCAAAGAAACAGAGAGCAAAGATTTAAATAAATTAAGACATGAAAAGGGAGGTATTAAAACTTATTCCATAATTATCAAGGATAATTAAATATAGTTATCATATACTCTTCCTTAATTAATAATGTAGGAGAAATCAATATTTTTCTCTTTTTTATTGGTTATTTTATCTATTGACATTTCAAATGTTATCCCCCTTCCCAGTTTCTCCTTCAGCAACCCCCCTATTCCTTCACTGTCTCTCTGCCTCTATGAGGGTGCTCCCCCACCTAAACACCCACTCACCCTCCCACCCACTCCTGCATCAGTGCCCTAGCATTCCCCTACCCCGGGTCATGGACCCTCTACAGGACCAAGGGGCTCTCCTCCAAGTGCTGCCCAATAAGGCCATCCTCTGCTACATATCCAGTTGGAGCCATGGGTCCCTCCATGTTTACTCTTTGGTTGGTGGTTTTGTTCTTTTGATCTTCAGTATTTTTTAATGAATCAATCATGAATAAATAGAAACTAGAAAATTTGAGTGGATCAATAGCAAATAATGATGTAGAATTTATAACAAATCTTTTCCTATAAAAAATATATTGTAGACCAGAAAGTTTTTCCGCTGTGCTCTTCTAAGGTTTAAGGAAAAACTAATGAAATTTCTCTTCATATCTTCTAAAACAAATAGCTGATGGAATTCTACTTTAGCCTATACTTGAGTTCAGCCTCAGACTGAAATTAAAACAACTCATTCCACAAAGGAAAAAAAAAAACCCTCCAAAATCCTACAGGTAAATATTTGTGTTGAACATGGATAGATACAAGTATTCTCACCCAAAACATGAAATTTAACTCAAATTACAATGGAATATTGACCACCATGATCATGTTGAACTAAGAGTAGAGATAAAGGATGGTTCAGCATATGAAAATGCATAGAATTGACATACAACAACAGAATCAAACAGAAAAATGTAAGGTATTGAAATAATTCTGGGAAAGAATTTTTTAAAAACCATTTTGTATGGTAAAAACATTGGAGAATTTGTAGAAGGAAGATGTCTGACCTTAGCTTTAAAATAATTTAATAGTTAATATTACAATGAGTATGGAATGACTTAAAAATTACTCTCTGAAATCTGGAAGTAGAGAAGCATGTTAATTTTGCCCTTGTTGTTCAACACAATACAGTATATTTTAGCAGAGAAACCAGAAAAAAACAATAAATAAAGACCATGGAATTAGAAAAGAAATTCTAATTTATACCGTTTTTGGAAGACATGATCTCATATACAGACATTCACAAAGACATTACCAAAAAGCTGTTAGATCTTTAAAATTTTTAAGCAAATTTGTAGAATAATTAACATCCAAAATCCAGTACTACTGGCTTATATTTACGGAAGACTTCCTGAAAGTAACTAAGAGAGTTATACAATTACAATAGCTACAAATATATACCTAGGAACAAAATTTCATATAATAAAATTATAAAATATTAATGAAAAGTTTAGAGGGAACACAAAATAATATCAATACATCATTTTGTTTATTTGTTGGAATATTTTCTATTGTTAAAATGTCAAACTGATTTATAGAGCCAGGGAAATTCTTATGAAAATACCACTTTTTGATTATTATTTTCTTGATTGTTTATTTTTTTTTAACTGAGAAAAATGTTTGGAAAAAATTCTATTTCTTCTAACTAGTAATTTGTGGTTATTATTCAAAGTCGCCTTTCATTTTTATACAATAGGTGTGAATGCTATTTATAAGATTTGTGTTTGACTTCATTACACTCAGTGTGAACGTGTTGATATTTCTTTGTTTGCATTTGCTTAGTTAGATTGTATTCCAAATCCAGAATTATTTTTGGTGCTATGCAAAACTATCACATTAAAATGAGTGAGTGTTTCTTTGGATTTCTTTTCAGTTCATACAAATTAGTCTAGAGTTTATGTGCTTTTCCTAGTTACCAAATTCTTTGAAAAGTGATGGCAAGAAATATTCTTCATATTAGGCTTCTAGTTAGCATTCTCTCCTTTCACTTTTGATCAAACACATGTCTTCAGTGGTAACAAATCTTGTGATAATAACAGTGATGGAAATTATAATAAGTCTTGATACTTAAAATATCTTCCAACCAGGTCTAGAGTATTATTAAGATTGTGGTAAATGTAATTATTTAAAATTAGTAAGTGGATGCATGGATAGTCAGAAAGCAGTCGGAGAGGGACTGAACAGCTGGGAATGTCTAGTAACTTAAGAAAGCATCTCATATATTTCTCATCATCTATATTTTTTGCTGATTATAAAAGTGTTAAATACAGGGGAAAGATACTTCCTGAGATACATATGACTCGATTACATTAGCAAGCTATTGGGTATCTTAGAAAAGTGCCAGAAATGTTTATCCCTTCTACACCAAGAACGTTATGCACATATTGACAGTCATATGCTTAGTAAACTATTAAAAGAAGGTAGAAGTCCCTTTGTAATACTAGCTAATAGTTATAGCTCTGGTAGAGCAATGGTAATTGGTCATGATAAGTGAATTGCTTTAAAAAAGTTGTTCCTAAACTCAGGATACCCTCTAACATATTTTCCAAACATCATAAAGCAGATATTTTAAAATTGTATTAATATTAATTGTGTATAGGAGGGCTATGTCTTTCTAGGTGTATTTAGTCACATATTAGAAATCTATCTTTTTTATTTAAATTGTGAATCATTTTATTTTTCTCCAGAGGCTGTGACTTGTATTTTAGTGCACATGTCTTATAACTGCTCATATGATATTTATTTTTAATGATAAAATTAACAGTAAAATCTGGTTAACAAAACACACAAATGTATCTTATATATGCACTTAACAAAAAGAAAAATCATATCATGAATATAGAAAATGCATTCTCAGATAGAAGTTGCATGTACATATTTATTATCCCAGATTAAAATTATGAAGTCATTTTCTAAAGCATATTAAACAATCAAAAATAATATTACCATGCCATTATAATTGTACTGAATTGTAGGGTATACTGTTTAGGTCTTCCTCTTTTTTTTCTTTAACAAATTGTTTATTAGATATTTTCTTCATTTTCATTTCAAATGCTATCCTGAAAGTCCCCTATAACTCTATGAGGAAGAGAAAAACCTAAAGCAAAAACACCTAAGAGGAGTAGAAGGCAGGAAATAATCAAAATCATGGCTGAAATCAACCATGTAGAAACAGAAAAAACTGTACAAAAATCAACCAAACCCGGAGCTTGTTCTTTGAGAAAATCAACAAGATAGATGAACCCTTAGCCAAACAAATCAGAAGGCACAGAGACAGTATCCAAATCAACAAAATCAGAAATGAAAAGGGAGACTTAACAACAGAAACTGAGAAAATCTAAAAAATCATCAGATCATAATACAAAAGGCTATAGTCCACAAAACTGGAAAATCTGAATGAAATGGACAATCTTCTAGACAGATACCAGGTACCAAAGTTAATCAGGATCAGATAAATGATCTAAACAGTCCCATAACCCCTAAAGAAATAGAAGCAGTCATTAATAGTCTCCCAACCAAAAAAAGCCCAGAACCAGATGGATTAGTGCAGTGATCTATCAGACATTCAAAGAAGATCTAATACCAATACTCTTTAAATTATTTCACAAAATTGATACAGAAGGAACACTACCCAGTCAGTTCTATGAAGCCACAATTACTCTGATAGACACAAAGTCCCAGCAAAGAAAGAGAACTTTAAACCAATTTCCCTTATGGATATAGATGCAAAAATAATAAAATTCAGCAAACTGACTCCAAGAACACTTCAAAACCATCATCCATCATGATCAAGTAGGTTCAATATACTGAAATCCATCAATGTAATCCACCACATAAACAAACTCATAGAAAATAATTACCACATGATCATTTCATTAGATTCTGAGAAAGCATTTGAGCAAATCCAACACCCTTTCATTATAAAAGTCTTGGAAAGATCAGGAATTCAAGGCCCATAACTAAACATAATAAAAGCAATATATAGCAAACCAGTAGCCAACATCAAACTGAATGGAGAGAAGCTGGAAGCAATCCCATTAAAATCAGGGACTAGACCAGGTTGTCCACTCTCTCCCTATCTGTTCAATATAGTACTTGAAGTCCTATCCAGAGAAATTAGACAACAAAAGGAGATCAAGTAAGTACAAATTGGAAAGGAAGACATCAAAATATCACTATTTTCAGATTATATGATAGTATACTAAAATGACTCAAAAAATTCCACCAGATAACTCCTAACACTCATAAACAACTTCATCAAAGTGGATCGATATAAAATTAACTTAAAAAAAAATCAGGCCCGCCATCTTTCCTCTGAGCCCAGCGGACACACCTAGGGCCTGCCCTGTGCTTCGCATACCCCAGGACTTTAAGATCATATCGGGTTTACGCGTGAGTGGAGTGCAGCGGAGGTTTGGGGAGCAGTGGGCCAGCAGTTGCCTGCAGGGGCGGGATCTGAGAATTCCGCCCCACCGGAGGCTGGGCCTGTCCCAGCCAGAGCACCACCCACCCCGCCATCTCTCCTCTGAACCCAGCGGTCGCACCTAGGGCCTGCCCTGTGCTTCGCATACCCCAGGACTTTAAGATCACATCGGGTTACGAGTGAGTGGAGTGCAGAGGTGGTGTAGGGAGCTGTGGGCCAGCAGTTGCCTGCAGGGGCAGGATCCGAGAACTCTGCCCCACCAGAGGCTGGTCCCCTCCCAGCCAGAGCACCACCCACCCCGCCATCTTTCCTCTGAGCTCAGCAGACACACCTAGGGCCTGCCCTGTGCTTCGCTTACCCCAGGACTGTAAGATCTCATCAGGGTTACTCATGAGCAGAGTGCAGTGGTGGTTCTAGGAGCAGTGGGTCAGCAGTTGCCCACAGAACAGTGGGTCCTTTCTGGTCTGCACCATCGCCAGGTCTCCTCAGGAAGAGATGGCAGGAGGCAAGTGTAAGAACAGAAGCAACAGAATCCAAGGGTACTTGGCATCACCAGATCCAAACTCACCCACCACATCAAGTCCTAGATA
>LR753349.1:1098771-1155818 GCA_902729485.2 Mus minutoides | reverse complement strand
CCATCCCACAATCAGTCACCAAACATAGACACTATAGCATATGCCAGCAAGATGGTGCTGAAAGGGCCCGGATATAGTGGTCTCAGGGGAAAATATACCAATGCCTGGCAAACATGGAGGTGGAAGCTCACGGTCAGCTATTAGATGGAACACAGGGTTCCCAAGGAAGAAGGAGCTAGAGAAAGTACCCAAGGAGCTGTAGGGGTCTTCAACCCTCTAGGTGGAAGAATAACCATGAACTAACTAGTACCCCCTGGGCTCGTGTCTCTAGCTGCATATATAGAAGAGGATGGCCTAGTTGGGCATCAGTGGGAAGAGAGGCCCCTTGGTTATGCAGACTTTATATGCCCCAATACAGGGGAACGCTGGGGCCAAGGGGTGGGAGCAGGTGGGTAGGGGAGCAGGGCCGGGAGGGGGGAGGATATAGGAAACTTTCTGGATAACACTTGAAATTTAAATGAAGAAAATATCTAATAAAAGTTGAAAAAAAATCAGTAACCATCCTCTACTCAAAGGATACACAGGCTGCAAAAGAAATTAGGGAAACAACACCTTTCAAAATAGTGACAAATATTTTAACTTCTTCCTTTCCAATTTGTATCCCCTTGATCTCCTTTTGTTGTCTAATTGCTCTGGCTAGGACTTCAAGTACTATATTGAATAGGTAGGGAGAAAGTGGGCAGCCTTGTCTAGTCCCTGATTTTAATGGGATTGCTTCCAGCTTCTCTCCATTCAGTTTGATGTTGGCTACTGGTTTGCTGTATATTGCATTTATTATGTTTAGGTATGGGCCTTGAATTCCTGATCTTTCCAAGACTTTTATCATGAAAGGGTGTTGGATTTTGTCAAATGCTTTCTCAGCATCTAACAAGATGATCATGTGGTTTTTGTCTTTGAGTTTGTTTATATAGTAGATTATGTTGATGGATTTCCGTATATTAAACCATCCCTGCATTCCTGGGATGAAGCCTACTTGGTCATGATGGATGATCCTTTTGATGTGTTCTTGGATGTGGTTTGCGAGGATTTTATTGAATATTTTTGCATCGATATTCATGAGAGAAATTGGTCTGAAGTTCTCTTTCTTTGTTGGATCTTTGTGTGGTTTATGTATCAGAGTAATTGTGGCCTCATAGAATGAATTGGGTAGAGTACCTTCTGTCTCTATTTTGTGGAATAGTTTGAGGAGAGGTGGAATTAGGTCTTCTTTGAAGGTCTGTTAGAACTCTGCACTAAACCCATCTGAGCAAGTGAAAGATCTGTATGACAAGAAGTTCAAGTCTCTGTAGAAAGTAATTGAAGATCTCAGAAGATGGAAAGATCTCTCATGCTCATTGTTTGGTAGAATTAATACAGTAAAAATTGCCATCTTGGGGAAAGCAGTCAACAGATTCAATGCAATCCCCATCAAAATTCAGTTCAATTCTTTATAGAGTTAGGAATAGCAATTGGTAAATTCATTTGGAGTAACAAAAGAAAGTAGGATAGATAAAACTATTCTCCACAATAAAAGAAATTCTGAGGGAATCAACATCTCTGACCTCAAGCTGTACTACAGAGCAATCATAATAAAAACTGCATGATATTGGTACAGTGTCAGGCAGGTATATCAATGGAATATTATTGAAGACCCAGAAATGAACCCATGAACTTATGATTACTTGATCTTTGACAAAGTAGCTAAATGCATCCAGTGGAAAAAGACAACATTTTTTAAAATGGTGCTGGTTCAACTGGCAGTTATCACGTATAAGAATGCAATTGATCAATTCTTATTTCCTTGTAAGAATCTCATGTCCAAGTGGATCAAGAGCCTCCACATAAAACTAGATACACTGAAACTAGTAGAAAAGTAAGTGGGGAAGAGCCTTGAGCACATGAGCCCAGGGGAAAATTTCCTGAACAGAACACCAATAGCTTGTGCTCTAAAAATCAAGAATTGACATATGAGACTTCATAAAACTGCAAAGCTTCTGTAAGGCCAAGGACACTGTCAATAGAACAAAATGGCAACAAACAGATTGGGGAAGGGTCTATACCAACCCTATATCTGATAGAGGGCTATTATCCAACATATATAAAGAACTCAAGAAGTTAGACTCCAGAGAACCAAATAACCCTATTTAAAACTGGGGTACAGTGTTGAACAAAGAATTCCCAGAAATATTCAACATCTTTAGTCATCAGGGAAATGCAAATCAAAACAACCCTGAGATTTCACCTCATACCAGTGAGAATGATCAAGACCCAGGGAACAGAGGATGTGGAGAAAGAGGAACACTCCTCCATTGCTGGCGTGATTGCAAGGTGGTACAATCACTCTGGAAATCACTTTGGTGGTTTCTCTGAAATTGGGCATAGTACTACTTGAGGACCCAGCTATACAACTCCTGGCCATATACCCAGAATATGCTCCAACATTTAATAAAGAAACATGCTCCACTATGCTCATAAAAGCCTTATTTATAACAGGCAGAAGCTGGAAAGAACCCTGATATCCTTCAACAGAGGAATGGATACAGGTTATTTGACACATTTACACTATGGAATAATACTCAGATATTAAAAGTGAATTCACGACGTTCTTAGGCAAATGAATGGAACTAGAAACTATCATCCTGAGGGAGGTAACCCAGTCACAAATGAAGACACATGGTATGCACTCACTGATAAGTAAATTTTAGCCCAGAAGTTTGGAATATCCAAAATACAATTCACAGACCACATGAAGCTCAAGAAGAAGACCCACAGTGTGGATACTTCGGTCCTTCTTAGAAGGGGGTTCAAAATACCCATGGGATGAGATACAGAGATAAAGTTTGGAGAAGATTCTGAAGGAAAGTCCATCCAGTGACTGTCCCACCTGGGGATCCATCTCATATACAGTTACCAAACCCAGACACTATTGTGGATGCCAACAAGTGCTTGCTGACAGGATTCTGTTATAGCTGTCTCCTGAGAGGCTCTGTCAGTGCCTGACAAATACAGAAGTGGATGTTTATAGCCATCCAAACCATCCATTGTCCTGAGCACAGGGACCATAATGAAGGAGCTAGAGAAAGTACCCAAGGAGCTGAAGGGGTTTTCAGCCCCATAGGAGGAACTATGAAGTAACCAGTACCTCCAGTGCTCCCATGGACTAAACCACCAACCAAAGAGTACACAAGAATGGACTCATGGCTCCAGTCACATATGTAGCATAGGATGGTCTTGTGGGACATCAATGAGAGGAGAAGCCCTTGGTCCTGTGAAGGATCGATGCCCCAGAGTAGTGGAATCCCAGGACAGGAGAGAGAAAGTGGGTGGGCTAGTGAACAGGGGGAGGGGTGAAGTAATGAGGAGTTTTTGGAGTGGATATGGGGAAAGGGGATACAATTTGAAATGTAAGTAGAGAAAATATCTAATAAGAAAATAAAATTAACTCAAGTAAATCAGTATCCTTCCTTTATACAAAGGATAAACAGGCTGAGAAAGAAATTAGGGAAACAACTCCCTTCATAATAGCCACAAATAATATAAAATATCTTGGGGTATCTCTAGCAAAACAAGTGAAAGGCCTGTATGACAATAACTTCAATTCTCTCAAGAAAGGAATCAAAAAAGATCTCAGCAAATGTAGAGTTTTCCTATGCTCATGGATTGGCAGAATTAACATAGTAAAAACGGCCATTCTATCAAAGCAATCTATAGATTCAATGCAGTCCCCATCAAAATCTCAACACAATTTTTCAAAAACATGGAAATAGCAATTCTCAACTTCATCTGAAAAGGTAAAAAACCCAGAATAGTGAAAACAATTTTAACAATAAATGAATAGCTGGGGACATCACCATCTATGACTTCAATGTTTACTACAATATTCATAAAAACCTCATGGTATTGGTACAGAGACAGACACATTGATCAATCAAAGAGAATTGAAGATCCAGATATGAAACCACACACTTAAAGGTCACTTGATCTTTGACAAAAACACCTAACATATACAATGGAGAAAAGAAAGCATCTTCAATAAATGGTGCTGGTCTAACTAGCTGTCTTTGTGTAGAAGAATGAAAATAGACCCATATTTGTTACCTTGTACAAAGCTCAAGTCCAAGTGGATCAATGACTTCAACAATCTAATAGATGAGAAAGTGGGGAAGAGCCTCAAACTCATTGGCAGAGGGGGATATTTCCTCATCAGAACTCCAATGCCTAGTGCTCTCACATCAAGAATTGATAAATGGAACCTCATGAAACTGGAAAGCTTCTGTAAGGCAAAGGACATACTCAGTAAGACAAAATGGCATCCTAGATATTGGGAAACAATCTTCATTAAGACCACATCTTACAGAGGGCTAATATACAAAATATATAAAGAACTCAAGAAGTTAATCACCAAAAAACCAAGCAAACCAATAAAAAATGAGATAAAGAATTAAACCAATAATTCACAACTGAAGAATATTGAATGGCTGAGAAGCACCTAAAGAAATGATCAAAAATCCTTAGTGATTAGAGAAATGCAAATCAAAAAGACCCTGAGATTCCACCTTACTCCAATCAGAATGGTTAAGATCAAAACCTCAAGTGACAAGACATGTTGGAGAGGATGTGGAAAAAGAGGATGACTCCTCCATTGCTGGTGGGATTGCAAGCTGGTACAACTACTCTGGAAATCAATCTGGAGGTTCCTCAGAAAATTGGAAATAGATCTACCTGAAGACCCTGATATACCATTCTTGGGCATATACGCAAAAGATGCCCCACCAAGACACAGGGGCACATGTTCCACTATGTTCATAGTGGCTTTGTTTGTGATAGCCAGAAGCTGGAAACAACCTCGATGTCCCACGACAGAAGAATGGATACAAAAAAATGTCATTCATTTACACAATGGGACACTACTCAGCTATTAAAAATGAGGATATCCTGAGTTTTGCAGGCAAATGGATCAAACTAGAAAATATCATCCTGGGTGAGTTAACACAGATCCAAAAGGACATGCATGGCATGTGCTCATTAATAAGTGGATATTAGCAAAAAAAAAAAAAAAAAAAAAAAAAGTACAGAATACCCAAAATACAGTCCACACAACTCAAAAAGTTCAACAAGCTGGAGTGCCCAAGTGAGGACATTTCAGTCTGACTTTGGAGAGAGAAGAAAGCAATCACAAGTGGGGAGGGAGGGACCTTGGAGAGGAAGTGGATAGTGGGGTTGGAGAGAGGAGAACCTGATCTGGTAGTGGGTATAGGAAAAGGACTGAATTCCTGAGGGCCAGCATAAAGAATGGGAACTGGCAACCTCAGAAAATAGGATGTTTGGGGGACCCTCCAGAAGGCACCATAGACCTGGGAGGTAAAACACTCTCAGGAATCAAAAGAATGGACCTTGGATGAAATGCCCAACAGTAGGGAGAGGCAACTTATAGAGCCCATCTCCAGCAGGAAGACAGGATATTAAGTGAGGGATGGGGTTGCCATCCCTTAGTCACATCTCTGACATCCCACAGTCACATCTCTGACTCCGCTCTTGTCTGAAAGAATTATGGGGATGAAAATGGAGAAAAGAAGGTCCAGCAACAGGCCTAAAGTGGGATCCAGCTTAAGGTAAAGTCCCAAGGTCTGATTCTATTACTGAGGCTATGGATTGCTCAGAAAAAAGGATCTATCATGACTGTACTCCAAAACACCCAACAAGCAGCTGAAAGAGTCAGATGCAGATATCTGCACTCAACCAATGGACAGTAGCTGACCCCTGTTGTTGAATTAGGGAAGGCAGAAAGAACCTGAGGAAAAGGGTGATCCTATAGGAGGACTAGCAGTCTCAATTAATCTGGATCCCTGAGATCTCTCAAACAGACAGCAAATGCCAGCCGATATGAGGTTCCCAAAACAGATAGAGTAGAGGACTCCCGGGTTTGGGTTCATTCAGAGATGATGCACGGAACCTTCAAGAAACTGGAGGTCCCAGGGAGTTTAGAGGTGGTTAGGTAGAGTGGGGGTGGGGGCATCCACATGGAGACGGGGTAGGGAGGATGTGTGGGATGTGGAGCAGTTGGAGGGTGGATGGTGGGTCGGAGAATGGAATATGGTGTGTAAAAATAAATTATATAAACAAAGAAAAGAAAAACCGAACAAAACATTGAGACAAAAAGTCTACAAAAATACTTCAGATTTTGTTTTGAGATGCACATCTACTGCTGGACATCAAGCATGTCTAATAGAGCTGGTGAAAATCACTCTATTGCAGAAAGCTATTTTTTTTCTTGCAAGGAGATATCAATTAGAGATAGCTTTTTGGTTAGGGATGGGAGCCCATGTTCACTTCCCCCTTTTAGTGCTGGGACTTAGGTCTGAGTTCACTTGTGCAGAGGCTTTTGTGTACAAAGTGCAACTCCTTTAAAATGTTTCCAGTTATTACTGTATAGATTTTAATACAGACATATTGCTAGGAATAAAATATAGATTATTTTAATGATTCTCTGGTGAATCTTTTGAAGAAGAAACAGAAATTAAAAGCATTTAGTCCTGAACAGAAAACCTCAAAAAGTACAAAGTAAATCTTGACATAAAAATTTAGACTACTCAATAAAAATTGTCACATTTTAAAATAATTGTCACATTTTCAATGATAAGTTTCATCAATGGGTAATATAATTAGATACAAGAGCCCTAAGAGCTGGGCAGTGGTGGTGTATGCCTTTAATCCCAGCACTTGGGAGGCAGAGGCAGGCATATTTCTGAGTTCGAGGCCAGCCTGGTCTACAGAGTGAGTTCCAGGAAAGCCAGGGCTATACAGAGAAACTCTGTCTCAAAAAAAGACCCCTAAGGATATAGATAAATTAGACAATGAGATAAATCAACTATATAAAATACTTGTACATATCTAGGATATAGCTAGGTGGTAGAGCAATTTCATTTCATACCCAGAATTCAATGCATCTTAAACTATGCCGTCAAAGTACATGCTGCACTTGAATAAAATTGTGTATATGCAGCACAGCACTGTGTACAGAAAAGATATAACAATAAACAATAAAAACCTATAGAAAAACTGGAGGATGGATATTCAAATACACATGGAAAGTTCTCCTGAATAAGCCATGGATTAGCTCATAAAACAATCCATATAAACACAAAAGGATTGTAATTTTGCAAAATATGTTCCCTGGAAACAATGGATGAAGTCATCAATTAATACTCAAAGGCAAACTAGATTATGAATAAATATGAAACAACTACGTAGCACACATGTAACAAAAAAGACCTAATGAAAAGGCAAAGAAAGTTAGAAAATACTTTGAGATTACTATAAGTGATAGTACAGTATGCTTAAACTTATGGGATATAATAATGTGGACCATTTCCATTGGGAAATTTATAGGCTTGTGTGCCTATATGACAACATGAGGAACCAAAATAAGAACTCTTAACTTTTTGTCCTAAGGACTTAGATAAAGAGGAGCAAGCTGGGCTTAGACAAATAAAGGAAACACAACTAATATAAGAAGAACTAAGAAATTTTAAGATTGTTTCTGGAATCAAAAATATATTCTACAGGTAAAGGAAGCCCAGGAGTAGATATCTCAATGATAATTAGTACTAAACATTAAAAAGTTCAGTCTTTTTATACACTCTTATTTAAAATGGTGGGAAAAAGTTTATGTCCCAACGCATTCTATGAGAACATTGTGTCATAAAAAGAAACAGACCAATAACTCAAGATGTTAGACTTCAGAGAACCAAATAACCATATTAAAAATGGTGTACAGAGAAAACCAAAGACTTCTCAACTGAGAAATCTTGTATGGCTGAGAGGCACCTAAAGAAATGCTCAACATCCTTAGTTATCAGGAAAATGTAAATAAAAATGACCCTGAGATTCCACCTCATACCAGTCAGAATGGCTAAGATGAAAAACTCAGGTAACAGCAAATACTGGTGAGGATGTAGAGAAAGAGAAACACTGTTCTAGTGCTGGTGGGATTACAAGCTGGTAAAATTACTTTGGAAATCAATCTGGCAGTTCATCAGAAACTTGGAAATAGTTTGACCTGAAGATCCAGCTAGAGCACTCCTGGGTATATACACAAAAGATGCTTTAACATATAACAAGGACACGTGCTCCACTATGTTTATAATAGCCTTATTTATAATAGCCAGAAGTTGGAAACAACCCAGATGTCCCTTAAGAGAAGAATGGATACAAATTTACACAATGGAATACTATTCAGCTATTAAAAACAATGACTTCATGAAATTTACAGGCAAATGGATAAAACTAGACAATATCATTCAGATTGGGGTAATCAAGATACAAAACAAAACAAAAACAAACAAAAACAAACAAACAAACAAACAAACACATATAATATGTACTCACTGATAAATGGATATTAGCCCCAAAGCTCAGAATACCCATGATACAACCCAAAAACCATACGGAGCTTAAGAAGAAGGAAGACCTAAATGTGGATGCTTCATCCCTACATAGCAGGGAAACAAAATAATCACAGGGGATAGAGGGAGGGAGGGGCCTGGGAAAGAAAGAGGAGGAGGAGGAGGAGGAGTGGAAAAGTGGGCAGAATTGGAAGGAACAGGAAAGAAGTCCAGAGGGTCAGGAAATTGAATAGAAACATGTAGCAGTGGGGGATGGGGAACTGGGGATAGCCACTAGAAAATCCCAGACTCCAGGGAAACAAGAGGCTCCTAGGACTCAAAGGTGATGAAATTAGCTGAAATAACCAAGAAAGGGAAGATACAACCTGTAGAGACCACCTCCAGTAGATAGACATGGCCCCAAGTTGAGGGATGGTGTCACCCACCCATCTCAAAATTGTTAACCCAGAATTGTTCCTGTTCAAAGGAAAGAGGGACAAAAAACGAAACAGAGACTGAAGGAAAGGCCATCCAGAGATCACACCACCTAGTGATCCATCCCATCTGCAGACACCAAACTCAGACACTATTGCTAATGCCAGGAAGAGCTTGCTGATGGGAGCCTGGTATGGCTGTTCCCTGAGTGGTTCTGCTAGCACCTGACTAATACAGATGTAGATATTCACAGCCAAAACATATGACTGAAGGGATTGTAAACCTACAGGAAGAACAATATCAACCAGACAACCGAGAGCTCCTGGGGACTAAACTACTAACCAAAGAGTATCCATGGAGGGAGCCATGACTCCAGTTACATGTGTAACAGAGGATGGTCTTATAGGGCATCAATGTGAGGGGGAGACCCTTGGTTCTGTGGAGGCTTGATGCCTCAGTGTAGGGAGATGCTAGTGCAGTGTGGTGGGAGTGGGTGGGTGAGTAGGGGAGCATCTTCATAGAGGCAAAGTTAGGGGACAGGGGAATGGGATGGTGGGTTTGTGGAGGAGAAACTGGTAAGGGGGTTCACTTAAAATGTAAACAAATAAAATGATTTTAAAAAAGAAATAGACAGCACAAGAACTCTGCAGACTAATTTATATTAAGTCTATGAGTGGAAATATCCTTAACTAAAACATTTGTAGATCAAGTCAAGTAACATATACAAAAGCACATGCCACAACCAGTAGGATTTTTTGCAAGCAATAAATATTTGAACATATGAAAAGCAATGTATATTGGTAGCATAATGACAAAACTTAAATGATTATCTCAATAGCCCAAACTCAAGCATTTGATTAGATCCACCATTCTTTAATAAATATACATAACAATCTAGGGGTAGAAAGAGTCTTTTAATATAAGAGGGGGGCTATATAAAAAGTAATAACAAAGTACTAAAATTTGGAAAATAAGGAAAGCTTTTCATAAAAAAATTAAGAAAAATGAATTCATTTTTGGAAGTTTTATTTAACACAGTATTAGAAGATCTATGTAAGTGTGGTTTGGCAAACAAAACACATAAATCACATTCTGATTAGAAATAGAGAAATAGAAATATTCTAATTTGAAGAAGACATAAAGCACCTGCTTTATAAAGGTATCACTTATTCCATCATAATAGAGTCAATCAAAGTATAAAGCACAGCAGTTTGAGGGTGTTTGTAGAGCTGTACAACCATCACCACCGTAATCAGTGTGCTCTCATCCTCAAATAAACCTCATATTCATTAGGAGTCACCCTCCCATTTTCTTCTCAGTGGTCTCTCATTCCTAGATAACCATGAATTTACTTTATTTACAGATATTCACCACTTCACCACTAATCAATCATCTTATGAGAATGCATTTATTATATTCAAGATATGATTCTTCTTTTTGTTAAGTGCATATATAAGATACATTTGTGTGTTTTGTTAACCAGGAATTCACCACAACCAGATCCATCACTCATCCCTACCCACCCAACATTATCTTTTTGTTTTAACTTACAAAGACCAATTTGTGATTCCTAATATGTTTAGCTTTGTGGACTTCTACTCAAGCATGATCAAATTAACAGAAGCAATTCTAATTGCAAAACCTGCCTCTTCATTTTATAATGGCTATAAATTGACAATAGTGTATTGAATAATGTGGAATTTTATGTCTACCTAACCCTTCTATTGCTGAAATTTTGTCTGGCTTGGACTTGCACAGATATTATGCATGCTGTCACAATCACCATGAGTTCATATGTGTGACTGCCTCTCTGTGTCTGAAAAACACTCTTTTTTTGTAGTTTCTCATAATTTATGACTCTTACAGTCTTCACCCCCTCTTTGTGATGACCTCTGAACCTCAGGAAAAGTAGTAAGGTATATACATTCTCATAAGGAAAGATTATTTTTAAGGCTCCTATTGTCTGCATCTTGGCCAGTTGTGGGTCCCTGTATTAATCAAATCTACTACAAATAGCAGCTTCTCTGATGAGGAATGAAAGATGCATTGATTTATATGTATAATGATAAGTCATTACGAGTTATTTTAATACTGTGTCCATTTAGTAGAATACAAATACTAGTTTGTCCATAAGGTCATATATATTTGTGTGTATGTATATTTATGTGTGTGTATATTCTAGGAATATGTATGCATATATGAAAATGTATATATATAAAATTTAAAACATACATTTTATTGAAATTATGTTCATGAATAGTCAATATATGATGATCAGCAATGATCAAATATATACACATAAAATTGAAAACATTCACCTTAACAAAATCTTGTTCATGAATGATCATTATTACATTATTACATACCATAGCCACTAAGTAAAATTTTTCTTATGTTTATCAATACATGAAAGGAAAATTTTGTGGTTTACTCACATTCAGGAGTATTATTTATCAATACAAATCATTAATGCCATCACATCTCTGAAACTTGAAAACCTCATGTTAGAAAATCAGAAATAAACAAGTCATTTATTTTAAGATTTTCTTCCTACAAAATATCTGTAAAAAGTCAATTCACAGACACTGAAAATGGTTTAGAGTTTGTCAGGGAATGAGGAGAAGAGGAAGAGAAGGACAGACAATGAGTGCAATGCTTCTGCTTGAGGTGACAAAATTACCTGTTATTAGATAATGGGATTATTACACATCTTTGGCAACTGTGTCATCTAAAAAGACTTGGTGTTGGTGATCTATAAACAAGCAAGATCAGTTGGCATTTACATATTTAGAGATGAAACAATATCAAATGAAGAAAAAGAATCCACAAATTCAAGATGGAGTAAAGGGGTGCACATGGCAGTGGTAGAAAATGGAAGGAAGAAATGATGTAATTACATTTTAAATGTAAAATATTTTAAAGGGCTGAACTTGGACTAGAGGGATGGCTTGGTGCTTAAGAGCACATATCTTTCCATCTTCTGAGATATTCTTCAATTTCTTTCTTCAGAGACTTGAAGTTCTTGTCATACAGATCTTTCACTTCCTTAGTTAGAGTCATACCAAGGTATTTTATAGTATTTGTGACTATTGTCTAAGGTTTCTTATAAGGTGGAATGGCCACTCTGTTTAATAGTATTTCTAGGTATGTCATGGAAGAAATGTTAAGGAAGTCTTTGATACTTCTGAGTTATTATTGAAATAAACATATACTCAATTTTTTGAGTTAATTTTCACATGCATTTTACCTTTCTGGTACTTGGACACTTTCAAATGTTTAAATATTTTAAGTACTTAATTTTTGTTTTAAAATATGTTTATTAATTCTTATAAAGTAATTTGAACATATCCAGCCCGCTAAATTCCTCCTGTTCATCCCTCTCACATTTCACATTTGTTCTTTGTGTTTTCTTCTCGTTCTTTATCCATTCCAGCCAATCTTAGGATTGGGGTCAACTCTTGTGTGTGGACAGCCTGCCAGGGGAACCACTTAATTAAAAACAAAACAAAACAAAACAAAACAAAACAGAACAAAACAAAACGTAAAAAAATAAAAACAGATTTTTTTTTCCTTTCTTAGCAGCTATCAAATGTTAGTGGTCCTCAGTTAGTGTTTAGGATTTTGTGTCCATATTCATTCCTCTATCCTGTGATTTTATCCATTTGAACTTTAGGCATGTCCTGTGCATGCTGTCACAATTACCATAAATTCATGTGTGCATCTGCCCTGTTGTGTCTGAAAAACACTGTTTCCTTAAAGTTGTCTACTACCTCTTGCTGTTAAAATCTTCTCTTCTGAAAAGATCCCCATCCTTGGTGTGTGATATGAATGCCCTATTTAGAGCTAAACACTCCTCAGTCTTTATCTCTGCCTGTTGACCAGTTGGTATTCTTGGGTTAATTGCTATCTAATTCAAGGAGAAGCTTGTCTGATGAGGGTTCAGAGACACTCTGATCTATGGGTATAGAACTCTGTTATTCGAAGTTATTTCTGGTAAGTCCTGTAATCAGGTAAAAAAAGCCAAGGGAAATTATCAAAGACTACTAAAATGCATACTATTAAAAGGAAATTTTATAAAATTTAAAAACTAACCAGATACACACAGTCATTTATTGGATGGAATACAGGGCCTCCAATGGAGGAGCTAGAGAAAGTACCCAAGGAGCTGAAGGGGTCTGCAAACCTATAGGTGGAACAACAATATGAACTAACCAGTACCCCTAGAGCTCGTGTCTCTAACTGCATATGTAGCAGAAGATGATCTAGTCGGCCATCACTGGGAGGAGAGGCCCCTTGGTCTTGCAAACTTTATATGCCCCAGTACAGGGGAACACCAGGGCCAAAAACTGGGAGTGGGTGGGTAGGGGAGCAGGGCGGGGGGCAGAGAGTATAGGGGACTTTCGGGATAACATTGGAAATGTAAATGAAGAAAATATCTAATAAAAATTAATTCTAAACTCTAATTAATTTGTTATTAATTAATTTAATTAATAATCTAAATAATATAATTACTATGTTAGAACTAAAATATCAAGAGATATGAGATAATTATTATTTATAATTTATATTTTTATTCAATTGCTATCCTGATCACAATGGTTTTTTTCATTCATTCATTTATTTTTTTAACTGCTTAAATTTTCTTTTTTAAAAATAATTAATTAATTTTTGCACTCCATATTTTATTCTCTACCCCCTGTCTACCCTCCTACTGTTCCACATTCCATACCTCCTTCCAAACCCTCCTGTTTTTACGTGGATGTCCCCACCCCGACACCACCTTACCACTAAACTCCCTGGGACTTCCAGTCTCTTGAGGGTTAGATACATCATCTCTGAGTAAACACAGACCCAGAAGTTCTCTACTGTTATGTGTGTTTGGGGCCTCATATCAGCTGATGTGTGCTGTTTGGTGGTTCAGTGTTTGAGAGATCTCAGAGATCCAGATCAATTGAGACTGCAGGTCCTCCTACAGGGTCCCCCTTCTCCTCAGCTTCTTTTAGCCTTCCCTAATTCAACAACAGGAGTCAACTGTTTCTATCCATTAGTTGCATGCAAATATCTGCATCTGACTCTTTCAGCTGCTTGTTGGGTCTTCTGGAAGGCAGTCATGATAGGTCCCTTTTTGTGAGCACTCCATTTCCTCAGTAATAGTATCAGGCCTGGGACCTCCCTTTGAGCTGGATCCCACTTTGGGCCTGTCGCTGGACCTTCTTTTCCTCAGGCTCCTCTCCATTTCCACCCCTATAATTATTTCAGAAATGAACAATTATGGGTCAGAGATGTGACTGTGGGATCTCCCCCTTCTCCTCCATTTGATGCCCTGTCTTCCTGCTGGAGGTGGACCCTATAAGTTCCCTCAAGGTCCCTCCCTTTGAGTTCTGAGAGTGTCTCTCCTCTCAGGTCTCTGGTGCATTCTGGAGGGTCTCACCAACCTCCTATCTCTTGAGGTTGCCTATTTCCATTCTTTCTGCTGGCCCTCAGGGCTTCAGTTCTTTTCCCTCAACCCATACCAGATCAGGTTCCCTTCATGACCGCCCCCCCCATTCTCTCCTCCCCTCATCCACTTTCCCTTCCAGGTCCCTCTCTTGCTACCACTTGTGATTGCTTTCTTCTACCTCCCAAGTGGAATTGAGGCATCCTCACTTGGACCCTACAGCTTATTGCCTTTTTTGAGTTCTTGGGTATTTGGAATTTTCTTTTTGGCTAACATTAGATTTTAATCCAAACTAAATATAATTTTATTCTTAAACTCAGTGTTTTTAAAAAATAAAAAAATAATACCTATTTTAGAGAGTTTTACCAAATATTATAAAATGCCTATAGCTATATCTGACATAAAAATGACAATTATTACTATTTCTAAGAGGGGGAAATATTACTCTCCTAATATATCCAGGTAAAATAAAAATATTTATTTTTCAGTAAAAACATACAAATAACAATTAGGTGAAATTCTTGGTCTATGTTAGAGCATATTTGCAGAAAAGCATATTACAAGTTAATATTCCAATAAATAGCAAATTGAATTCTAGAAAATTCTAAAAACTCAAAATTATTTGAACTGTTTGTAGTTCTAACCCATTTCTTGGAAGTCAGGCAAACAAATGCCTTTCCATCGAGTGTGGTGCATTTTTGCTGTTGTTGTTTTATTTTGTCTTTATAGGGAGGTGTGTATTTATATGCATGTGTGTGTGTGTGTGCACATGCTTGTATTTTGTACGAGGGTGTAGCTGGAGAGAAGGAAGAAATTGTGGTACATTTTTTAAATGGATTCATCAGATTTGTAGTTATTCATTAACTTTTGTTGTCCTTTCTAGAAATTTTACTACCGGAAGATCCAGCAATACCTCTACTTGGCATGTATCCAGAAGAGTTTCCATCTGGTTATAAGGACACATGTTCCACTATGTTCATAGCAGCCTTATTCATAATAGCCAGAAGCTGGAAAGAACCCAGATGTCCCTCAACAGAGGAATGGATACAAAAAATTTGGTACATTTACACAATGGAGTACTACTCAGCNGTTGGCCATCATTGGGAGGAGAGGCCCCTTGGTCATACAGACTCTATATGCCCCAGAACAGGGGAATGCCAGGGCCATTACATGGGAGGGGGTGGGTAGGGGAGCAGGGCGGGGACGCGGGAGGGTAAGGGAAAATTTCTGGATAACATGTGAAATGTAAATGAAGAAAATATCTAATAAAGAGAAAAAAAAAAGAAAATTAACAAGGTAATGTGAATCCAATGTATAAACAATAAAATAAGACTTATCATGCCAAAAAAAAAAAAAAAAAAAAAAAAACTGTGGAAAAACTGCTCTACCTCCCTAGACTTCTCCAATCTACCTTGGTCTTTTCCCACTGGGTATCTTTAGCAGAAATGTTTACTGATAATTCCTATGCTTCCTACTTAAGGACTTAAAGTGGACCTCCTCCATATATAGAATATTTGTATTTACAGAGTGGTCAATGTATGACCTCAAACACAAATTTTCAACATTTAACAAAGTACTATCATAGTAATGAAATTGCATATAACAATGATCATAGAGCATGTATTCATATATTTTATTCTACAAGTATATCGACTTGTACTGACACTTTGGAATTATACAGGAAGTAGATAATTTCCAACTGGAATGCTGTCTGAAAGAATCTTCTCTGAATACTTGAGAAGTCATTCATGAGCAGCAATATGTCACTGTCAAATATATCTCTTCCCCTTCTTCTTACCCACAAGGAGCAGCTGAGGTTCATATTGCACACATTTGTTGGCCTACTGGAATTTGCTATTAAATATACCATCCCACAGTACATCGAGTGCATACGGTCTGCTGAAGAACATTTCTATGAGACTGGCATTCACAAATAAAGCAGTCAGCACCTAGAATCTCCTGGGGCATTTATCCTTTTCATTTCTTCCTTGTGCTATTTAATTGTTTTTAATCATTCATATCCAATGTCACGTCTAGACTGACTTGACATCTACAATAGATCTATTGATTTTATACTTTTGTGGAGTTAGTTAAAGAACATAAGTAGTTTTGCTTGAAATTAATAAATAGAAATAAAAATTTTGGCAAATTTCTTGATTCTCTCACTCTTACAATCTTCCTGTCCCTCTATTCTACTATGATTCCTTAACCTTAAGTGGGGAGTTGTAGATGTATCGACTCATACTGTCCTCTTTTGATTTTCTATGAGAATTTATAATGTGAATCAAATTCTATTTGGAAAAATACTTCATAGGGTACTAGGATAATTAATAAAGCTGTTTACCTGTTTTGTACTTTTAGTCTTAAAACCTATACTTGGGAGTCAATAAGTTTCTAATGCTTTATTTTAGTTAATATTGTTTTATCTTTCATTGAAGTGGAATAGACATTGTAATAAGGACACAACAAAGTTGGAAATTAAAATTTCAAACATAGCCTTTGTTAATCATTAGTTTTGGGGAGAAGACAGATATGAGAGAAAGAAATTCTGTAATTTTCAGAAGACGGAATCAATCTAAAGTCACACAACTCACATTCCACAAATGAAGAGTTCATTCTAGTTAAGGATAAAGACACATATAAGTGATCTTTCCTTTTCGAATACTTCTAAATCATATCAAAAGGAAAGAAAGGACAGAAACTCTATCTGTGCTATAGCCCTTATTTGGTTGCTAAAATGGATTTGTTTAGGGGAGATTTTTTGCAGGAAAAGTTGGAGCCTGTGCACTTGCTTGCTTATCTAGCGGTCTGTTTTTAAGGCTGCTCATGACAATCAGGTAGGGATGAATGTCTAGAAAAGGTCTCTGTTCAGTTCACCAAGTCCTATTTTTAGTCTCTATGCTGAGTGACCCATCCAACCTCAACAAAGAAAACCAGAAGATCAGTCACTAACATTAAGTTTAGTAAAACAATGTGACAGTATTTAATCCTGCATAGTCATACTAAAGCTCTGAGCTTCATTTCTGATTTCTATATGAGATTTATATATTCCTAAAATTTGTTACCTGTAAACAATGATCATTATGATTCAAAATCTGATTAAGATACTAAAAAGAATAAATGAAAATTATTAACACAATACTGCTATATTTACTCAATAAACAATCATTAATTTTGGTATTATCACATAGCTACAATATATAAACATGCAAATAGAAGACCTGAGATTTAGACTCATTTACTGTCATAATTCATGGTATATCTTGGGAAAATGTGTTAATATGCTTGATAGATTACTATAGATTCTTCAGAGAACAGTAGAAAGACCAGACCTTATCATGTTACAAGCAATTTATACTCATTATCATATTTACTACCCTCAACATCCTAAAGTACATGAAGATGAGGTAATTTATTGTTTTTCTGTAGATAAATTCCATCTAATTTTGCTATTGTCCAGCTTCAGGACTTCAGCTGAGATGCAAAGGGCAGTGTGAATTTCCTATTCTTCTTTTCTTGAAGGAGAATTTGAGCTGCTATGTTGAGCCTGCTCTCACACTTGTTGGGGGCTAATATTGTGGCATCTTTAGGTCAGAGAAATTTGGGACTGAGATTGAATAACCATCTTGCAAGAGCTTAGCTTTTTTAAGGTAAGGTTGACCCTATCATAGGGAGTCAGGTACTTGGAGATAGTCTAATTACATATTTCATAAGACATAAGGCCCCTTGCCACTCTAATTTTGGCAGTGCTGTAAATATTGATGTATACAAATGAGAATTCTCATTTTTGATTCATTTTTCCTTCAGATATTATTGTGCTTCTCTCAAGAAACACTGAACATGTCTATTTATTTTTTAAGTTTTTTTTTTTCTTAACATTTGACAGTGAAAACAGTAAGACAACAAATGACACTTGGGAAGAACCGTATTCTTTCTAAAATTGCTACATAACAAATCATCACATGCCCTTAGTAATTTAAAGCAATATGCACTTATAATATTACAATTCTGAAAATCAATAGGATGGATGAGCTTATTAATCATTTACACAGGCTGAAATTGAGGTTTTGACCTGGCTGAGATCTAAAATGGGAAATATGTAAAGAATGTTCACTTTAACCTCATTTTGTGTTCCAAAGAACTCATTTCCTTGCAGAGGTAGAAGTCAGGTACCTGTTTCCTTGCTACTTGTCAGTCAAGGTGTGTTTTTAGTTTTTAGAGGTCACCTCAGTCTTACCAGGTCACCTCTTCACCTTCCATGCCAATAACACTATGAATCCTGATTTGCAGTATCTGACATCTAACCACAGAAATAAAGGGCTTTTGAAAAGTTCATGACCACCTTGATGTTCAAGTCCAGTGTGGTCTATAAGTTAATGCAAGCAAAGAAGAAAAATCGTCCATTGCTCAAATATTACATAGGAGCAAAGATCTTAAGGATGTCTTGTCTTATTTAGGGTCACATTGTTATGGTGAAATACCATGACCAAAATCAAGCTGTAGAGGTACAGGTTTATGTGGTTTATAATTCCACATTGTAGTCCATCACTGAAGAAAGTCAATACAGGAACTTGAATAGGGGCAGGACGTAGAAGCTGGAACTGATACAGAATCCATGGAGGAGTGTTGCTTATTGACTTTCTCATCATGAGTTGTATCTGACTTTCTCTTGAGATCTTTGATATACTTGGACTTGCATTTTGTGAAGGGTGATAAATACAGATCTCCTTGCATTGTTCTACATGCAGATATCCAGTGTGAAAAGCACCATTTGTTTGAAGATGCTGTCTTTTTAAAAATTGTGTATTTCTGTCTTCTTTATCATATTTAGGTGTCTTTATATGTTTGGATGTATGTCTAGGCTTTCAGTTCAATTCCATTGATCAACCTATCAGTTTTTATGTCAATTCATTGTGGTTTTATGTGCTGTAGTACAACCTGAAATCAGGGGTAATCATACCTTCAATAGTTATTTTATTGTTTAGGATTCTTTTTAGCTATTCTGGCTTTTTGTTTTTACATATAAGTTGAAAATTGTCCTTTCAAGATCTGTAAAGAATTGTGACAAGATTTTGATGAGGATTGAATTGAATCTGTAGATTGTTTTTAGTAGGAAGGCCATTTTTACTAATCTGGGATTATTTATTCCTTGTGTTTTCTTGGGTGTAGTTAAACTCTTTAGGTAGGAGTTTTCCTTCTAGCACTGTCTTAAAAGCTGGATTTGCAGATAGATGTCACTTAAATTTAGTTTATGATGGAGTATCTTATTTTCTCCATCTATTGTGATTGAAAATTTTGCTGGTTATAATAGCCTGTGTTGCCACCTGTGGTCACATAGAGACTTCCATACATCTGTCCAGGTCTTTTGGTGTTTAGAAACTTCACTGAGAAGTTAGATATAATTCTAATAGGTCTGACTTTAAATATTGCTTGGTCTTTTAAAATAGCTTTTAATAGTCTTTCTTTGTGCTGTATGTTTAGTCTTTTGGTTATTATGTGGCAGGTGGACTTTCATTTTTTTGTCCAGGTTATTTGGTGTTCTGTTTGCTTCTTGTACTTTTATAGGCATCTACTTCAGGTTAAAGATATTTTTTTCCTTGAGCTCATTGAAATAATTTCTGTGTCTTTGGACTGAGTTTCTCCTCCTACTTTTATAACTTATTTTTAAATTTGAGTTTTTCATGTGTCTCAGATTTTCTAAATATTTAGATTTTGCATCTTCTTTGGTGGATTTATCCATTTATTCTCTTGTATCTTCAATGTCTGAGCTTCTCTCTTACATCTCTTGTATTCTTTTAGTGAAGCTTACCTCTGCAGCTTTTGTTTGAATTCCTATTTTTTTTCATTTCCAGATCTTCTTCATTTTGAGTTTTTTTTATTGGTTCTATTTCCACTTCCAGTCTTGAACAATTTTAGTTATTTCATTACAGTGTTTTTTCTCCCTGTATTTCTTTTTGTCCCAACTTTTATTAGATATTTTCTTCATTTACATTTCAAGTGTTATCCAGAAAGTTCCCTATACCCTCCCCCGGATTTATTGATTTTCATCTTGAAAGAACTTTATCATATTCATAAAGGTTTGTAAAAGACCTTGTTCTTGTTTTTCAGCTATGTTAACATACTCAGGCCTCCAGCGGGAGAGTAGCTGGGCTCTAGTGGCGACCCTGGCTGCTATGTTTTTACATTGGCATCTCAGCTTCTGGGTTAAGGATGATGAAAGTATTGGTGCTGATTTTTGGATTTGATTTTGTTGGATGAGTATTTTGTTTATTGTTTTATGTTTTCACTCTAGATTTTTAGAGAGTGTGATGGCTGTGTGTGTTGCCTATTTTCCTGGCCTATTCAGTTGGTGCGTTTATAGAGGAGGCCTGCTGGTTTGGGAGGGCTAAATAGTTGGGATGAACTTGGAGAAGCAAAGTTGAAGTCTTTGTGATCTGTTAAGGATGGGATCAGAGATGAAAGGGAGGCCAAAAAGATCTTCTGGAACAAAGCTGGGGATGAGACTTGATAGGGGCTGAATCTCATGAGCAGTAGGAGAACTATAGTTACTGCACTGGAAGGAGTAGTCCTTAGCATGGGATGTCTGTTGGATTTGTGGTCTGGACTACAATAAGTCTGGGGAAAGAGGTTAGGAGGGGATAGTTTGTGAGATTCATAAGATATATGGACAGAAGGTAGGGCAGGGTACAGCTGATATTCTGTTGCAGCATTTGAGATGACACTGTAGAACTGGGTCTATAAAAACAGAAAGATAGGAGAAGGTCTTTGTCATTCTACCTGATTTTTTTTTGGCAAGTGTGGATACATATTCTTAATTCAATTTCACTTCTCTCAGATGACTTTAAGTTGTGTCAAGTTGACATAAAACTAACCACTACAGAGACTGTGTCTCAAAATTAAGGTAGAGAATGATAGAAGAAGATACTTAACACTGACCTCAAGCCTACATATATACCCAAATGTACACATGTTATACTGGCTGGTTTTGTATCAACTTGACAGAAGATGGAGTTATCACAGAAAAATGAGTTTCAGTTAAGAAAATGCCTCCATGAGATCCATCTGTGGTGCATTTTCTCAATTAGTGATCAAGCAGGGAGGACCCCTTGTGAGTGGGACCATCTCTGGGCTGGTAGTCTTGGGTTCTATAAGAAAGCAAGCTGAGGAAACCAGGGGAAGCAAGCCAGTAAAGAACATCCCTCCATGGCCTCTGCATCAGCTCCTGCTTTTTGACCTGCTTGACTTCCAGTCCTGACTTCCTTTGGTGGTCAACAGCAATGTGGAAGTGTAAGCTGAATAAACCTTTCCTCTCCAACTTGCTTTTTGGTCTTGATATTTGTGCAGGAATAGAAACCCTGACTAAGACACATTTATACGCCACACATACATATACATCTTAATAAAAAGCACCATTCTATTTAAATTTCCTTTATAACTAATCTTTCTATAAAATTCTACAAAATTCTACATCTTATCCGTTGTTTGGTGAAATAATTTAGAAACTTTTATTTTGAGGATTGCTTGTGTTCAATCTCTTTCATTATAAGGAGTAAAGAAACTTGATTTCGATGGATTATAGATTGTTTCTGATGTTTTAAAGGTAATTAGATGAACAGATTGATGTATTTTTAGTATTTCTATATGTTATCCTAATGTAATTTGGTGAGTTTTATGTTCACATAGCGCCTTACTTAATTTACTTAATTTTACTTAATTTAACATGTCTGCTTTGGTCAGTTGCTGGACAGATCTCCCAAGGAACTGCCACACCAGGTTCCAGTCTGCAAATACCTCTTGACTATAGCAACAGGGTTGGATTTGGTGTCTGCAGACATGATGGATCCTCAGGTGGAGCTGTTCCTGGTTGTCCCTTTCTTCAGTCTCTGTTCTATTATTTTGTCCCTGTTCTTAACTTTGGACAGTAACATTTCTGAGTTAAAAACATTTGAGGTGGGTGGGTGGCCTCATTCCCTCAACCAGGGACTGTGCCTATTACTTGAGGTAGTCTCAAGAGGTTCTATTTCCCCCTTCTCTGTGTATTTTGGATAAAGTCATCTCTCTTGGGTCCTGGGAGCCTCAAATTTCCCTGGAGTCTGGGATACTCCAGTGGCTATCCTCCGTCCCTCAACCCCCACACATATTTTTGTTAAAATTCCTGACCCTCTGTACCTTTCTCATATTTCCTACAGTTCTTGATACTGTCCCCTTATTTGTCCCACCTCTTCTCTCCTTCCCCATTCTCCCTCCCTCTCCCCCTCCTACAATTAACCTGTTCCCCGCTTAATGCAGGACTGAAGCATCTACATCCTGGTCTTCCTTACTTCTATGCTCCATATGGCCTGTGAGCATTGTGAGGGTTTGGGCTAATATGCACTTATTAGTGAATACATACCATGTGTGTTCTTTTGTGTCTGGGTTGCCTCATGCAGGATGATATTTTGTAGTGCCATCCATTTGCCCGTGAATTTCATGAAGTCATTGTTTTTAATCATTGCATAGTACTCCATTGTGTAAATGTACCACATTTTTGTATCCATTCTTCTATTGAGGGGCATCTGGGTTGTTTTCAGCTTCTGGCTATTATAAATAAGGCTGCTATGAATATAGTGGAGCATGTGTCCTTGCTATATGTCAGAGCATATTTTGGGTATATACCAAGGAGAGGTATTGGTGGATCCTCTGGAAGTACAATGTCCAATTTTCTGAGGAACCGCAACACTGACTTCCAGAGTGGTTGTACAAGCTTGCAATCCTACTAGCAATGGAGGAGTGTTCCTCTTTCTCCACATCCTCTCCAGCATCTGCTGTCACCTGAAATTTTGATCTTAGCCATTCTGACTGGTGTAAGGTGGAATCTCAAGGTTGTTTTGATTTGCATTTCCCTGATGATTAAGGATGTTGAACATTTTTTTAGGTGCTTCTCAGCCAGTCCGTATTCCTCCGTTGAGAATTCTTTGTTTAGCTCTGTACCCAGTAGTGGTATGTTGTGGATAGCCCTGGAGCTAATTATATTTGATGTTAATTCTGTTCTCCTGTGTAGGGTTGTGAACAATGAATGAGTGAGCACTCAGGTGACTTCTTGTAAACCTTCTTCCCTCCTTAATTTGTTAAATAAAGGAGAGCTGATGATTGGGCAGATAAAAGGGAAGGTGGAACAGAAGGTGAGAGCGAGTGAGCGAGAGAGAGAGAGAGAGAGAGAGAGAGAGAGAGAGAGAGAGAGAGAAGAAGGAGAAAATAGAAGAGGGAGAGGATGCAGAGGAGGAGGAGGAAGAAGAAAAGCAGACAGAAGCACATAGCCTGGAGTTCTAAGGGGTCTCATAGATGTGGAAGATGGTAGTGTAGCAGTAGATCTGCCCAGTCTAGGTGCATAGCATGTATTCATATTAATTGTGTTGTGTTTTCATTGCTGGGGCATATTTGGGTTGGAGATTTACTGCAACTAAATGGTGCCCAATATATTGATTTGAATTCAATTAACCTGAGATAAAAATTCACTGTCCCCCAACCACTGAATGGGGCTGTAGCAGTATGGATTTGAAGCTGACTGGGTTTGAGGGGCCTAAGGAGAATGGCAGAGAGGCATCTACACCTGAGAGAGCCTTTCTGTGTCTGCTTCCCTATATCCTTCACTCCCCACCCTGCCTCCCCCATCTCCAAAGAGAGACACTGACAACACAGGTCTTTTTATACTTAGCTTCTCCCTGTGAATAAAGAATTGGGAGACAAAGGTACAAAGGGCTCCAGACCAGGTAATTCATTGATATAAAGGGAGAAATATTACCTTTTGATACTTAAAGATGGTATAAAGATATATTGGTCTGATAAGTCTTACAGGATACTCATATTCTGTTTAATGTGGGAGCCACAGGAATTTTGGGTTTAAGTCCTGGTTTGACAAGTTGTCTCTTATAAGCAAGTATAGAAAGGAAAGGAAAGGTAAGGAAAAGAGGAAAGGTAAGAGGAACGGAAAGGGAAGGGAAGGAAAGTAGCAGTGTGAATCAGTTGTTTTAAAGATGGTATGATAAAGTCTGCAGGAGAATCATATTCTCTAAAGTGGACTCCAAGGGATTTTGGGTTAATATCCTGACATGACATTTTAGAAAGGCCTAAATAGGCTAAAATGTGTGTCATTTTGAGTATTGTGGTTGTTTTATTGTTCCTCTGGGACAGAGGGCAAGCTCCAGGCTTTCCTGTTTACTGGCTGAAGGATATGCTGATTTGGGGAAAAGGTGATTAAGGTATTTACACCTTCCAGAGTTATATGGATCAGATTTGATAGAGGGAGACCCCCTGAGAACTAGATTCCAGAGAATCAATCAAAAAGGTTATCTTGATGATACTAAAATTTTGTTTTGAGATTTATATATTACAGAATATACAGCCTTGGTGAATTACATCATCAGACATGTTGAACTGACCTGCCTGAACTCCTGATGTCTTGGTTTATCATCTGGATCCAGTCAGGACACAGATATCAGAGACTAATACAAACATTGTGTGGCCTTCTTAAGGCCAACCAACTCCCCCATTTCCCTACCCTTCTCCCTCCCTTCAAAAATATCTCAACACCCATATTCAGCTTGAAGTTATGAAGAGTACTTGCCCCAGTTCTCTAAGCTTTGGAGCTGGGGGTGGTTATTATAGGTTGTCTTTGATACTAAAAATTTTGAAGTACAGGGCTTAGACCCAGTCCTTTTATTGTTGGTATTAAAAACAGATCTGAGATGTTTAATCTTGTGAGTTAAGGGCCAAATGGGAAATTCATGGCTCTGAGTTTATTGTTAGGGGGTTTTTAGTTATTTTAATCAGAAATGGCTGAGAGTAGGTAACAGAGAACAGTCCAGATTCCTTCACATAGACAGTTGGTTTTCCAAAACGTCAAAGGTTCACAGAATGTGATGATTAATGTTATTTATTCACTTGATGTTGAGACCAGTCTGCTCCTAACAGCTTTCTCTGTCTTGGATTCAAAGAAGAAAGTGATCACCTTTGAGTTACTCCAGTTGTGGTGAAACAGCCACTAGGCAAGAATTGCCTCATTCATCTACAGACATAACACTGTCCAAAGAAAGGACACAATTATAGGTCAGGATAGCTTGATTCTGACGAGACAGAGTAGGCTAGTCCTTAATATTCCTGTTTTTCTAAGTCTGTCAAATGACCCTGGCCAGTAGGCTGAAGATAGATGTTCCAAGTGTTGAAATAAGGGACTGTCCAAATGATCATCAGTTTCTATACATTGGCTAAGTTTTGGAAGCTATGTTAGGCTTCCTACATATTTTCAGTTAATATCAGTCGTTCTTAGATTTCTGATGGGGTTGAAAAACTACATAGTCTACTAGCCATCCCAGGCTTTTTACTTTGAGAGGAACAGTTTTGATAGGATGGTTTTCAGATGGCATTCAATCTAAAGCCAAGACATTACCAGATGTAGAATTATAAGTCTTTTAAATAAGGATAGATTATGGAGGTTCTATTTAATTAACAAAGATAATAGACTGGGTGTTATGTCTATTATACTTTATAAATTGCAAAATAGTAATAGTTGTGCTCAATTATATCTGAGTTAAAATAGTCTTTTAATTGGACAGAAAGGGGGAAGTGTTGTGTATAGCCCTGGGGCTAATTATATTTGATGTTAATTGCATTCTCCTGTGAGGGGTTTCGAACAACAAATGAGTCAGCACTCAGATGATTTCCTGTAAACCTTCTTCCTACCTTAATTTGTTAAATAAAGGAGAGCTGATGATTGGGTAGATAAAAGGGAAGGTGGAGCAGAAGGTGAAAGAGAGAAGAAGGAGAAGAAGAGGGAGAGGACACAGAGGAGGAGGAGGAAGAAGAAAAGCAGATAGAAGCACATGGCCTGGAGAAACTGCAAGTTCTAAGGGGTCCCACAGATATGGAAGATGGTAGTGCAGTGGTAGATTTGCCCAATCTAGGCACACAGCATGTATTCATATTAATTGTGTTGTGTAAGGGCTTACTTGGGTTGGAGATTTACTGCAACAGTGGTATATCTGGGTCTTCAGGTAGAACTATTTCCAATTTTCTCAGGAACCGCCTGACAAATTTCCAAAGTGGTTGTACCAGCTTGCAGTCTCACCAGCAATGGAGGAATATTCCTCTTTCTCCACATCCTTGCCAGCATCTGCTGTCCCCTGCTTTTTGATCTCAGACATTCTGATTGGTGTGAGGTGGAATCTCAGTGTTGTTTTGATTTGCATTTCCCTGATGAGTAAGAATGTTGAACACTTTTTAAGTGCTTCTTGGCCCTTCAAGATTCCTCCATTGAGAATTTTCTTTTCTTTCTTTCTTTTTTTTTTTTTTTTGTCTCTTGAGATTCTTTTTTTCCCCATTTTTATTAGATNTTTCACCTATAGGGTTGAAGACCCCTTCAGCTCCTTGGGTACTTTCTCTAGCTCCTTCCTTGGGAACCCTGTGTTCCATCTAATAGCTGACTGAGAGCATCCACTTCTGTGTTTGCCAGGCACTGGTATAGCCTCCCACGAGACAGCTATATCAGGGCCCTTTCAGCACTATCTTGCTGGCATATGCAATAGTGTCTATATTTGGTGGCTGATTATGGGATGGATCCCTGGCTGCGGGAGTCACTGGTTGGTCCATCCTTTAGAGTCAGCTCCTTACTTGATCTCTGTAACTCCTTCAGTGTGTGCTTTGTTCTTAATTCTAGGAAGGGGCGAAGTGTCCACATTTTGATCTTGATTCTTCTTGAGTTTCATGTGTTTAGTAAGTTGTATCTTGAGAATTTTCTATTTAGCTCTGTACTCTACATTTTAATATGATTACTTGGTTCTCTGAAGTCTACCTTTTTGAGTTTATTGTATATTTTGGATATTAGGCCTCTATCAGATATAGAGTTGTTAAATTTGTCTATTTGCCCGTCTCTGTACAAATTCCATGCAGATTTTTTTTTTTATCATTATCAGTCTATAGTATAGCTTTAAGTCAGGGATGGTGATTACCCAGAAATTCTTTTCTTGTTGAGAATTGTTTTCACTATCCTGGGTTTTTTGTTATTCCAAATGAATCTGCAAATTGCTCTAAGTTTTTAAGAATTGAGTTGGAATTTTGATGGAGATTGCATTGAATCTGTAGATTGTTTTTTGGCAAGATGGCCATTTTTACTATATTAATCCTGCCAATCCATGAGCATAGGAGATCTTTCCATCTTCTGAAGTCTTCTTTGATTTCTTTCTTTAGGGATTTGAATTTCTTGTCATACAGTTCTTTCACTTGCTTAGTTAGAGTCATACCAAGATATTTTATATTATTTGTGACTATTATGAAGGGTGTTGTTTCTCTAATTTCTTTTTCAGCCCTTTTATCCTTTGAGTATAGGAAGGCTAATGATTTGTTAGAGTTTATTTTATATCCAGTCACTTGGATGAAGTTGTTAGCTATAGGTAGAATTTTTTGGGTCTCTTATGTATACTATCATATCATCTGCAAATAGTGATATTTTGACTTCCTTACTCCCAATTTGTATCACTTTGATCTCTTTTTGTTGTCTAATTGCTCTGGCTAGAAATTTGAGTATTATATTGAACAGGTAGGGAGAGAGTGGGCAGCCATGTCTTGTCCCTGATTTTAATGTGTGCATTTAGTATGGGGCAGTTTAGATGGTTTATTTGATCCTAATTTAACTTTAGTACCTGGTATCCATTTCATCCATCCTACAAGATCATCCATTTCATCCAGGTTTTCTAATTCTATTGAATATAGTCTTTTATAGTATGATTTAATTATTTTTTGGATTTCCTCAGTTTCTGTTGCTATGCCTCTGTTTTCTTTTCTGATTATTATTATTTTTTAATTTGGATGCTATCTCTGCATTCTCTAGTTAGTTTGGCTAAGGTATTTATCTCTGTTGTTGATTTTTTCAAAGAACCAGTTCCTGGTTTTGTTGATTCTTTTTATACATTTCATTGTTTCTACTTGGTTGATTTCAACCTTGAGTTTCATTATTTCCTGCTGTCTACTCCTCTTGGGTGTATTTGCTTCTTTTTGTTCTAGAGCTTTCAGATGTGCTCTCAAGCTGCTAGTGTATGATCTCTACAATTTCTTTTGGGGGGGCACTCAGGGCTATGAGTTTTCCTCTTAGCCCTGCATTCCTTGTGTCCCATAGTTTGTATATGTTGTGTCTTCATTTTCATTGAATTCTAAAAAAAATGTTTAATTTTTCCTTATTTATTCTCTAACCCAGTTATTATTGAGGGATAGTTGTTCAGCTGCCATTTCTATGTGGACTTCTGTTGTTTATTTGTTGCTATTAAAGACCAGTCTTAGCCTGTGGTGGTATGATAGAATACATGGGATTAAATCAATGTTCTTGTATCTGTTGAGGTTTGTTTTGGGTCCAAGTATGTGGTCGATTTTTGGGAAGGTACCATGATATGCTGAGAAGAAAGTATATTCTTTTGGTTTTGGTTGACATGTTCTATAGCTATCTGTTAAATCCATTTGGTTCATAACTCCTTTTAGTTTCACTGTGTCTCTGTTTAGTTTCTGTTTCCATGATCTATTGGTGAAAGTGGGGTGTTGAAATCTCATACTATGATTGTGTAATGTTCAATGTATACTTTGACCTTCAGTAACATTTCTTTTACAAATGTGGGTCACTTGAATTTGTGGCATAGGTATTCAGAATTGAGAGTTTGTCTTAGTGGATTTTTCCTTTGATGAGTATGTAATGTCCTTTTATATTTTTTATTTTTATTTTTGATAACTTTTGGTTGAAAGTCCAATTTGCTTGATATTAGGATGGCTACTCCATCTTGTTTCTTGGGAATATTCTCTTGAAAATTTTTTCCCAGCCTTTTCCTTTGAGGGAATGGCTGTCTTTGTCACTGAGGTGTGTTTCCTGTATGCAGAAAAATGCTGGGTCCTGTTTATGCATCCAATCTGCTAACCTATGTCTTTCTATTGGGGAATTGAGTCCATTGATGTGGAGAGATATTAGGGACCAATGATCATTGGTTTCTGTTATTTTTGTTGTTAGAGGTGGAATTATGTTTGTGTGTTTCTCTTCTTTTGAGTTTGTTGTGAAAAGGATAATTTCTTGCTTTTCCATGGGTGTAGTTTCTCTCCTTATGTTTTACTTTTCATTCTCTTATCCTTTGTAGGGCTGGATTAGTGGAAAGATATTGTTTAAATTTGGTTTTATTTTGAAATACTTGGTTTCTCCATCTATGATGATAATTTCAAATTTTGCTAGTTATAGTAGCCTGGGCTGGCATTTTTTTTCTTTAGGGTTTGTATGACATCTGCCCAGGATCATCTGGCTTTTAGAGTCTCTGTTGATAAGACTGGTGTAATTCTGTTAGGTCAGCCTTTATATGTTACTTGACCTTTCGCCTTTACTGCTTTTAATAGTGTTTTCTTTGTTCTGTGTATTTGGTGCTTTAATTATTATGTGATGAGAATAATTTCTTTTCTGGTCCCATCTCTTTGGTGTTCTGTAGGCTTCTTATATGCTTATTGGCATTTCTTTCTTTAGGTTAAGGAAGTTTTTCTTCTATAATTTTGTTGCAGATGTTTGCTGACCCTTTGTGTTGGGAATTTTACTCTCTTCTATTCTTATTATTCTCAGGTTTGGTCTTGTCATTGTGTCCTGGATTTCTTGAATGTTTTGAGATAGAAGCTTTTTTGATTTTTGTATTTTCCTTGACTATTGTGTTGATGTCTTCTATGATATCTTCTACTGCTGAAATTATCTCTTTGATCTCTTGTATTCTGTTGGTGACTCTTGTTCTCTTTTCTAGGTTTTCCATTTCTAGGGCTGTGTCCCTTTGTGTTTTCTTTAATATTTCTATTTCTATTTTTAGAGCCTGTATGGTTTTGTTCAATTCCTTCCCTTGTCTGATTGTATTCTCCTGTATTTCTTTAAGGGAGTTACTTATGTCCTTCTTAAAGTCCTCTATCATCTTCATGAAATTAGAGTTTATATGTGAAACCTACTTTTTCATATAAGCTTGTGTTGGGGTATCTAGGACTTGCTTTGGTGAGGGAACTGGGTTCTGATATTGCCAAGTCAAATTGGTTTCTGTTGCTTGTGTTCTTATGCTTGCCTCTCATCATATGGTCATCTCTGGTGTTATCTGGCCTCCCTGTTTCTGAATGGAGCCTGTCCTTCCTGTGAGCTTATGATCCTGTGATCATGGATGTGTCAGAATACCTGGGTAGTCGAGTTATATTGCAGTGTGGGTTGTGTGGGTTCGGGTCCAGAGCTGAGGCTCTGTTCCCAGCACAGTTGGAAACCTGAAGGTGTGCACATCTGGAAGGCATGCAGGTCTCTGGCTGGGTGCAGAATCTGTGTCTCATGGTGTCAGGGGTTCAGGTGTGCTGGGTATTGGGACGGGGATGAGGGACTCACCTGTGAACCTGGATGTGTCAGAATACCTGGGGAGTCAATCTGCAATGGGTTGTGGGCTGTGTGGGTTCAGGTCTAGAGCCAAGGGTCTGCTTCTAGCACAGTCTTCCTTGTTTTATTGTCATGTTTGGTTATATTTGGTACAAGGTTTGAAACCTGCAGTGCCCTACCATGATATATTGTTACAGTACTGTTCTATAGTACACAATAACATCTTATTCTCACCTAAATATAATTTAGCACAAATTCATTAAATTTTGTCTATATCTTCCTTTCTATGTAGAGAAATGACACATCTATAATAACAATATTTGGCATAACCTTCAAAAATACATTAAAATTAAAATTGTGTTGAGAGGTCGTATGATTCAGCTCTCCTTTGGTATGAGTTAGATCCCCCGCCCCATTTTGTTTTGTTTTGTTTTGTTTTGTTTTTTCAAACCAGTTAACTGGAAACAAATTAAATAATGTGAAATAACCTAGGTCACATAGTAAGTGCAGAGTCAGAGTTTGATCTCAGATATTCTGGCTTCAGAGCCTATCTGTTTCATAATCTCCTTTCTCTAATAAGTAAGGGTCTGTTACTTTCTATTGTCATGTCAAAAACACCATGGCTAAGGAAACCTTTAAAAAATCACAGTATTATGTACACTCTGGTAGAGAGCATGGTGATGAGTGAACAGGCATGGTGTTGGAACATTAACTGATATCTCCTCAAGGCAGAGTGAAATAAATGGGAATGTTGTGGGTTTTGGAACTTTAAAGTTCAGCCATCATGACTGACGTTCTCCAACAAGACCAGACATCTTAATCCTTCTCAAACAGTTCTACTTATTGAAAACTAAACATTTAAATCTATGGACATATGGAAACCATACCACCACAATAAGTGGATATTATTATTATTATTATTATTATTATTCCCTCATATGTTACATCTCAACTGCATTTCCCCTCCTTTCCCCCATTCTCTTTCCTACTCTCTCTCTCCACCAGATCCATTTCCCATGATGCCTTCACACAGAAGAGAGCAGTCCCCCCAAGGATATCAGCCATACATAGCATTCAAAGCTACAATAAGACCAGGTACATCAAGGCTGGCTAAGCCAATACAGTAGGAGAAGGATCCTTCAATCAGGCAAATTAGAGACAGCCCAGTCTCCCACTGTCAGGAATCCCACCAGAACAGCATACTTCTCAGCTATAACATCTATGTCAGACCCCTACAGAATTCCTGAACTCTGTGGGCCCCCACTGACTCCTTGTTGGTGGATTCTGTCAGCCATGTTCAATATGACAGTTTCTCAGAAAACAGAATTGTTCTACCTCAATACCCAGCTATAATATACCATGTCTGAGCATATACCCAAAGAATGCTTCATCCTACCACAAGTACACTTTCTTAACTATGTTCATAGTAACTTTAATAATAATAGGTAGAAACTACAAGCAGTGTACATGTCTTTCAACTGCAAAATGGATAAAGAAAGTGTGATAAATTTACACAATAGATAACAACAAGTTGTTAAAAAATGACATGAAATTTGCAGGCAAATGGATGGAATTAGAAAAAAAACATTCTGAGTGAGTTAACTAAGACACAAAGAAAAACATGATATTACTCATTTATATGTGGATATTAGCTGTAAATTAAAGGATAATCATGTTATAATTCACACTCCCTATGAGCCTAAGTAACAAGGAGGGCTCAAGGGAGGAATGCAAGGAGATCACTGGGAAGGAGAAATAGATTTTACCAGTGGATTGGGAACAAGTGGGATTGAGAACAGAAGGAATCAGGTTGTGGAAGAGACAGAAAATACTTGGAAAATTGACTAGCATTGGGGGCCATTTAGGGAGTAAGCTAAAAACCTAGTGCAATGGAAACTCCATTGAATCTATGAGAGTAACCCTAGCAAAGTTAAGCCTTTTTAACTCTAAAATTCATGTCTATATCACTAGCTCAGTTTGAGGGTAACAATATTTCCTTTGAACAATAGATGCTATAAGGAAAAATGTGCTAAAATATAGAAATATTCTCAAAAAATTTGGAGTTTAAAGCAAATGTGGACTGTCTGGATATTCACATTTCCAATGAAAAGAGTAAGCACTTTAGATTTCTATCTAAACCTCATGACTGGTGCACTCTAAGACCACCAAGTCCTTCGTGTCTGAGCTTATATTTTGATGAAGGAAGAATTTGACATGACTTGTGTTGCAAAGCAAAATTCAACATGTGTTTGTCATATTCCATTCCTCAGAACTTTGAGTTCTACTCTGAAAATGAAATAATCAGATTTTAAATATAGCAAGTAGTCTACAACATTTTGATATAAGTAGAGAGTAGCAGAATCCTAGCTTTTGAATTCTGATTGTTTCTCCAAATTCAAAGACCCAGCCACTTTGGTTTTTACACTGAGGAAAGATTCTGAGCTGCTCCTTAAATTTAGGCTACTCTGACCGGTTTCAGAACACAATACTTTCTAAAAGAAATGAATATGTTTTAAATTTTATATCAAATCACTCCAATTGTAACCACCATCATCTGATTGTGATAGGATCAGGGGCAAGTGTTGTCATGATTTCCTTTCTCTTTTCATGACAGGTGTTTCAGTCAAAGATTCAACTGATAACATGTTGCTGCTCAGAGATTTAAGTAATGGCACTTTTTAAACTTTGGTGGGAAAGCTTAGTAATGTTAGTGATATTTACTATCATCAGGATATATTAGACAGTGAGGTTAAATCACCACAAAAGGTGGTGATTTATGATCTGCCTCCATTAAATTTTAATAAGAAAAAAAAATAAAAAGGGAATCTTTTTATTCTTAAGGCTGCTCTGTGAGTATTATTAAAAATATTATGTTTGGTGTTTATTCTTATTGAAAAACCTACACCTTATTAAGCAAAAATCTTCATTATTTTGATTTTTTTTAGTTTTTAAGTTTATATCCCAATCACTGCCTCTGCCCAGTACATCCCTTCCCCCAACTCCCTCCCCTTCTCAGAGAGGGTGGAGGACCAGCTGGGTATTGCCCAACACTGGCACATCAAGTCTCTGCAGGGCTAGGAACATCCTCTCCCACTGAGGCCAGACAAAGCAGCCAAGTCGGAGGAATGGAATAAACAGACAAGCAATAGCATTGGGATAACCCCTGATCCACTTCAAAACCAAGCTGCATTTCTGCTACTTATGTTCCAGGGGCCTAGGTGCAGCCTGTTTATGCTCTTTGGTTGGTGCTTCAGTCTCTGAGAACCCCTAAGGGTCTAGCTTACTTGATTCTGTTGGTCTTCCTGTAGAGTTCCTATGCTGTTTAGGCCCCTCAATTCTTCCCCAACTCGTCAATAAGAGTCCTTATCCTCTTGGGTTTCTGCATCTGTTTCAGTCAGCTGATGGGTGGAGTCTCTCAGAGGGCAACCATGCTAGTCTCCTGTCTGCAAGCATAACAGAGTATCATTAATAGTGTCACAGATAGGCGCTTGCCCATGGGATGGTTCTCAAATTGGGTCAGTTGTTGGTATGCCATTCCCCCAGTATCTGCTCCATTCCTGTCCCTGAATTTCTTGTAGACAGGATACATTTTGAGTTGAAAGCTTTGTGGATGGGTTGGTGTCTTTACTTCTCCAATGGGGGGGGGTGTCCTGATTTGCTACAGGAAGTGGTCACTTCAGGTTCTATATCCTCACTGCTGTGTGTCTCAGGTAAGATGGCTTCAATTGACTTCTCCCCCATCCCAGGTCTCTGGCATATCCTCGAGATACCCAAACACACCCCAACTTCTACCAGCTGCAGATTTCCATTATTTTGTCTGGCCTTCTCTCTCTCTCTCCTGTCTTTCCCCACACCTGATCCCACCCCGATTCCTTTCCCCATACCCTCTTAGAGCCTGAGACATTGATGTTCTGTTCAGGAAGTTGGCTCCTGTACCTATGAGTTCAAAGCAATTACCCACTTTCTGTTCTATTAGATTTAGTATATCTGATTTTATGTTGAGGTCTCGGATCCACTTGGCTGTGAGTTTTGTGCAGGATGATAGAGGTGGATTTATTTGTATTCTTCCACATTCAGACATCCAGTTAAGTTAGACCAGCACTATTTGTTGAAGATGCCCCCCCCCCACTGTATTGTTTTGCCTTCTTTGTCAAAAATCAAGTGTCCATAGGTGTGTGGGTTTCTTTCTGGGCCTTCAATTCACATTTTTTGAATGACCTGGCTGTTCTGTACCAATACCAGTTTTATTGCTATTTCTTGGCAATACATCTTGTGGTCAGGGATGGTGAAACATCTGGAAGTTCTTTTATTGTTCATGATTGTTGCAGCTATCCTGGGTTTCTTGTTTTTTCATATGATGTTGAGAATTGCTCTTTTGGTGTCTGTGAAGAATTGTGTGGGATTTTGATGGGAATTGCATTGAATCTGTAGATTGCTTTTGGTAGGATGGGCATTTTTACTATGTTAATCCTACCAATCCATGTGCATGAGAGATCTTTCTATCTTCTGATATCTTACTTAAATTCTTTGTTCAGAAACTTGAAGTTCTTGTCATACAGATAATTCACTTGCTTGGTTAGAGTTATACTAAGTTATCTTATAATTTGTGGCTATTGTAAATGGTGTTATTTCCTTAATTTCCTTTTAACTTCTGATACCAGCTTGGGTTTTTGACTTTTTAACAACACCCAGGTTTTCCTTAAATTTAAATCCAGTTATTATGATCAAAAATTTTAAACAAGAAAGTATAACTAAATATTGAGAGATTTGACAAAGCAACGGAGGACTAAAATCTGAAGTCTTTATTTGAAGAAATAGATGTTGAGTCCTAATAATTAGTATTTTTTCTTATTCTTTTATGTTAATAACAACTTCTATTCACCTCTTTTATAAAGAACATTTTGACCATATTAGTGCATGACTTTATAAGGTGAAGTGAGGTCTTAAATTGCTACAAATGTTCTATGAAAGGGATATATAAAATGGTCTGATTGAGAAAAATACAGATGGATTCTATTTGAAATCCAAATATTTTATCCTGAGCAATGTCATAATATATGAGTGGTTAAAGCTTTGGTTTAGGTAGTGTGTCATGAGATAAAGACTACAGGCTATTCAATTTTCTGCACTTCATTCTTTTCTGCAGTTCTCAAAATTGAAAAAAAAAAATTAATGTCCAAAAGTCCTGGTGAGTATCCATAGCTTAAACCAAGGCAAATTTTCATTGTTCTTTAGTATAAATGAAACAAATAAAACAACTGTTTTGTAAATTATGCTTCCAAATACTCAAATTTGAAAGCAAAATATGAAATGAATATTTGTAAATACATACAGGAAGGAGAATTTTGTATCAACACAATGAGAAAGGAAATCTAAGAAGACATATTCTCTGATAAAAATTCTGGGAGAAAGAGGTCATAAATAAACAGGATTTTTAAACTTTTTTTTTTAACAACCATCTTTTATTAAGCAATTCCTGTTTGGATGTTGGTGCTATGCAGTAACCAGCAACATTACTTTTTGAAGAACAAAATATTGGTTCATGGGAAGTCCTTCTTGAAAACACAAACATGCTAGGGAGGGGCAGGCAACAAAGTTAGCTCCAAGTAGTTATTATCACTAAGGACAATGAACTTGAAATTGAAATAATAGCCAACATATTTTTTAATATTTAAATTTGTATGAGATGCTTTCTTTTTTTTCTCTTTTTAAATATTAGATATTTTCTTAATTTACATTTCAAATGCTATCCCAAAAGTTCCCTCCCCCCTCTCCCCGCCCTGCTCCCCTGCCCACCCACTCCCACTTTTTGGCCCTGGCGTTCCCCTGTATTGGGGCATATAAAGATTGCAATACCAAGGGGCCTCTCCTCCCAATGATGGCTGACTTGGCCATCTTCTGCTACATGTAGAGCTAGAGATGCTTTCTTAATTTACATTTCAAATACTATCCTCTTTTCTAGTTTCCTCTCCGGAAATCCCCTATACCACCCACCTGATCCCCAACCTACCCACTTCCAATGTTGTTGTTTCTTTATTGATTTATTTATTTACATCCCAAATAAATCCACCCCTACCTCACACAGTCCCTACCCCAATTCATTATCCTCTTCTCTGAGAGGGTGGCCTCCCTGGGTATCATCTCACCCTGGCACATCAAGACTCCAGGGTTAGGAGCATCCTCTCCCACTGTGGTCAGACAAGGCAATCCAATGTGCCATGAGCTCTGATTTATGCTGTTTGGTTGGTTGCTCAGTCTCTGAAAGCTAACAAGCATTCAGGTTAGTTGATTCTGTTGGTTTTCCTCTGGAGCTCCTATCTCTGTCATGGTCTTCAATCCTTCCCCCAACTCTTCCAGAATATAAATGTCACATGTTCCCTCATATTCAAGTGTTAGTCTTGAACCTTCAGATATTTGTGTTCTACTAATTACTAATTTCAATGTTTTTAGTTTTAATTTGCTCTTAATAGATCATGGAAGATATATATTTGCACTATATCAATTTAAAGGTTACATGTAAAGAAGCTTATATGAAAATGTTTGTAAAATAGAAGTATATTAGAGAAATAAATTTTATAGTACAACTGATTAGTTTATTACTATATTACTCAAATATATAGTACTTTTCATTTCCAATCCCTTTCTCCTGCCTAAGAAAATTCAGAACTCTAGAATTTAAAAACTTTTACTTAGAGAAATAAAGGCAGATAAGAACAGAGCTTGAAGATCTAAGAAACACTTAGAGAATTCTAGTCTGATATGAAATTCTGAAGTGTGGGGAATAAATGGAGAGCAGCAGATAATTATATTTGGTTTTCTGAGAAAACAAGGAAAGAACAATTTTGCAATTATGCCTGGAACATTTCATCATCTCTGACTTATTAAACATATTATCCTGGCTACTGAAGATATATCTTTTAGCATTCTCCAGGCTCCAGGAAAGGATATAAGTGGTAGAATTGTGGAGCGCAAGAGTCATTTTTTTTTTCTTCTGCATGTAATTTGGTTCCATATCACAGGTCCTCTTGACTGTGTGTATTTGTTCATGTACTCAGGCTCAATATATTTCTTCAACTATGAAAAAATGTTCCGTGACCATTCCTCAGACATAAGCATCCATGTATTAGTGGATCAATTCACACTTGAAAGACTATCTATAATCAAGAATTCTGGAAATCAGGTTCTTGGATACTTGTATATAAAATCATAGCTTACACAATTATGCAATGGTTATAATTTTGTGCATATGAGAAATGTTGCATACTTGAAATTAAGCATTCAGCTGCTGTACTTTCTCATGGAGGTGGCTCTTCTCTGTTATGGTATGGGGTAAATAGAAAATCTGGGTTTTAAAATCAGTTTAATTTTAAAAATCTTGTTAAAAGGGGAAGTAGTATAGTAAACTAAGACAGGGTTTCTTGAGTTAGTTGACTTTGCCATTTAATAGCTATGTGGCTAGTGAATAGTTATGCAACCATACTTTGCTTTTCTCAATGATAAAATTAATATTACATCATTTAGATCACATGATCATTACGATGCCTGCTAAAGTCTTTGACACCTGATAATAAAAACATATATACATCAGCAAGCCCAGTCCTGTTTGTTATTAAGCAAAGTTTACTTATAGAAGAGAGGAGTTTAAATTGAGTTATCGTATATTGAGAAATTCTTCTCCCAGAAGCCGTTGATTGTCAAATCAAATGTCCAGATCTTCCACTTGAATTATTGGTCAATGGATTTCTAGAGATTCATAAAACAATACAGGCAATTACCATTTCTCTTGATTGCATATCGGAACTTGAATGTAAGACCTTATTGCTTAAGACACCACACAATTTGGACACAGGACTTGGAGAAAACTAGCTACTGTTGATCAGGAAGCTTCCTATCTACTGGTTATCTTTCATAGTACAGAAAAGTCCAACCTTGAACCTCTGGCTCAATTAGGTTATAAAACCTAGAGGTTCAACCTAATAGTTTTATTTTCTTTTGAAAAAAAATAATTTTTTAACTTATTTACTCACTCATCCCCTCCTACAATTGTTTCCCCATCCTATCCTCTATCTCCTTCTACTCTGAGCAGATGGCCCCTCCCACACCCCTGCCGAGATCTCCCTACCTGTGCCACTTTAAGTCTCTACAAGTCTAGGTGCTTCCTCTCCCATTATGATCAGACAAGACAGCCCAGCTGAAGAAAATATCCTAACTACAGGCAACAGCTTTTAGGATAGCCCCTGCTCCAGTTGTTTGGGACCCACATGAAGACCAAGCTTCACATCAGCTACATATATGCTGGGAGGCCAAAGGGCATTTGTTCTTTGGTTGGTGATTCAGACTCTGAGGGCCCCAAGGGTTCAGGTTAGTTGACTCTGTTGGTCTTCCTATGGTCTTTCTATCCATTTCAGGCTCCACAATCTTTCCTCCTATCCTTCCAAAAGATTCTCCAAGCTCAATCCACTGTTTGGATGTGGATGTCTATGTCTGTCTAATTGACATAGCAAGCTGAATTCTCAAAATGAATCTCTATTCGTTTAGATCAGTACAGCTCTCTCAGTCCTCATCGGAGAAGTGTCTTAGTACAGGAAAACAGCAGTTAATATAAAAACCCAAAATGTGATAGTGCACAGGACATTTGTTCATGAAGTCCCCAGAGCCATATTATATGACCTCTCTACAAGGATCATGGAATATCACAGAGTAGAGAATGATTGTGAGAGTATGAGTAAGGAGGACTGGGGATAAATAGTATCTTCTGGGTAAGAAAGTGCCATTGCACTCATGCACTCACAGAAGTTTCCTGCAGTGGTTTCAGTCACAAAACCTGCCTAAGATCAAGGCAAGTATCTTTAACACCTATTCTGGTGTATGCAATGCCCTTCTTTTGACTCTGTGGGTACCAGGCATACAAACACAACATAGACATACATGTAGGCAAACCACGAATACACACACAATAATAAAGAATGAACTTGATTGATATTATATAGTGAAGTTCATGCAGTCCAATGCATGAGACAATGATGAGACTAAGAAAAGTGTTTACTATTTATAAATAATTATAGTTACTATATGTCATATAGAAACACAATTCACAATTTCAGGGTGATATGAGATTAGGAGGTCAGGAGAAAGGAAAAAAAACAAACAAAGAAACCTAAGACTGAAATTATATGATGCATTTTCATGCCAAAATCAGGTAAAGAAAAGTAAGCAACTTAGGATGCTAATTTAAGTAATTATTATTTAAGTAATTACTAATTTACTTAACAGTAATCTATTGCTCTATTGTGACACTGGGATGATTAAGGCAGAATAATATCACCTTTTGAAATATATAGTCCAGTTAGAGAAATTGCTCTGGATTGATTAATTTCTGATAAAGTATATTCTTGGCTATGCCCTTTGGTAACTATAATAATTAATTAGTTTCAGGCATGGAAGTCCCCTCCGTTCAACTAGAAGGAAGTTTAAATGCACTCAAACTCTTTAATATGCACAATTTCATAAACATACACATTCACACACACCCTGTGACACAGAGTAGGACTGTCCTTGAACATCCCAGGCAATGTGTTTTTGTCAGCCTGAAGGAACACAGAGGGATCACTTTAAGGCAGATACTGTTATACTCTTTTAGATTGGGGTGATTTAAAATCAACATCTGTTGAAAGAATTTAAAGACATCAAATGTAATTTTTTTTTAGTCCATACATTCAAGGAAGCCTCTGGCTGACTATAGAGAAAATAGAAATTATGCTTAACTACATAAGAAACAAGAATATAATTCTTAGAGAGATGGATTGTCAAGTCCCTAAACAAATGAACAACTCTCACCTTCAAGAGTGCAAACAGAGTAATTCCAAGGAGGAGGGAATTTGATTTCTAGTTCCCACATTTAAATATTCAAAATTTCTCCCTTTTCTCTAAATACTGTGTGATGCATACTAATACATAGGGAGGTGTGATTATTTCACAAGAAAAGATACAGAGAAACTATCACTGAAGAATCCCAGCTGTTGGACTAATCTAACTAAGACTTGTAAATTTCACAGATAATTTCCTCACATTCTATACAGTCTTTTCTGTATATTGAAGATCTTACCCAAAGGAAACATAGTTATCCAGAATAATATAGATTTTAGAGCAATGTATAGTGTCTCATATTGAACATTAAAAAACATTAAGAATGCTTTATCTCATGAATTTTGAGGAACTCATTATATATATATATATATATATATATATATATATATATGTATACCATTAAAATTATTTATTTTCCATGTGGAAATAAAAATGACTCTTACCTAGATTTAAAAATCTAAGGAAACAACACATAGGATTCGATTGGATCCTATTGAAAGGTATTATATTCACTTTTTAGATGAACATAGAAAATTGTAAGTCTAATTATTGTATTTTTCATAGTTTAAGATTATATTCCTTTTTCATACCTTTCTCCTATCACCTTTCCCTATCTACTTGTACCCCCCATGGTAGTAGCCATGCTACCTGCATGTTACATGTGCTCTATTATTCTCAATGTGCTCCTCCTAAACATAAGATCTCCTAGTTTCTTCCATCTAATTTTGTGTCCTATACCTACAATCAGACACATTTATATATACTATATGAAAATTAAAAAATGTTTTCATGTGATATAAAACATAGCATATGTCTTTCAGAGTTCGAGTTTCTAGGGTTGATAATAATGTCTAGATTTATCCATTTTCCTGGGAATTTGAAATTTTCCTTCACAGCTGAATGAAATTCCGTTATATGTATGTAACATACTTTGTTTTAGATATATAATTTCCTATAACCATGAAAAATGTATGAACTTGTATTAATGGTACCCTAATACAGAGAAATGATGATATAAAATATGAATAGAATAGAAATAAATAAAAAAATGAATAGACTGAAGCTAAATATGAAATAGGTGAAATAAAAAAACATCAGTATAGGTATTCAATGGTAGATTTCAGGAGGCAAAAGATTGATGAATATCAAGAGATAATTGGAATCACCCATTCTAAGTATCAGAAAGAAAAAAAAAAACAATAAGGACAAAATAAATAAACCTTAAATTACATCTGTGACACAGTGAAACATATAAATTTATGCATTATGGAAGTTCCAGGAAAAAAAAAGAAAAATAAATGATAGAAACATATTTGAAAAATAAAGGCCATTTTCTATCAGGGATCTCTCTGAGGAGGGTCCGTGCAGTAGAGCGCTTGGACCACAGAAGCAATGGAGCTTCTTGGACAGGGTCCCTTTTGGCCTTCATCCTCAGCCAGGAGGCAGAGGTGACCCTCAGTCCTCTGTGCACCCTCCTGCCAGAGAAGAGCTTGCCTACAATGATTACTCAGACCCCTGAGACTCAGGTGTGATCACCATTTTCTATTCAGGGTCTCTCTGAGGAGGCTCTGCTCAGGAGAGCACGTGGGCTGCAAAAGCAACTGAGCTTCTTAGACAGAGTCCCTTCTGGCTCTTCCTTTAGGCAAGCTCTCCTCCTTCAGCCAGGAGGCAGATCTGACCCCCCAGTCTTCTGAGCACCTTCTCCACCAGAGGAGAGCTTGCCTAAAGAAAGTGCTCTGACACCCCTCACCCCCACCCACACCCCTGAAACTCAGGTGAGATCCCCATTTTCTATCAGGGTCCCTCTGAGGCAGGTCCTTGCAGGAGAGTGCATGAGCCACAGTAGCAACAGAGCTTTTTGGACAGGGTCCCTTTGGGCCTTCATTCTCAGCCAGGAGGCAGAGCTGATCCTCAGATTTCTGTGCTCCTTTCCCACCAGAGGAGAGTTGGCCTCCAGGGAGTGCTCTGACCCCAGGACTCAGTCATCTATTGGATAGAACACAGGGTCCCCAATGAAGGAGCTAGAGAAACTACCCAAGGAGCTGAAGGGGTCTGTAACCCTATAGGAGGAACAACAATATGAACTAACCAGTTACCCTAGAGCTCGTGTCTCTAGCTGCATATGTAGCAGAGGATGGCCTAGTCGGCCATCAATGGGAGGAGGGGCCCTTGGTCTTGGGAAGATTATGTGCCCAAGAATAGGTGAATGCCAGGGCCAGAAAACAGGAGTGGGTTGGGGAGCAGGGGGAGCAGGGAGGTTATAAGGGATTTTTGGAGATAAAACTAGGAAAGGGGATAGCATTTGAAATGTAAATGAAATAACTAACAAAAAAGGGAAAAGAAAGTTTGAATAATACTGAAATTTGACTCAATGATATAAATATCATTTAGATAGTAAAAATTTGAAAACATTTTTCATAAGAACAAGAACATAACAAGGACCTTTCCTTTCAGTAGTAATATTCAAGATAGTTCTAGAAATCCTAAGGGCAGCAAATAGAAGCAAAGAGGAAGAAAACACAGTATGACATACGAGAAAGGAAATACAAGGAGTAGTGACACATCTGAGAACAAAGCTCTCCATATCCAGGTCCCACCAGGAGAGAACTGGTCTCCCAGGAGTGCTTACACACCTGTGAGCATAGGTAGGACCACCAATTCTGCTCTGAGGAACCCTGCTGGTGCCTTCAGGACAATTAAACTTAGGAGTAGCCTGGGACAAGATCTTTCCAGTTTCCATCTGCTTCTGGAGCTGACCCTGTGCCACAGGTCTCTGTACCGAGATCCTGCCAGGAGAGTGCAGGTCTACCAGGAGTGATGACACACCTGAAAGCACAGGTGAGACCACCACTTCTGCTCAAATTCCTGGCCTGAGAGGCACCTTCCCAGAGCCATCAGGACACAGGAACAGAGGAATAGCTGGGAAAGGATCTTTCTGGTTTCTGTCTGCACCCCTGAGCTGAACCTGTGCCACAGCTATCTATACCCAAATTCTTCCTGGAGAGAACTGGTCTCCCAGAAGGGACAAGCCATAGCCAGAGACAGAAAGATCAGCTAATACCAGAGATAATGAGATTTCGAAAGGCAAGGTCGAGAACATAAGCAACAGAAACCAAGGCTACTTGGCATCATCAGAACCCAGTTTTCCAACCACTTCGAACTCTGGATACCCCTACACACCAGAAAAGCAAGACTCTGATTTAAAGTCACATCTCATGATGATGATAGAGGACTTTAAGAAGGGCATAAATAACTCCATTAAAGAAATATAGGAGAACACAGGTAATTAGCAACCCTTAAAGATGAAACACAAAAACCCCTTGAAGAATTATAGGAAAACACAAACAGGTAAAGGAGTGGAGCAAAACCACCCAGGATCTAAAAAAATGGAAATAAAAACAGTAAATAAATCAAAAAGGGAGATAATCCTAGAGATGGAAAACCTAGAAAAGAGATCAGGAATCATAGATGCAAGCATTACCAACAGAATAAAAGAGAAGAGAGAATCTCAGGTGCAGATGATACCATAGAAAATATTGACATAACAGTCAAAGAAATTGCAAAATGGCCTTTAATCCCAGCACTTGGGAGGCTTCAGAAGCAAGCAGATTTCTGAGTTTGAGGACAGCGTGGTCTACAAAGTGAGTTCCAGGACAGCCAGGGCTATTTACAGAGAAACCCTGTCTCAGCAGGGGGTTGGAGGGAGAAAGAAAAAAAAAACAAAAACAAAATGCAGAATGCAAAAAGTTTGTAACCTAAAACATCCAGGAATTCCAGGACAAACCTAGAAGATCAAACCTAAGGATAATAGGTATAGAAGAGAGGTAAGATTCCCAACTTAAAGAGCCAGTAAATATCTTCAACAAAATTATAGACGAAAACTTCCCTAACCTAAAGAAAGAGATGCCCATGAACATTCAAGAAGCCTACAGAACTCCAAATAGACTGGACCAGAAAATAAATTCCTTCTGTCACATAATAATCAAAACACCACATGCAACAAACAAAAAAGACTATTAAAAGCAGTAAGGGGAAAAGGTCAAGCAACATATAAAGGCAGATCTATCAGAATTACATGAGCATTCTCACCAGAGACTATGAAAGAATAGCCTGTGCAGATGTCATAGGAACCCTAAGAGAACACAAATGGAAGCCCAGGCTACTATATCCAGTGAAACTCAAGGCCCACACCTAAACATAGTAAAAGCAATATACAGCAAACCAGTAGCCAATATCAAACTAAATGGAGAGAAACTTGAAGCAATCCCACTAAAACCAGGGACTTGATAAGGCTACCTACTCTCTCCCTATCTATTTAGTATAGTACTTGAAGGTCTAGCTAGAACAATTAGACAACAAAAGGAGGTCAAAGGGATACAAATTGGAAAGGAAGAAGACAAAATATTACTATTTAGAGATATGATAGTATACTTAAGTGTCCCCCAAAATTCTGCAAGAGAACAACTACAGCTGACAAACAACTTTAGCAAAGTGGCTGGCTATAAAATTAACTCAAAGGAATCAGTAGCCTTTTTCTACTCAATGAATAACCTGGCTAAGAGAGAAATTTGGGAAATGACACCCTTCACATTAGTCACAATCAATATAAAATATCTTGGTGTGACTTTAACCAAACAAGTGAAAAACCTATACAACAAGTTTCTGAAGAAAGAAATTGAAGAAGACCTCAGAAGACAGATCTCCTATGCTCATGGATTGGCAGGATTGATATAGTAAAAATGGCCATCTTTCAGAAAGCAATCTCCATATTCAATTCAATCCCTATCAAAATTCCAACTCAATTCTTCATAGAGGTATAAAGAGCAATTCTCAAATTCATTTGGAATAACAAAAACCCAGGATAGCAAAAACTATTCTCAACAATAAAAGAACTGAGGGAATTACCACCCATGACCTCAAGCTGTACTACAGAGCAACAATGATAAAACCACATGATACTGGTACAAAGACAGGCAGGTAGATAAATGGAATAGAATTGAGGGCCAGAAACAAACCCGCACACCTATGATCAGTTAATCTTTGCTAAAGAAGCTAAAACCATTCCGTGGAAATAGGACAGCATTTTCAACAAATGGTGCTGGTTCAAGTGGCTGTCAACATGTAGAAGAACGCAAATTGATCCATTCTTATCTCCTTGTAGAAAGCTCAAGTTTAAGTGGATCAAGGACCTTCGCATAAAGCCAGACACTGAAGCTAATAGAAGAGAAAGTGGACTTATCACCTTTGGAAGAGCAGTCGGGTGCTCTTACCCGCTGAGCCATCTCACCAGCCCCAAGTTCAAATCCCAGCATCCACATGGTAGCTCACAACCATCCGTAAGGAGATCTGGCACCATCTTCTGGAGTGTCTGAAGACAGCTACAGTGTACTTACATATAATAAATAAAATAAATCTTTAAAAACAAAACAAAAACAAAAACAAAAAACAAAACAAAACAAAACAAAACAAAACAAAAAAAAAAAAAAAAAAAAAAAAAAAAAAAAAAAAAAAAAAAAAAAAAAAAAAAAAAAAAAAAAAAAAAAAAAAAAAAAAAAAAAAAAAAAAAAAAAAAAAAAAAAAAAAAAAAAAAAAAAAAAGAAGAGAAAGTGGGGAAAAACTTCGAACACATGGGCACAGGGGAAACTTTCCTGAACAGAACACCAATGGCTTAAGCTCTGCAATCAAGAATTGACCTAGGTACTCATAAAATTGCAAAGCTTCTGTAAGGCAAAGGACACTGTCAGTAGGACAAAATGGCAACCAACAGATTGGGAAAAAATCTTTACCAATCCTAATTCAGATAGAGGGCTAATATGCAATAAATACAAAGAACTCAAGAAGTTAGACTCCAGAGAACCAAATAACCCTATTAAAAATGGGGAACAAAGCTAAGCAGAGAATTCTCAACTGAGGAAAGTTGAATGGCTGAGAAACACCTAAGAAATGTTCAACATCCTTAGTCATCAGGAAAATGCAAATCAAAACAACTCTGAGATTCTACTACACCTGTCAGAATGGCTAAGATTAAAATCTTAGGTGACAGCAGATGCTGGCAAGGATTTGGAGAAAAAGGAACACCCTTTTGCAAGCTGGTACAGCCACACTGAAAATCAGTCTGGTGATTCCCTAGAAAATTGGACATAATATTACCTGAGGATCCAGCTATACCGTAACTCCTGGGCATATACCCAGAAGTAGCTCCAACAAGCAATAAGGACACATGGTCAACTATGTTTATATCAGCCCTATTTATGATAGTCAGAAGCTGGAAGCAATCCAGATACCCTTCTACAGAGGAATGGATACAGAGAATGTGGTACATTTACACAATGGAATACTACTCACCTATTAAAAACAATGACTTTATGAACTTCTTAGGCAAATGGATGGAGTTAGAAAATATCATACTGAGTGAGGTAACTCATTCACAAAAGATCACATCCTGAGTGAGGTAACTCAGTCACAAAAGATGGTATGTACTCATTGATAAGTGGGTATTAGGCAAAGAGCATGGAATACTCATGATACAACTCATGGACCACATGAAGCTCAAGAGGAAGGAAGACCAAAGTGTGGATGCTTCAGTCTTACGTAGAAGGGGGAGCAAAATAATCAAGGGAAGTAGAGGATGTGAGGGTCTTGGGAGGAAGAGAAGAGGGAGAGTGGAAGAATCAGGTATGAGAGGAGATGGAGGAGATGCACAGTGGGTCAGGAATCTGAACAGAGTTGTGTAGCAAAGGGGTGGGAAACTGGGGTAGCAAACAGAAAGTCTCAGATGCCAGGAAAGCACGAGGCTCCCAGGACCCCACGGGTATGACATTAGTTGAAATACCCCTGAAAGAGGAATGAGAGCCTTGTGGAGACCATATCCAGAGGTTAGGCATGGCCCCCTGGTTGAGGGATGGGGCCACCCACCCATCTCCAAATTTTAACCCAGAATTGCTCCTGTCTAAAGGAAATACAGGGACAAAGAATGGACTAGAGCCTGAAGGAAAGGCCACCCAGAGACTGCCTTACTTGGGGATCCATCCCACCTGCAGACACCAAACCCAGTCTCTATTGCTGATGCCAAGAAGTACTTGCTGACAGGAGCCTGATATAGCTGTCTCTGAGAAGCTCTGCCAGATTCTGACCAATATAGATGACCAAAATATGGAAAAACTAATAATCATGTGGTGCATAGCTTCAAATGGACTCATCTATAAACAAAACTTCTGAACCAAAGGCTCAAGGAACATTGTGGAAGAGTGGTTGAAAAGATAGTAAGAGCCAGAGAAACAGTATGTCTTCTGTGAGACTGAATCACCGTGAATGTCAGAGATGCTGCAACCGTGAAACCTCAGCAACATGGCTGCCTAACAAGATCTGGATAAAGGAAACACCATCAGATACGTTATCATGGAAGAGAGAAATAACACAGGGACTCAATTATATACCAAGAATTGCAAGCAATTTAGAAATGCTATAAGCAGGAAATATCATTTTCCCAGAGAAGAGTATCCCAATTTTCTATCCATTGCCATGTTTTCAGGCCTGAGATCATATAAATACAAGAAACACAATAGAGATTAAGCAGATTGTCTTTGTATATTTAGGAATGTGTGTGAGTGTTTGTGTGTGTATTAAAACAATTAAAGGAAAATAGGTCAGAGACCATGAATTTAATAGGAAGTGTGGTCAGTAGGTACACGGGAGGATTTGGAGGAAGGAAATAGAAAGAGAAAACAGAAAGCAATGTTTTTATATTTTAAATTTAAGCAAAGAATGAAAAGAAAAGCCATATGAAAATCTATCACTGTTGATGTTTTTAAAGTTATATACATATAAAAATAAATTTAAATGGAGTTGCCATATACTGTGGGGGGTCACATACGCCAACTACACATCATATGCAACCAAATAAACCCATTAATACTATCAATGAGTTATATCTTTTTGAGTCACTCACCAAAGGGGTCCCAAAACATATTCACCACCACAGGCTATTACCAATGCTATTGGTTAGCTTCTGCATCTTGGGGGAAAGCCCTAATCGTGTATACAGCATATACTTGCAGCATAGAATATGGGGAAATTGAGCTGGTGTTCAACAGGAAGCTTCCGTTTTACTGCCTAGCATTTATAGTTCTAGAATGTAAAATACAGAGCACACAGAGAAAAGCACTTATCAATCTCAACAGACAATAACAATGACCTACCTGCAAGGGATGGCCACTGGTACAATAGCTACCTGAATAGGTGAGTCACCAACCACTTCTGAAAATTGGATTTAAAGCCCACTCTATGAGATAGAACCCGCATCTGATATTGTAAATGAAGCCAAGAACATGAGACTAGATAGGTTACAGACCCTAGAGTAAAACTACTATTATTATTCTAAGTGAACACAGCTATAAAACGACTTCTAATGACATATTGTTATTCTTATAGATCAGGGCATCACTCCAACCTCATCAACAAAGCTTACTACAGTTGACAGTAACCAACGTAGAGTCTTTTTCTTTTAAATTTTAATCTTTTTTTTTTTTTTTTACACTCCAGATTTTATCCACCTCCCGGTCCACCCTCTGACTGTTCCCCATACCTTACCTCCTTCTCACCACTCTGTCTCCACGAGGATGTCCTCAACCCTCCTCCCCACTCTACTAGACCTCTAAACTCCCTAGGGTCTCCATTCTCTTGAGGGTTGGGTGATTCTTCTCTGACTGAACCCAGACCTGGCAGTCCTTTGCTGTATATGTGTTGGGGGCCTCATATCAGCTGGTATATTCTTCCTTGTTGGTGGTTCAGTGTCTGAGAGATCTCGGGAGAGTAGGTGTCTAGGTTAAATAAGACTGCTGGTCCTCCTACAGGGTCGCCCTCCTCAGCTTCTTTCCTAACTCAATCACAGGGGTCAGCAGCTTCTGTCTATTGATTAGATGTAAATATCTGCATCTGACTCTTTCAGCAGCTTGTTGGGTCTTCCAGAAGGCAGTGATGATAGATCCCTTTTTGTGAGCACTCCATAGCCTCAATAATAGTGTCAGGCTTTGAGGCCTCCCCTTGAGCTGGATCCCACTTTGGGCCTATCGCTGGACCTTTTCCTCATGCCCCTCTCCATTTCCACCCCTGCAGTTCTTTCAGACAGCAACAATTATGGGTCAGAGTTTTGACTGTGGGATGGCCCTCCTCTCCCTCATTTGATGCCCTGTCTTCCTGCTGGCAGTGGGCTCTATAAGTTCCCTCAAGTTCCCTTTGAGTCAGAGAGTTTCTCACCTTCCAGGTCTCTGGTACATTCTGGAGGGTCCCCCCAACTTCCTACCTCCTGAGGTTGGTTGTTTCCATTCTTTCTGCTGGTCTTCAGGACTTCAGTCCTCATAAAGTCCTTTTCATTTCAAAATGTTTTAGTTATTTTGTTAAATATTGGGAGGTGTATTTTATTATTTCATTTCATTATTATCGCTTCTGATGGAAGCCCTTAACCTTTATAAATAATGCTTTTTACATAGTGAAAATTATTTTTGTTATTGAAAAGTATATGTAACAGAAATTAAAAGAGAAATTGTTATGATATACACATATAATGGGTCATTCATACTCCATAAAATGGTGCTTAAGCAGAGGATTTAGTAACAGAAATGCTTATGTTAAAAAATTTTAAATATATAAATTGTATTCCAAGTTTTTTAAATAAAAAAGATAGTTATAGTGAAATAATATGCAAAAATTTCCAATGAAAGCATTATGGTAAATTAGAATTATTTTATATTTATATTCACTTCTATATTTCCTTCCATAAATATTTTTGCTTATGTCTTTCATAGGATAGAAATTTAGAATAAATAATGAATGGAAAGTACCATTAGATTTGACTTTGAGGTTATGAAAAGTTATCCAAATTTTGACATAAAAAGTTAGTCTCATTTTATTTCTGTAATTCATATTACTTAACAATTTAAGCCATTAAAATTACATATAGTAAGTTCAAGAAGAATTATAATGAATAATTATGTTTTGGGGGGGATAGTTTGAAATCTAACTGTATGATATTAAGACATAATTCATAAACAGACACCACCTTGACTAGAAACAGGTGTAAACAAATTTTATTCTTTGTTTGATATTCTGAATCATCACCACATTTTAATTATTCACAAGGTTTCTATCCATTGCATTTTACTGAAGATGTAAGCTTTTAAAACCACTGGTATTTTGAAAATCTAAAGCTGGGGTGATACATGCTCAGGTGCTAATTTATTTACATCAATTAACTTCAGGCCTCTGATGTAAACCAATTAGTATTCAACACTTAATGGAGTCATTATCTGTCAGATTAGCAGTAGGAATGCTTGTCACTACTACAGGACCAGGCACCAAAACTTTGCTAATAAAAGTAGCAGAATTAATGGAGTGAATAGCTTAGATAATGACTTAATGTGGAACATAGAGTACAGTAAGAGGCTGATCAGCTGTCTCCCAAAGAATAAAGATATCAGAGAAGCAGCTACTTCCTGATCCCCCAAGTGAGTTTAAACATTAGTGCTAAAAATATGTTAAGTATTTGAACACACTGTAAAACTGTGTCATAATTACTTCAAGCCTTTTTGTCTGGTGGTCAGATGGCAGGGCATACAAATAGACATGAATTATATTTTATTAGAAATTCAAGTTGCTAATCTTAGTAATAGAAATACCAACAAGAAGGGAAGGCGAGGCTACAATGGCCATGTATATCGAACAAAGTAAAACCAAGTGGAGTTCACACTTCTGTATTATATGTGGATTCTGTATGTTCCACATATCTTAAGTGATAAAACATAGTCCCAGAGGCAGAATATATGTTAGGAAATGCAGGTTAGTTGACAAAAATGTAACTGAAAGTTCATTGCTCGTTCATTTTTAAATGCAAACCAAATTCCACACAAAGAGGTCAATAATCAATGCAGGCTAGAAAACTCAGCTCCGGCTTCTAAGATAATTGAATTAGCATATAATTTCATCTCTTAAGAAACATGCTTTTGTTGAAATGCACAGGGGGTTTTCATTCAAATATGGGCTATTTTCATTTGACATTATTATTTTTCTTTTCTACATTATCAGTGTCAGAACAAGGAGGAATCCATTATGAGTTCGCTATGAATGTCTAGAAATTAGTTATAAGGACAATTTTGAGGACACATGATTTAACAGTTAAGAAATTTTGTCCATTAAATTTAGAATCCTTTCAGAAGCAGAAATAAATATTCTGGGGCTTTCTTTAATTCTCTTCAATTGTCTTATCATGAATTATATAGAAGGATTATGTTTAAAACATTTTATGAGTTGGTATTACTGAATAATAAGCTTTTGTTCAAAATAACTGTCAAGAAATTAGCAGTACTGACAGTATTGAATTTAGTTGTTTTTAAGTGATATAACCAAGGGTGCGAACTATATTTTTAAGATATAAAGGGAGATTTTTGAAGTATCCTTGCCTGGAAGGCTCATTTTTTTTTTTATTAGATATTTTCTTCATTTACATTTTTTTTGGTTTTTTGATTCATTTACATTTCAAATGCTATCCCAAAAGCCCCCTATACCCTTCCTCAGCCCTGTTCCCCAACCCACCTACTCCCGCTTCCTGGCCCTGGCATTCCCCTGTACTGGGGCATAAAATCTTTGAAAAACCAAGGGTCTCTCCTCCCTTTGATGCCGGACTAGGCCATTCTCTGCTACATATGCAACTAGAGACACAGCTCTGGGGGGTACTGGTTAGTTCATATTGTTGATCCTCCTATAGGGTTGCAGATCCCTTTAGCTCCTGGGTACTTCCTCTAGCTCCTTCATTGGGGGCCATGTATTCCATCCAATAGATGACTGTGAGCATCCACTTCTGTATTTGTCTGGAACAGCCATAGCCTCACAAGAGATAGCTATATTAGGGTCCTGTCAGCAAAATCTTGCTGGCTTATGCAATAGTGTCTAGGTTTGGTGGCTGATTGTGGGATGGATCCCTGGTTGGGGCAGTTTCTGGATGGTCCTTCTGTCAGTCTCAGTTCTGAACATTGTCTTTGTAACTCCTTCCATGGGTATTTTGTTCCCCATTCTAAGAAGGAGTGGTATCCACACTTTGGTGGAAGGCTCATTATAATGCAAGTTCCTGTCCTCAACTCATATTTGATAAATGAATTTATATATGATAAAAATTTCTTCATTATATTATCAGAGCTATAATATATATGAACTATTACTGAAAGACCCACAGGAGAGGCGACACCCCAAATCACTCACAAGAAATGGTCTTGATGCAAACTGCAAAGAGGACTTTTATTCCCAGAGTGCTCAGGGACCCGCAGGGTTGTAGGACAGTGCCTCCTCCCCCCCCCCCCCCAAGTAATTGGGTAAGGGGATATTTAAAGGGAGAAACCACAACTCAAGGGGGTGGGGATTGTTGGAAAATACCAAAAATCTATGAGCCTGTAACAATAGTAGATTTGCATAGCAGGTTCCAGCAAAGGTCAGGGTGGGTCAGGGTGACTTTCTTTGAAAGAACACTCCCTGAACCCAGGAAGTGGATGGGTGGAGGAATGTTGGGTGGAGGAATGTTGCTATCTGTTTTATGATTAGAGTACCTTGAGGCATTGGGTCACAAAAGTCACATTCTCAAGCCTGGGCCTAAGGCCTAGTTTTTCATTACTTAAAAACCATTACATGTGAATGGAGCCTAAATCCAAATTAGATTAGCTTATTCCCACTGACAAAACAGGATGCTTGATAGAAAGGACTGAATCTTATTTGTATTACACCAATATTTTGTTTTAAAAACTAATAATTAAGTCTATGTAAGATAACTATTGCCCAATACAGGGGAACGCCAGGGCCAAGAAGTGGGAGTGGGTAGACAGGGGAGCAGGGAGGGGGGAGGGGGAAGGGGACTTTCGGGATAGCATTTGAAATGTAAATTAAGAAAATATCTAATAAAAAAATTGGAAAAAAAAATCCTCTTGCAGTTTGCATCAAGATGGTCTCCTGTGATTCTTGGGGTGCGCGAACAGCCAGTGTTTGGAGTAGGGGTCTTTCTGGTTTGATCTTACAGTACACAGATTCACATCATGAATACAACACAAAAAACATTAACATTAAGGATAAATGTAAAATACTAGATATTCAAATAAGTTAAAATAGCTACAGAAAAAGAAAAGAATTTGGATTATAAGCTTTACTGATTTATTCAAAACTATTTTTCAATTTTCATTGTTAATTAAGGACTCATATAATCTGAAATGTACAGATTATTCTTTGTGTAATAGTGTACATTCTAAATTAAGTTCACATATGTTTTCAAATAGCAATTTACAGCTACTTATATTTTCAGTGACTTTTTATTTTAGGAATAATTTGTAATTTTACACAGTAGCAGTTTATGTATAGTACTCTCATTAAGAAAATTGTGGAAAAATTATATCAACTATTCATATAGACATTTTCATGTTAACCATACACTGTTATGCATTCGTTTGCAATAATTATGTACTGCAAAGACAATGATTTCTTAGTAGAATGTGGTAATTTAGTTGTCAGATTTCATTCACCTTTATGCCCATGAAAATACCACATTGTGCAGTCTAACATTCAAACCAGAAGAGGTGCAACCAATGAGATATGGAGTCTCTTCATATTCAACAGTGGGTTAAAATTGGATGCTTCACTGAAAATCATTCCTCATCCCATCCCCAATTACTTAATCATGAAATACTATACCAAAGAATAAAATGTCTCACTGATCTCAGCTGGTGGTCAGTTAGTGCCCTAAAGCATGGGGATTAATAGTCTTTGTGATTTTATCCTAGCTAGTGTGCCTGCATAGAATATTTTGTGTACCTGACCTTTTTTTTTAATGTCCTACTAAGACTCAATAATATCCTATAGCAATTCTGCTCACTCCTCACAGGGAAAGTTTCCATCTCCATAGATGCTGTAATATTGTTATCCTCTTCTGTTTAGGGAATAAAAAGAATTAGTTGCACAGGTTTTAAATTCAATAGGAACAATTCACGATAAAATTGTTAGCTATATCTTTGACCACTTAGAAAAGAATGAGACTTTGCTTTGTATTCAGAAAGTTAAGTCGTAGATTTTTTTTTAATTAAATAGTTTATTGCTTCAGGAAAATCTTTTCATAATAGCAGATAATAAAATGTTTAACAGCTTCCTCTAAGCAAGATTTTGTTTATACAACTGCCTAAATATTTGGAAAATATTTTTCTTTTTTCTTTTTAATTACTTTTAATCTTGTTTTGCAGTCAAGTCTTTATCCCCCTCCTGGTCTGCCCTCCAACAGGTCCTCATCCCATGCCCCATCTTCTATTTCCAAGAGGAAGTTCCCATGCTGCTCCTCACCCCACCAGGCTGCCCCATTCCCTGGGGCCTCAAGCCTCTTGTGGGTTAGGTGTGTTTTCTCTCACTGAGGCCAGACCAGTTTCTTTTTTCTTTTTCATTTATTTTTATTTAATTAAGATTTATTCTATATGAGTACACTATTGCAAACTTCAGACACACCAGAAGAGGGCATTAGATCCCATTACAGATGGTTATAAGCCACCGTGTGGTTGCTGGGAATTGAACTCAGGACCTTTGGAAGAGCAGTCAGTGCTCTTAAGCACTGAGCCATCTCTCCAGCTCCCAGGCAGTTTCTTAAACTATCTCTTTACCCCAATGGTAAATGGAAATGATCTATGGCTCTTTCACATTTATTACGAAATCTGAACGTGGTTCATTTGTAGTCATCTAAGTCCTAATGATTTAATGTCGATCTGAGTACAAATGGAAATTTAAGAGTAATATTCTGATTTTTAGAATTGTGAGCTAATCCCTGTTTCAGAATAAAGCATTCTTATAACTGCAATATTTATTACAGTGATTGTCAAGACTTAAAACCTTAATAGAAAGATATGGGTAATGGAATGTGTCTACTTACTCTCTCAGTGAAAGAATTCCCTGTACCCTAACTGACAAAAAATTTCTTGGCTATACTGCAATATTGTTGTGACTGGAAATAAATTAACAAGTAATATTAGTATTAATATTAATATTCCACCATCAATGTCTAGAAAAGTAACTTAGGCACTACCAGTATGATCAAGTGACTGGCACACATAACCACACACCACTCATTAACATAATGAATGTGGTTGATGGTAGTTTGGACTCAAAATGCTTGAAAGGTCTTTGTAAAAGAGGGATTTTAATCTGATTAAGGAAATGTGGGCAAGGTGAGGAAATAATTCCTTATGACAAATAGAAATTCATTTCATTACAATGAAAAATGGCAGTGTTTGCATGTGAATTAAGAAAAATGTCTACAACACAGAAGCAACTTTAGGACCAAGTTTCTTTTTATACTCCCTTATCTAGCTGTGTGGTCTTGATGTTTTGTGTATTATCTCCTTTAGTTATAGATTCTCTCTCTTTTATTATTCTCCAGTCAACTAATTCTGCTTCTACTTAGTATTTGCCCACACTTAACTTAATCTTTCATACGCTTCATTATTACTGAGTTTGTATGGATTTCCACTTTATATTTTTAGTTTTATGATTTTTATTATTAAAATAAAACTTTGCAAACACTACAAACATCAGACAAAAAGCCAAACTCAATGTATATACAACTCAATGAAATTTTATACAGTTAGAATAGGCATTTGAAATTGTACATTAACTTTTTTTAGATATATTTAAATATTTGTTTATTTAAACTTATTTCATCACTAAAGATAGACATAATTATCAGTAGTTTACAGTTCAAACAACTGCTCACCATTTTGCACTGCAACAATAACAGATATTCAAATTTCACTTTTGCCACTGTTCCTTACATTTCGACACCAGTGATTATGGGATTTTATTTTTTATTGAATATTTTATTTACATTTCAACCCTTTCCCGGTTTCTCCTCTGCAAACCCCCAATTCCATCCCCCTTCTCCCTGCTTCTATGAGGATGTTCCACCCATCCATCATCTCCTACTTCCCACCCACCCACCCACCCACTCGCACCTCACCACCATAGCATTCTCCTAAACTGGGGAATCAAGCCTTCACAGGACCAAGGGTCTCTGGTCCCATTGATGATTGACAATGGCATCCTCTGCTACATATGCCGCTGGAGCCATGGGTCTCTCCATGTGTACTCTTTGGTTGGTGGTATAGTCCCTGCGAACTTTGGGGGTTCTGGTTGGTTGATATTGTTCTTTCTATGGGTTGCAAACCCCTTCAGCTACTTCAGTCCTTTTTCTTACTCCTCCACTGGGGACCCAGTGTTCAGTCCAGTGGTTGGCATCTGCCTCTGTATTTGTCAGGCTCTGGCAGAGCCTCTTAGGAGATTTTCTTATCTTTAATCTTCACATCAAAATTTGGAGAATTTCTAACGAATCGTGTGGCATAGGTTGAAAGCTAGCTTACATGTCTATGAAATACCCAATTTTCATGTGCATAGGTATTTTAGGATAGGGAAGAAAAGAGGGAAGAAGTTTCATTTCTTAGGAATGTGCTCTTGATAATTTCACTTAAATTGATATGAAGAACAAACATGACAATTTGACTTATCT
>LR753349.1:1075936-1098671 GCA_902729485.2 Mus minutoides | reverse complement strand
ATATATATATATATATATATATATATATATATATATATATATATATATATATATCGAAATCCCTACAGTTCATTTTGCAAATGATAATCATAATAATACTAGTCAATGTTTATTTAGCACTTACTATGCTATAGACACTATCATAGATATTTTGTGAATGGTGATTCATTGAACTGCATAAGAAATTTAGCTTTGATAGCTGCAACAAGACTTAGAGAAAACACTCAAAGGAGGAGTACCATACAGATTAGACAGATATTGTTTCGGTTTTCAACAATCTTGCTGAGTTTGTTGAGCTTTCTACAAGCTATCTATGGGACATTACATGTAAAGTTTTGCATAAGTGTAGACTGATGCTTGAGGGAAAATAATGCAAAAGAGATTTGGTAGTGATTGTTCATTAATAAATGAGAACTTTCAGTGTGAATTGTAAAAATGTAATAGTATATGATGATGTACTTGCCATTAAAATATTTATAGAATTATAGATATCACCCTATATGAAGGACCTTAGAAATTATACTCTCTAACATTCTAATTGAGAAAATTAAATCCAGAGAGATGAACTTGTTTAGGGTCACAAAACAAAAAGAAAACCAACCAACCAACAAACAAGCAAACAAAACAAAAATAAATCACAGAGCAAGGTAGAGTAGAAGGTAGATACTAAGCTAAATTGAAAAATGATGTTTGATTTTACAGTATTTATGGTTTAAGGAAACTAATTTATTTGTAGACCATTTAAATATAAATTTTCTCAACTTAGATTTCTAATATAATTTGTGATTTCCTTTCTACTAGCCAAGATGTCCTAATTTTCTTACACATTAGTGAATACATATTGGTGGCATCAATGCTCAAGTTTAAGACAGAGATGAAAATTTTAAAACAAATAAAGACAGGCTGCTTATTCTCATGTTGGCTGGAGCATAAAATTTTGAGGATTATGTAATATTTTACTTCAAATGTGTCTCCCCATGTAAGCTTAGAAATATTATGCTACATATAAGATTCAAAATTGAGCTGTTACTCATATGTGTTTGGGTCTAAGATCTTTGAATCAAGGAGTGTTATTTGTCTTGGTGTTTCATGTTTTGCAAATAATTTAGACATATTATTTCTAGATTATGATCTGGTTTTCTCTAAAATACTTAATAAAATTGACAGGCTCCTTCCTCATTGGTCCCTTAAGAGTTCTGTTCTATATGGTAATTAACCTAAGGTCTTTACTGTATTTCTCTTATGAAAACTGGAAAAGAATAATGGAGTATCCAATTTATTTGCACAAAATATAAACTCATAATAAATAAAATCATATCCTACCATTTTTCATTTGCTACCCTGAAATCTGCAGTGAGAAATAAATAAGACCCCTTTTTTCTGTAATCAATTAAAAAATATCCTTCTAGTCTCTCACTTGAAATTTGTTACCTGAAAAATATGTTTATAGAATTAAGAGTATTTATTTTAGAAATTTATATAAAAAACTATCTCATTTGAGAGTTATCTGAGATAGTCCTATGATCATAGACACTTTCAGTTAGAAGAAAATCTGAAAATTAGACTTGTTTATATTTTCATTCTGGTCTTTTCTACAGATGTAATTCATTTCAAATATTTCCAAACAGTATTTGCTGTCCTTAATATAAGGACTGATATTTTACCAAGTTATTTACCTACCTCTAGTTGCCCCAGGATTTTAAGGCTCTTTCGAAAATGTGTTAAAATATCTAGATTTACTCCGAATCACACCTATTCTTACCTGTAGTTGAAGAAAGCATGGGTTTTATGAAAAATTATGATATGTTGTTTGTTCCAAATTGTGCTTATTGTCAACAATGCTTTTAGAATGTCTCCTCAATTTTATTCTAGAAAAAATAGCAATTTTAAACTTCAATACATGCCTTCCATTTAATTAAGCACATTTCTATAATTAGCTCACCATTTATAACAAATATTTCTTTAAGAGACAATAAGCCAATCTTTGCTTAAAAGGCCATTTACTAAAAGGCCATTTACTAAATGGCCTTTTAAGCATCTTTGCCACTACTGAACGCTGTCTTTGAACTATAGCTACATATAATCTAGAAATTGATGAATATGACTATGCCTCTGTAAAATCTGATTGACAAAAACGGACAGTTATCATAATTTTGCTCATGTGTTCAGTTTTATTGACTTCCTATTTTAAAGGGGTTTAAAGTTTCAGCTTTAAGAGTGTCTGTGTTTCCTCAGAATTCTAAAGGTATATCAACCCAAACATCAGATGATGATCATGTACTGTAGGAACTCATCTGAGTATGTTTAGGTTAAATTTTATAGTTGTTTTTATGTAGTATGTGAACTCCAGTTTATGCATATTGACTCAGTATCTTCATTTTTAGTGCCATTGTTCAGTTTGAAAACTCATATTATTACTTCAATCTCATGCAAACATGTTCTATCTTAAGCCTTAGTAAGTACCTTATATTTGGAATATATTCAAAATCTTGTATCTAATAATTTGGGCATATAATCACCCTCAAACACATTTCTTGCTAGTTTTTTTTTTTTTCACTCAAATGGGAAGATTGAAAACAATGAGAGACAAAGGGCTATGTTGTTGAACAAGATGCTTTAAACTAGCTCTGAGAGAAATTTAGGAGCAAACAATAATGTCAGAAAGGGACTTTGGTCAAAAAACTGGTACTGAGAAAAGAACATTATTACAAAATTCATGGAATCTTTATTTTCCTAGTTGTGTGTGAAAGAAGAGGAGTGCTTAGTTTTTTTGTTTTTGTTTTTGTTTTTTCATATTCTCCCAAGGACTTCATAAATTAAAAGCAGAAGAGAGCCAACACTTTGAAGATTTATTCAGGTGTTCCTCTTGACCCCTAGCATTATTTTCCAACACTACAATGAAATAACTTCTCTAGAAGTTCTGTCCTAAATGGAAAGATGGTTCTATGATAAATAGGGTTCTAGCTTTATTATTTTATTAGCTACCTTTGTTAATTTTGGTGAGTCACTTTTCCTTTGTTGTCTTCTGGTTGCTTCCTTTTCTTACAAGAGATTGTAAGCTGTGTGTTGGCAGCAAGAACTCTAGAAGTCAAATAAATGTCTCAGACAAGGCTAACAGAATGGAACACACACACACACACACACACACACACACACACACACACACACACACGTCAATTTGTATAAAAAATGTATTTTCCTGAGAGTTTTAGTAGTAACCTCATATTTGAGGTAGTTTTGATTTTCCTTCCTTTTTATGTTCCTCCACAGAATATGCTAAGTATAATTTATTTGAGTGCCCCTTTGTTTCTTTCAAGTTAAGGTTTGCTTGTTTTCCAACTTCATGAAGTCAAAAGATCAATCTCTCTCCTGTCTCAAATACATTTTAAGGATCTGAGTAAGTATATTGCTATTCTAGACAAAGGGGGAAGAGTACAATGTACACACAAGGTTGGTTATAAGTGGAATTTCTTCTCTAGCAAGAATTTATGAGAGTAAATTTGATATGAGCAGCTGCTTTAAGGTGAAACTCAGGTGTGATTTTGTTTTTTCTTAGAAACTGCAGGTGCATTTTATCCCAACATAAGTGTTCTTTATCCAATGTCAATCTAAAGTTAAAACTTAGTATATTCCTCCAAAGACTTGAAATAATAGAGATAGGTTTTAAGGAAGCAATAATAATGTTAATACCTTCTCTGTATATTTCATTATACTTCATCATTTACAAAGCCCTTTGAGACAACAGTACAGGTGATAGTATTCTTTCTTTATAGGTGGAGAAACTGAGGCTATTAAATGTGATGAAGACTTTTCTAGATGAAAACAAATGAATGGAATTAAAATCCAGGTGAGTTTTAAGGTATTTTAAATACCATTGTGTTCTATTTTAAGGTTCAAATAAACTATATAATTAAAAAAAAACAATGAGATAAAGAGCTATAATTAAATATAAAAATTAATCATTATTTTAATTAAAATAGAAACCCATGCTTTAAAAAATAAAATTTATTTTGTATATCTAGAGTGTTTTTTAATATGATGCTATATTTTACATCTCTCTATATATGAAAAGGTTACTGTAGTAAAATAGAATAACCTCTGTCATCTGACATAGTTGAATTTTTGTGACAAGAGCTGCTAAATACACTTGTTTAATAAAAATTCTAATATAATAATTTTTAAATCTTAGTTCTTAGATGGTATATTAGGTCTCTAAACTTGGGTATAGTCTACATGTAGTATTTTTTTTTATATATAATCTAACTTCTGATCAATTCTTTATCTCTGCATTTGTATTTTGTAAAAGGTATATATTAAGATGTCATTATCATATTCATGACTATGTACAGTGAATATTAACTAACACAATATTTTAGAACATTCAAAAATAAGGACACTATTTGTCACAGTGGGAGCAGTGGAGATGTATATAAAACATTTAAGTGAGATTGTGTGGTATCCTATCATTTCCACAGGTTATTTAATGTAACATTTTCCTCAAGGTCAATAATATCAAATGGCAGAAATTAATTTTTAAAACTGAGCAGAAAAAAAAAAAAAAAAAAAAAAAAAAAAAAAAAAAAAAAAAAAAAAAAAAAAAAAAAAAAAAAAAAAAAAAAGGCTGGTGAGATGGCTCAGCGGGTAAGAGCACCCGACTGCTCTTCCGAAGGTGATAAGTTCAAATCCCAGCAACCACATGGTCTCACAACCATCCTTAATGAGATCTGGCGCCCTCTTCTGGAATGCCTGAAGACAGCTACAGTGTACTTACATATAATAAATAAAATAAATCTTTAAAAAAAAAACAAAAAAAAACTGAGCAGTATGCTCATATGTATTACATTCTATCTATCTATCTATCTATCTATCTATCTATCTATCTATCTATCTATCTATCTATCTATCTATCTATCTATCTATCTCATCCATCTATCCATCCATCGAGGGACATTTTTGTTGTTTGCATACCTTGGCTATTGTGAATGATGATCCAATGAACATAGAAGTGCTGATATCTTTAAGAGGTGATGCTCCCCACCTTAATTTACTTATTTCTTCACTTTACATCATGATCACTGTCCCCCCTCCCTGTCTTTCCCCCTAACACAATTCTTCACCTCATTTCCCAACCCCTTTTCCTTTGAGAGGGTGGGGGACTCCACTGGGTATCCCCTACCCTCTCACATCAAATTTCTGAAGAAATAGTCACATCCTCTCCCACTCAAGCCAGACAAGGCAGCCCTGTTAGGGGAATGGGTTCCACAGGCAGGTAATAGATTTAGTGACAGCCCCTGTTCCAGTTGCTGGAGAATACGAATGAAGACATATGCTACATATGTGAAGAGGGCTAGGTCCATCCCATTTATTTTCTTTAGTTTGTGCTTCAGTCTCTGAGAGCCCCCAAGGTTCCAGGTTATTTGATTGTGTTGGTTTTCCAGTGGGGTTCTTATCCCCTCTAGGTACCTCAATCTTTCCCTCAGCTCTTTTTATTTTTTTAGATTTTTTTCTTTTTTATTAGATATTTTCTTCATTTACATTTCAAATGCTATCCCCAAAGCCCCCTATACCCTCCCCTCTGCCCTGCTCCCCAACCCACCCACTCCCGCTTCCTGGCCCTGGCATTCTCCTGTACTGGGGCATATGATCAAGAGCCTCTCCTCCCACTGATGGTCAACTAGGCCATCCTCTGCATCAGCTCTTTTGTAAGAGTCCCTGAGCTATGTCCATTGTTTGCCTGTGGGTCTCTGCATCTATTTTAGTCAGCTGGTGTGCGCAGCCTCTGAGAGGATAGTTACACTAGGCTCTTGTTTATAAGAATATCATTAATCATTAATAGTCTCAAGGATTAGTGTTTGCTCAGGGGATGGGTTTCAAGTTGGGCTGTTTATTGCCAGGCCATTCCATTAGTCTATGCTCCACTCATCCCTGCCTTTCTTGGAACACACCTTTAATCCTTGGAGATAAAGGCAAGCAGATTTCTGAGTTCTAGGCCAGCCTGGGACAGATCAAGTTCTAGGTGAGGAGAAGCATATGTCCAGGCATTCTGGTTCACACCTTTAATCCCAGCATTCAGGCCAAGCAGATCTCTGAGTTCAAAGTTTGTCTACAGAACAGGTTCCAGGGCAGCCAAACTTAAACACTGAAGGACTTGGAAAATAGAAAGCTGGTGATAATATTTTCTTCTTCTTTTATTGGACATTTTCTGTATTTACATTTCAAATGTTATCCCCTTTCCCAGTCTCCCACCCACCCCCAGAAACTTCCTATTCCATTCCCCCTTCCCTTGCTCCTATGAGAGTGTTACCCCACCCACCTACCTACCCACTCCTGCTTCCCCATGCTGGCATTCCCCTACACTGGGGCATTGAGCCTTCACAGGACCAAGGGCCTCTTCTCCCTACTGATGCTGACAAAACCATCTTCTGCTACATGTGCGGCTGGAGCCATGGATCCCTCCATGTGTACTCTTTGGTTGGTGGTTTAATCCCTGGGAACTATGGAGGGTCTGTCCGGTTGATATTGTTGTTCTTAGAGGGTTGCAAACCCTTTCAGCTCCTTCAGTCTTTTCTCTAACTCCTTCACTGGGGATCCCATGCTCAGTCCAATGGGTGGCTGCGAGCATTTGTCTCTGTACATGTCAGGATGTGGAAGATCCTCTCAGGAGACAGCTAGATCAGGCTCCTGTCAGCAAGCACTTCTTAGCATCCACAATAGTGTCTGGGTTTGGTGACTGTCCTGGGCTTATATGCAAAAGATGCTCCAACATATAACAAGGACACACTCTCCACTATGTTCATTCCAGGCTATTGATAATAGCCAGAAACTGGAAAGAACCCAGATGTCCTTCAACAGAGGAATGGATACAGAAAATATGGTAATTTTACACAATGGAGTACTACTCAGTTATTAAACACAATGACTTCATGAAATTCTTAGGCAACTGAATAAAACTAGGAAATATCATCCTGAGTGAGGTAACCCAGTCACAAAAGAACACATACTATATTCACTACTGATAAGTGACTATTAGCTCAAAAGCTCAGAATACCCAAAATACAATTCACAGACACATGAAGCTCAAGAAGAAGGAACACCAAAGTGTGGATACTTCAGTCCTTAGATGGTGGAACAAAATACTCACAGGAGGAAATATGGAAACAAAGTGTGGAGTAGAGACTGAAGGAAAGACCATCCAGAGACTGCTACAGCTGGTGATAATATAATAGAATAATGGGGTCATGCTCCAACTCCAGCAAGCATCAGAACTCAGCAACTTTAGCCATGTTGCTCTGTCTTTAGAGTCAAGTGGCTAAAGTCATATAATGCTAATTTGTGGGGTAATCAAATAGGAACTTGGAATAAATCTGAAGGAAAGAAGTTTATGCAAAATAAAAGATTGGGCTTTGGTTTTCAAGAAAATCCAGAGCAGAGATTTATTTTGATCAGAACACAGAGCAGTCAGCTTGTGTCCATCATTGACTCTGAGTCATTTTTCCATTGCTTCCAAACACATCTTCATCAGGACACCTGACCAGGCTAAGACTGCTACTCCGCAATTCCATTTATCAACCTCTCTATTTTTATACCAATATCATGCTGTTTTTCATTACTATTCTCTGTAGTACAACTAATTTAGGGATAGCCATACCTCCAGACGTTCCTTTATTTTACAGGATTGTTTTGGCTATCCTGGGATTTTTTTTTCCATATGAAGTTGAGGATTATTTTTTCAAGGTCTACAAAGAAGTCTCTTGGAATTGAGAGGTGATGCCTTGAATCTTTTGGATAGATAACCAGCAAGTAACATTTTAGATCACAACTTAGTTTTATGCTTTTATGTAGTTAAGAAATCCCTTGGTCAAACACCTACTGCTACCTAAGTTAGAGATCCTCTCCTAGTATTATGATATTGCTAAATAGAAATAGCAATCTAGGATTTATCTTCTAGGATTTATCTCTATACCTATAGATTAGTGCACCTCTCAACCCTAATTAGAAAAGCTTCTTTTTATAGTAGATGTAGATTAACACAAAGACCCACAACTGGTAAATTCGGAAAGAATAAGAGACTGTGAAGTGATAAAGTTCTCTGTAAGACATCTATATACATACCCTCTAGTCAAGGTTCAAGATTCATCATGGAGGTAGGGGGTGTGCTGGTTTGAATGAGAATTGGACCTATAGGTTTATTTGTTTAATACTTTGTCCTCAGTGGTTGAACTGTATGAGGAGGTTTATGAGGTATGACTTTGTTGGTAGAACTGTGCTACTGGGGTTTCAAAAGACTCCTGCCATTCCCAGTCATCCGTCTCTGTTTCATGATTTTGTCTCAAGGTGTGTGTACTAAGCTACTGGTCCAATCACCTACAATGCCCACATCTGTGCTGTCATGTTCCTCTCCATGATGATCATGGACTCTATCCCTCTGAAACTATAATCACCAATGAAAATGTTTCTTTTTATACATTGTCTTGGTCTTGGTGCTGATCACAGCAATAGGAAAGTCCCTTTTGTGTAGATAAGTTACTAATGAACATAAAGCTTGTCCCCAAGTGTGGTTGATATACTCAGTTGTCACTCTTCTGAAGAGAACTGATTGTTCCATCTCCCAGATGCTATCAATCACAAATAGCTTTTTGGTTAGGGATAGGACTTTGTACTGGGATTTGATATGGTTTGAATTTGCATAGGTCTTATGAATGCTTTCTCAGTCTCTGTGAGGTCTATGTGCTCTGTTGGGTTTTCTTTGAGTTGTCTACCACTTGTGGCTCTTTGCACAGCCTCTTCTGCACAAATCCCAAAGATGTGACAAAAGGAGTGTGATTAGGAAATTCCATTTAAGTCTTGATGCTAAAATGTTTCTTACTCTCTTCACATTACAGTGTTTTCTTTGATAACTCAGTGATGCTAATTTGTACTGCCCATACATGCATAGGTGAAGGACCATACCCTTGAACATGGGTGACCTGCAAAGCATACCCTTAAAGAAACTTGACTCTGCTTTTCCCAGTTACCATCAAATATAAGTAGCTCTTCATTTAGAACAGGTGCTTATGAATAAGTCTCCCCAATCATATATGGTTGAGTTAAGATATTGTAAGGGCAACTGCAATTGCAATGAGTTATGAGTTCAGTAGTTCTTTCATATACAGAAAATATTGTTTCATATGAAGAAATGTATTAAAGAGGTTAGATAACATAACATTGATGCTATGAAGTGGAAAGAGAATGTGAATGGGGGTTTGTGTGGGAAAAACAATGGGAGAGTCGGGCAGAGGAGAGTATGGAAAGGATCGGTAAGTAAAAGGATGTTTGAAGAAGTCATATAGAGACTATTTTTATAAATTTCATATATAACATGTATATATTCACATAAAATATTTTCATTGAAGTTACCCTGCTTAGGGGATAAATCCACCCCAGAAGCCATAGACCAAGTAAAATCTTAGTGCCAGTTGTGAAACCTATCCCTGTGAATTGTTGGTTAAATGTATCTCAGAGATTCACAAAACACTCAAGGATACTGTCATCTATTGTGATTGTCCACAAGAACTTGAGGGTTATTTTCAGTTTACAGCAGTCCATAATGCTTAATAATGGGGTTAAGGTAACTGATTACCTGAGTTTCCATCTTCACACAATTACTTGTTAACGAATTTTCAGTTTCCTTGAGCCTTAGTGGCTACTATATAAGATATGTACACTAAAGGAAACTAGAAAATATAGTAAAGGTTAGATAAAATGCTCCATAAAACTACCTAAACATGGGACCCAAACTATAGTATATACTTGAAGTGTTAGCTATTATTAATTCTTATTTGCTATGAGTTGAAGAGTATATTCCCACTCCCATTTGTATGTTGAAGTTACAACCTATAGTGTCTGAGAAAGTTACTTTATTTGGAAATAACATCATTAAAGATATAATCAATTAAGTTATGATGAGGCCATACTTGGAGTACACTGGAATTTTAAGTCATTATAACTGATTTTTGCGCGTAGGGAATTTGAATATATATATCCTTTTGAAGATCAAATTATGCTGTTTAGTTCTAAGAAGGTACCAAAAACTACATGCCAGAGTGACAGATGTGAAACAGGCTTTTCCTTGTGAAGAAGCATGGACCCACCAAGACCTTGATCTCAGACATCCAATCTTTGGAACTATATGATACTACATTTCTGTAATTTAAGCTATCTCATTTGTTGTACAGCCTCACAAAGCTAGTATACTAACCAACAGAGCTGGTGTGTCTCTGGGTCTTGTTCCCTTTTTGACACATGTGGTACATTTTAGCATTATTTTTATAATGACATGAATTACACTAATGAAAAAATCCAATTGTTTCAAATCTTAATTCTCATTAAAGAAAATATTTTCTATAATTTTCAGAAATATATTTGTATCTTCATGCCAATTTCAGTAGTAATAGATGTGATTCAAGATAATTGAATTGAAGATAACCTGACATAATAGTGATCAAGGACAAACCTGGTTATAAGGCTTCTTTTTTCAACATGGCATTTAATCAAATGGTAGCTTAATGCATGTATAACAAGTACCTGCCTGCTGAGTACCAGGGTTCTTGCTAAAATGGAACATGCTTACTCAAAATTTAATAACAGCATCTAGTCTGACAAGATCTTAATACAGAACTGTACCTGAAAGACCACATAATTAATGGACTTTTTGCAATTCAAATAATAATTTAGTATAAAATATTTGATCCCTGCTAGAAGATAAATGATTCTTCTTAAGTTGATTCTAATTAGAACAACATGTAGTAGGTATTCATGTTGCTTCCCTCTTGAGATTTAAATTCACAAGAAAATTGAAAACAATTTAAAAATGTATTTCCCTTTATGTGCATTATGCAATTCATTCTTCTTCCCTGCTTGGGATTTAACACAGTCTTTTAACTAAAAGCTTAACATTTATTCCTATAAGCACTAATACTGAAAAGTCTCCAAACATTTAAGCCCATAAAATGTTTAAAGTTCATTTAAATAAAGAAAGGGTGACATGGGCTTTGTTAGTGGCTTGAAGGATTTATGTGGTTTTAATGTTGTTACTAATTAACATTAATTTAACATCAATGTGGTGCCAGCTTCTATACAAATTGGAACCCACACAATATCAAATTTAACAGTTAATTCATTGGATTCAGTAAGAAAACAAAATTGGTCTTGACTTCACCAAATAGCCAAAGTAAATTGTTTCCAAGAACTTATATTATACAAGAAATATCAGAATGTTTAGCAAAGACTTTGTGAGAAGCTATTTACATTATCTCAATTCTTAGACACAATGAGTGGCATTGGAATTTGATGCCATAAGATAAAGATCACTAATAAGTCTTCTTTTACTTTAAATATTAGCTATAAGTGGGCTTCCTTATTTGCCTTCTGCCTAGACTGTCACAAATTTGAGGGTTTTTCAAAATCCTCTTATATTCTATATAATTCACTCAAACAACTCAGGAAGCACTATGGGAATGATTAACTTAGTTGGATAAAATCATAAGTAATCAAATAAAAGGTATATAAGGTAAAGTCTAGAAAAGTTCTAAACATGAGGAATTCTTTTCCTGTCTGTTATCCTCGCAGTATATTGATATATTCCCCAACCAGAACTCTTCTTTGAGTTTTATTGTCCATAATCTTATATAGTGTTTCATTACATAAGTGTCACTAATGAAATAATTGGCCACTCAATATATTACTTCCCTCATGAGAATTCAAGTCTCCAGCTAGTGCTGCTGCATGGGAAGATTTAGATGGTGCAAATTCGCTGGAGTAAGTACATCAATGAAGATGGGCTTTTAGATTATATAACATTTCCCTAATTCTCTCTCTAGTTTCATGTTTCCATTTGAATATGTGTATTCTTTGCTTCTTTCTCCTGACACTATTCCTATCTCTGGCTTTCATATTCACAAACTACAAGTTAATCTCTTTTACTTATTTTTGTTTTAAAAATAATTCTGTCTATTATATAGCCCTGGCAGTCCTGGAACGGGCTATGTAGACCAGGTTGACCTTGAACTCAACAAAATTCACCTGCCTATGCCTCTGCCTGGAGAGTGCTAGAATTAAAGGCATTTGCTATCATGCCCAGCTTATAGCAAACTCTTATTTTCTAGAACTATGTACCAAATATGAATCTCTTCCTTAAGTTGTCTTTGGTCATAGGGTTTCATCACAGTAACAGGCAAGTAACTAATAAGATAGCCTTTATTGTTTTAAAGTATTTCCCTCCCATATGTAGTCTATCTAGGGTTTTATATCAGAAATGGATATCATAGTTTGTCAATGGACTTTAATGCAACATTTAGTACTTTAAAATCAGAAAATAATAAGCAATACACTATTATTACCATTCAATGCATATTTTATTAGATGTTAATTTGAAAAATTTGAGTGTTTACTAAAGTGCTAGTAAGCTAATTCATTGAAATAGTAGACTTATGGTTAAAATCATGTTTTCTGTTAAGTTTAACAAAAATTCCAGTGTGTACTAACAACATTTATCTAACTGATTTTATGTCTTTATTTGTAAATAATTTATAAATTTATTTGATGCTTTCTCACTGTTTGCATAAACTATATTTTTGTTTTGTTGGCTATTAAAATAATACAGAGAACCACAATTTTATAGATAGAATCTCATGTAGTTGAGGCTTATCTCTGATTCCCTGGTAGTTGAGTCTGGTGTCTGCTTCCTGACCTTTCTGACTATGCTTCCATGTGCTGAGATTACAATATTAATCCACATCTGGCCTCAAGGCAATAATTTTAACAAGCACTTAAAGTAAAATATTGTGTATTAAAACAGCTATTCATCAAGTTTGAGAAACTGTCACAAATCAGCTAAGACTTTAGGCTCAAGCACTAATCACTACTATGAAATTAGCTAGCAAAAGTAATGGAAAAATATATAACTTCTCTAACACCTTTCTTTCTGTTTTTTGACATTGTAACTGTACTGTTAAAACATGTAATTCATTTATCAACACTACTAGTAGTTTAGACATCAATCATGGTCATGAACACATTTAAAGCATTCAAAATTATCAACTGTTAACAGATTCTATCACAAAACATATCAGAATTCTTTCACAGATTTGAAGCTAAACAAATTTAACCTAAAAAACTCACTATCATGCTCTGTTTAGCATGGGTAGCAACTTAAATTATTTATGATGATTCTCAAATTGAAACCATTTTTAATTTCTACATTAGTGTCATATTCATGTTGTTGATTGGATGATACTTGGAATTAGTGATTGATGGTATAATATTTGTTTTTTATGATTCTAACAGTTATATATGATAATCCTTAGGCCTATTCTATTATGTGGTAATTTGACACCTTTAATATAATGATCTAATATTATTATAAACAGTATTTTTGCACCTGGAAAGATTATTTATGTTAATCATTAGCTACTCATTAGTAATATCAAATTTCACTTAGGAAGAATAAATTGAAAATAATTATTTTAATGTAGCCATTCTTCAAAGGATTAGTTTTCAGAACATCATGTTGTATGCTCTAATATATAATTTTTATCCTTTAAAAAATATTGGTTTGTGATTCAACTTCCAACAATTAAATAAGTGAATGTCCTAATATGTCCTACTTACTTTACATGTAGAATTGAGAGTATAACATATAAATCTCAATGAAGGACTACCTAACACAATGCAAGGAAATGCAAGCTTTAAATAGAAAAGAAATTCAAAACCAGTGCAACTACTTTTTTGGAAGCTACAGCTGTCCTAGTAGGACTAGGCTGACTTTAACGATCAAAGCAACAAGGCATTTAGTGGTCTTGAGATCACACAAAGTGAGGAACTGTGGTGAATATTGTCTTCTACAACCAGAATCATGAAGCATATAGTCCCAGTGAACCATAGATTATACATCCTCTACTCAAATGGTTATAAGAAAATGATAACAAGAATTGTTTGTATTTTATTTTTTATCTTTCACTATAAACTTTAAATAAATTCCTTGAAATGGAATAAGAGTGAGCCTTCCCTCAGCTGCACTGAGGATTTGAATTTAGTTTATCTTCAACATAATGCCAATAAATTAATGTTAATATCTTTAGTTAGATGGTGTATCTCTATCCTTTGGCAAAGCCAGTGAACAACTCACTGAGGTAACAGTTTTCAAGGAAGAGGAAATTTCTTTGGAGCCAGTGTCTGTCACTATGTGTCCAGAAATGAGTAACATCATTCAACATCATTTGGAGCTTCTTAATAATTTTCTTTCTTGCATCTACACCAAAGCCTACTGAATCTGACACTCTGGGGTAGCATCTAGAAACCAGTGATTTTAAAAGCCTTCCAAATGACTTTAATTCAAATTGACATTTGAGACCCACTCTTCTTGATCAAATCCTTGTCAAGTGAAATATATAATTCTGAATAAAAAAATTACAGAAAAATATACACCTTAATGAACTGATATCCTTATGACCTACATGCAATTGAAAGGTTACTTTTTATTAGGATTCTGTCATTTACTGTCAATGTGAGATTAAGAAATTTAGTTTTTCCATATGTCTTGTCATCAGATCCCATTAAAGATGGTTGTGAGCCACCATGTGGTTTCTGGGAATTGAATTCAGGACCTCTGGAAAGTTATCCATTGCTCTTAACCCCTGAGTCATCTCTCCACTCCTGGAAAAACCCCTTTTCAAAAGCATCACACTTAACTTTCTCCACCATTCCCTATCTCATTGTCTACCAAATGCATTCCAATTATATTTTATTCTCATCACTACACTGAAGTCTTACATTAGGACATCAATGACTTTTACAATTTCCAAATACACACTCAATTGTCACTATTTATTTATTTATTTATTTATTTATTTATTTATTTTACTAGTATGTCACACAATTGTTTACTTTCCTTTCTTTGAAACACTTTCTTCCCTTAGCTATGTCTGTGGTAGAGCTTTTGGTTATCTTACTTCTGCGGGAGGGAAATGACTTACTCAGTTGGACCATATGGCCAATTATTCTATCACCTATGTTTATCTAATGAGACCCTCTAAATTACACTGAACAAAAAAACTCAGAAAATAGATCAATATACTTTTCCTTAGTTCCACTGGGAAAGAAGGCCTGAAGACTTTGCTCTAAATACTAATCTGATTACTTGTAATCTTTATCGAATGATGATAATCATATCATAGAGCTTCTTGAGTTCTTTGAGTTATTTTAGTTAATTATACAGAACGTAAGAGCATCTAGAAAAACCCCAAATCTGTAAAGGGCTAAGTAGGAAATGAAAGTAAACAAGAGACCCTACTTAAAGCTGATATCAGAAGTAAAAGGATGTAAAGAATGACTTATTTAGAACCTTGTCCTTTAACTTATGGTATCTGATTTAAATTCCATACAGCTAGTATTAGAAGTGACATTCAATCCATTTTTATCATGGAAAGTTTTAATTCATCCTTCTATTTTAATATGGTTTTGGTGTATATAACAACCTGGGTGAACAGTTGTTATTTTTCAGAACTTGGAATACAAATTTTCCTTCATGGTTTTAAATATTTCTCTTGAAAAAGAAGCAGAATTAACTCTAATAGGCCTGCCTTTATGAATAATTTGAACTTTCTCTTTTGTAGCTGTAATATCCCATTGTATTATGTGTTTTCTGTTTTGAGTATAACATATCATGAGGAATTTATTTTCTGGTCTTGTTTAATTGTTTTATAGGTATCTTGTCACTGGGTAAAAGTCTCTCTATATTCAGATTTTTTCTTTTGTGATTTTTATATTAAGTATTCTCCATTTGCTGTGATATTCTTTTTTTTTTTTTTCTTTTTCACTGCTTGTATTTCTAGGTGTACATCATTTTATAGTATCTCAAAATTCCCCTATGCCCTTTTCATTTCTCTTTTTTAATTTATCATTGACATTTGCTGAGTAGTCTATTCTTGCTTTACTATGTTTACCGTATGATCTAGTCTGTTTATGAGGCTGTCCTTTGAGGTTTTTGTTTGGCTTATTGAGGTTTTTTTTTTTCCCCACTTCCAGTATTATTTCAGTTGGCCTTTTTATCATCAATTCTCTTTATTAGATTAATTTTCCTATATTACATTGGCTTTTTAATTTCATTCGCTTATTTTGTTTTGTTTTTGTCTCGCTTGAGTTTTTTGACCCTTCTGGTTGGGTGCTCTAAGTTTAGTTCTTCCACCTTGAGTATGTTCTGGTCCACCCAAGGTTGTGGATGGCAGATCTTAGGAAGTTGAGTATGTAATCAGGAGGTATGTGGCTTCAAGGTCCTCAGACAGGTTAGGGTCTAGGAAATGATCTGTATTAATTGTGTGAGGTGAGCATTTCTGGACTGTTCTCAGCTGAAAGAAGCTGTGTTAGTGGGTAAACAGTGCTACCTGAGGGATATGTGTAGTTCCATGTGGATTTCAGATAGAAGAGACTGTGTTGGTAGGTAGACAGAGTTACCTAAATGAAGTGTATAACTTAATGTGGTCCTCAGGTAGTAAGCCCCAATATTTTTATTAGATATTTTCTTCATTTACATTTCAAATGCTATCTTGAAAGTTCCCTATATCCTCCTCCTGCCCTGCTCCCCAGCCCACCCACTTCTGCTTCCTGGCCCTGGCATTCCCCTGTACTGGGGCATATGATCTTCACAAGACCAAGGGCCTCATCTAAGCCCAAATATTTTATGGATAAAATATTTCCCCATAACAAAAACAGATAAAGATAAAACAAATGCACAAGAACCCCCCCCCCAAAAAAAGCCAAAAGAGGAAAGAAAGAAAATACAATAAAATCATACACTGATCTCCTTCATAAACACAGATGCAGAAAATTTCAATAAAATACTGGGAAAATGAATTCGAAGTCATTTGGATCTTCGCCATGCAAATGCCTCAGCTTAAGCCCAACATGCAACTCATGCATTAACATTGTCTTATGATATCTCTTGATCCTGTTTCTTGCTTTTACTATATCCACATCTGAGGCCTAGCTAGTTTCAGACACACAGCTCTTGAACCAACTATACTCTCTGAGCCAAGCTCACCTGTTCCAACTCTGCACTCACTAATCTTACTGTAAGTAAGCAGCTCCCATATGGCCTGTCCTCAGCCTAGCTCTACTCACATATCACCTGCAGTTCCCAAACTAGAGTTAGATAATTGAACATAAGAATCTCCTATCAGATACACATACATTAAAAAAGTCCACATTCCAAGAACACATTAAAACAAACAAACAAACAAACAAAAAACAAAATCAACAGCAGCAGCAACAAAACCCTCACAAGCATTATGAATGTCCTGGACAGTATGTTCACACTCAAATTCACTAATCCTATAGAAGGGTTCTAGAGTAAAGAATTACCCACATTTACCTCAGGAAACAATTTAAAAGAATAATCATAGACTTTATCAAGGGATTAAAAAATATGAAAGAAGATATGTACAATCAGCTCAATAAACTTAAGTGGGAAAACAAATGCCTGAGTGATGTATAAGAAAGTACAAATATAAAGGTGAGTGAAATAAGAAAGACAATTTAGGATTTGAAAACTCAATTCAGTAAAGATATTGAAATATTGAAATGAATGCAAGCTGAAGTGAAGATTAAAAAAAGTAATGACCCAATTAGATAACTCAGTTAAAAGTTTTATAAATAGAATGGAACAAGGAGGTAATTAAAGACTAGAACCACAATTTAAAATAGAAGAGTTAGTCCACTCAAGCAAAGTACATGAAGTTTTAAAAAACATACAAAAGGTGGATGAAAATCTCTGAGGCAAAATGAAACACCAAGTCTTTTAACAATTGGAAAAGATAAGAGAGAAGAACCATAGGTCAAATGTATAGATCAAATCTTCAACAAGATCTTAGAAGAAAACTTCCCCAAATTAATCAATGAGACTTTGTAAGCCAAAAAACCTCTGTAAGGCATAGGGCAAAACAGTAGCCTAGAGAATGAGTAAAACCTTCACCAACCCCACATCTGACAGAGGGCTAATATCCAAAATATATATTAAAAAAAAACTCAGGAAACTAGGCATCCACAAATCAAATAATGCAGTTAAAAAATGGGGTATAGATCTAAACAGACTTCTCAACAGAGAATCTCAAATGGCTGAGAAACACTTAAATGTTCAACAGCTTTAGCCGTCAGGGAAATGCAAATCAAATCAACACTGAGATTCCATTTTAAACCTGTCAGATGGTTAAGATAAAAAACTCAAGAGGTAGCACAGGCTGTGGAAGATGTGGAATAAAGGAAAAACTCCTCCATTGCTAGTGGAAGTGCAAACTTGCAAAAACCACTTTGGAAATCAATATGGCATTTTTTCAGAAAAGTGGCAATCAATATACTTCAAGTCCAAGTTATATCACTTCTGGGCATATAACCAAAGGACAACTCTATTCTACCACAGAAACATTTGCTCAACTATGCTTATAGCAGCTTTAATTGCAATAACCAGAAACTGGAAACAAACTAGATTTACCTCAACTGAAGAATAGATAAAGAAAATATGGTACATTTACACAATAGTGTATTACTCAACTGTTAAAAATAATATCATGAAATTTACAGAAAATTGAGTGGAAATAGATAAAATTATCCATATATATATATATATATATATATATATATATATATATATATATATGGAGGTGTGTGTGTGTGTGTGTGTGTGTGTGTGTGTGTGTGTGTGTAGGGTAGTTGTTATGGGTTTTTTTCTCAGTTGATAGTGGTCTCTTTTTCCCAAATGTTCATTCCTAGGTTGTGTCAAGTTGATATAAAAAATGAGAATAATATCACAATTCAATTTAAATAAAAACAGGGATAATAGAACACATGTGAAAGGAAAGTTGAAGGTTAATGGATTCAATGGAGGGGGATGAGAAAAGTGAGAATATTGGATGAGTTAACCAAAATCATGGATCTATGGAAAAGCCTCATGGAAACACAGGAATTAGTAAGTCAATTTCAAAATACAATTAAACACATATACACAAATAATTAGAAGGTGATTATATTGCATTAGGGACAATCTCTACCAGTATACTTGGGTTATTAAAGGAAAAATTGCAGTATAAAGAATTGGATATCTTCCTTTGTATTACTGGTCAGGGAGACCCCAGTGGTCTCCAAAACATTACAAACTATTATCAATGATCTTGGTTACTCAACAAAATTATATGGTTAAACTTAATTCCTGAAGACACAAGTTTGGTTGCAGTACATAGAGAAATTGATCTCAAACTAACTGGGAAGCTTTTTTCCTGCTGGCTAGCTTTCATAGTTCCAGAAGGTGCTATGAAAGCTGATGGGGTAGAAAAGGCATCAGTGATTTCAGTGCTAGACCTTACATATTGCAATACCAAGTTTTCAGAAATGATGTGCCTACTGGGGCAACTAGGGTATAATTGTTGTGGGGTAACTTTCCAATTGTATTTGAGGTCTGCTCTACAGGAGTGAGTTTAATGTTTAGCACTGTAATTCTTGTTAAAAACCTGTTGATAGAAAACTGAGAGGCCCAAGGAAAGAGACCTTAGGATTATTAATTTTTACCAAATGGTCATATCATTAAATTGCTATCTATGTGTTTATGTAAGTATGAACCTATAGGTCAGGCTGCTTAAAACCTTGGTCAGAAAAGTTTTTTGTTTGTTTGTTAGTTTGTTTTTCTTTAGATGGAGAGCAGTTAATGGAGAGCTGCATAACTGGTTCAAGTTCTGAAATGAGCATACAGAATGCTCAGACTTAAGTGGGACATCTTTATTAACACCACTGCCAAGGCTCAGGAAATATCATAGATGATTCAAAAAAAAAAAGCACAGCATGTTTTACATATTCTTGACTTTTAAAAAAATTGACCAATTTCTCTGCGATGTAGTCAGTGATGAAGATAAATAGCCAATGTTCCAATAAGTAAACTCCCACCCATGTTCCTGCATACAATACTAATTAGTCTTATTTTGTTGCTCATACACACTCACACACACCACACACACACACACACACACACACACACACACACACACACACACACACACACACACACACACACACACACACACACACACCACACATACTCACACACCACACACACACACACACACACACACACACACACACACACACACACATACACACACACACACACAAAAGTAGGAGGAGGCTTTTGGAGAAGAAGATGAGTTTCAGCAAGAATGGAAGAGGGTGTGAAAGGGAACAGTGGCGAATGAAAATGACTAAAATTCATTGTATATATGTATGAATTGTCAAAAATATTTTAAAATATCTCACTTGAATTATCATTTTGCTGTGAAGTTTTCCCAGAAATTTAAAGTATATTTATTACCTCAAAGATGCTGCTTAACAGTTTCAGAAATATTGCTATATCCAACTTATCTTATATGTGAAATACATTAACTTATATATTCATCAATTTCAATTTCTTTTAAGGTAAATATTTCCCTTAAAACTGCAATGTAGAAAAAAAATCAAATTATACAAATAAGGAAATAAATATATAAATAAATATCAAAACCACAATACAGAGGAATTCTCAAATAAGAGACAACCAGAGCAGCTGTAGATAAAAGGGATGCATCAGATATACAGCTTGGAAACGTGAACTGTAATTACACAAAAGTGATCCAGAGTGACTACCTGAGGAACACATGGAAAGCACCAGCCACACCATTTTATAACAAATGACAACACAGAAATGTGAGAAAAGACCTGATCTTGACACCATCTCTAATCATCTAACCACAAGAATGCTTAGGAAAGAATGTGAGGACTTCCGTGAGAAAAATAACTGAGATCCAACAAGGCGCATCAGTTCCACAGGTAAAGGAAACCGCAAGTGTGGAAATGTTCCCCATACTCAGTCAGAACTTTGGTCACAGAAAGCAATGCTTGTAAAATGATATCACCAGGATATTAGACACAAATCTGTAGCTATCAGTCAAGGAATTTCAAAATGGAAAATTCTTTCAAAAAGGAGTCCTACACAGAATACAGCCCACTCCCAAAGCAGGAAGAACATACTAAAGTAACTTTTTTTGAATTACTGAGATTTCATGTTCTCACTGTACTGGCAGAGACAGTTCAAATGACAATTGAAGTTTTGGAGCCAGTACATTCATTCCAACTAGGAAAAAAAAAATTCCAGCTGATGTTATATTCTTTTATGTTTAGTTTTATTTATTTTAGTTTTCTTATTTTTAATACATTTGTACTTCAATCATTTTTTGATTTGTATTAGCTGATATATTGCCTAAGGATGTTTTTTGATATCCTTTTTATTGAATACATTTAGTTTTGGCAGTTCTACATATGTATTTAGTGCATTTTGTTCAGTCTCTTACCTTTTTTATCTCTCTTTGCACACATCATATCCTCTCCTTCCCATAGATTGCCTCTCCACAATCTTGATCTTGCTTTTTTGCTTTGTTTTATTATGTTTTGTTTTGTAACAAAGTATAGCCATAGCCATCTATGTGGCCAAGGGCTTGGAAGCATCCATTGAAGACTAATGGTTTTACTTTTTGTTATACAGCTAAAGGCAATGACTATCCAGAATTCATTAGCTGCCAATAATTCAGGAGGAGAGATAAGGGTTCCATGAGCTCCTTCTTTATTTAAGATTAGCTACTGACAGGCCTAATCGTGTGCCAGTCCAGTTCAGGGAGTTGCAGCTGCTATAAGTTAATGTTTGCAATGACTATGTCATGACCTGAAGATAGCATTTCACAGCCCTTCTCCCAATCTTCCGGCTCTTACATTCTTTCCACTACCTCTTCTCCAAAGTTCACTGAGCTGTAGAGATGGTTCTATAAATGTTCTGTGTAAGGCTGAAAATCCAACTGTCATTTATTCTAAGAATCTTGATCAACCAAGAGTCATTTCATACAACACTATTAATTTTAAAGAGCTGTTGGTTTGATTAAGGCTGAAAGTAACATTTGTCAATGAACATAAGCATCATTAAAAGACGGCTCAGCATTGTATTAGTATAGCTAAGCAATAGTAGTATATACCTTTCCCCAGAGACTATGAACTCCCCAGCCACGTTTTCTTCCTTCTTTTTTTAAAACCAGATGTATAGTACCTAGAATGTGTCTCTTGTGCAGAAAGCCTCAAATCCAATTACAGAGCATTTGGTTTCTACCATAATAGTCATGGCACTGTTGCACTACTAAGCAAATAATAACTGTCAGGTGGGCCTTGTGGTTCTCAAGATGTACAGCTGAGTAAAACCACTGATACTTTATCTCCCTCATCAGAATATATGTTCTACACCATGAATGCTAGATAGTCAGGAAGACATGTCCAACTTAATTACATTTGCTTTCTTTATATCTCTCAACCAAGATGTTTGGTTTTGCTATCTTCCTTAGTAGAACCTTATTATCTAGTTCTAATGGGTAAGCAAGAGCAAAAGTGATATTTTCACTAAAATTAAGAACAATATAATTATGCTGACTCTTTCCAAACTTTTTGATATAATTCTTGAAACATAAGGTAGAGCAATTTAAAAATAGAAGGAAATAAATTAGATGCAAACAGGAAAGGAAGAATTACAAATGTTAGTATTTATTAATAGGATGATTCTAAACCTAAAAGATCCTAAAATTCTAACAGTTGGTAAATTCTGCCAAGAAAATGAATGACATAAAATTAATGTATAAAAATCAGCCTTCTT
>LR753349.1:1013623-1075836 GCA_902729485.2 Mus minutoides | reverse complement strand
GCCTAGTTGGCCATCAGTGGGAAGAGAGGCCCCTTGGTTATGCAGACTTTATATGCCCCAATACAGGGGAACGCCGGGGCCAGGGGTTGGGAGCGGGTGGGTAGGGTAGCAGGGCCGGGAGGGGGGAGGATATAGGGAACTTTCTGGATAACACTTGAAATGTAAATGAAGAAAATATCTAATAAAAGTTGAAAAAAAATCAGCCTTCTTATACATCAGTAACAAGTATCTGAGAAATGTAACATGGAAACAATTCCATTCACTAATCTCAAAGCCATTGGAATGAAAATAACAAAAGAAATAAATGAATTTGCAGTGAAAATTTAAAATACTCAAGAAAAAGTGCAGGGCCGGGCCGGGCAGGGGTGGCACATGCCTTTAATCGTAGCACTTGGGAGGCAGAAGCAGGCACATTTCTGAGTTTGAGGTCAGCCTGGTCTACAGAGTGAGTTCCAGGACAGCCAGGGTTACACAGAGAAACTCTGTCTCAAAAAACAAAACAAAACAAAACAAAAAGACAAAGTACAGAAAGACATTAGAAGATGGAATGGCCATCTGTGCTTGGATGGATGAAATTAACAATGTCAAAATGGATATCCTATTAAAGGCAATACACAATGTTATCCGAATCAAAAGTGGAATTCCATTTTCCACAGAAATAGAAAACTCATATGGAAAGACAAATGATCCAACATAGTAAAAGAAATTCAAACCAATAAGAAATGAACCAAAATAAGAGGCATTTTGAATACTCAGTAGACTTGACAAAAGAATAACATCCCCATGAAATATCACACATAGATTTCAAAAACACAAATCAAAATAGTGATATAAAAATGCTGAATGCACACACAAACGCAGAAACATCAGAAAATGTCAAATATTCGTCACCAATGTTAAAAGCAAGAAAAAGTATGAGATAGTCTTACAAGATCTGAAACTATGCAATTGTTAAAGCAGATTTCTATACACAGAAATAGTGTCTCTTAGGATGGTTGGATAAATAAGAACAATTTAAGAAAACGGCAAAATAGAACAGTTCATGGCAACTGAGCCAGTGATACAGAAAATACTTAAAGAAAATACAAATAATCAAAACAATTATTTTATTCATGAAAGCAGAACAAAACAACATAATGAGAAAGGGAGAGACTATACAGGTTGGTTTCTGTAAACTTGACACAAACCTGGAAATATCTGAGAAGACAGATTTTTTTATTTAAAATAGATTTTTCTCATATATCCTGACCACGCTTTTCCCTCATTCCACTCCTTCCAGCTCTCCACAATCTCCCCTCTCCTCCAAGTCCACTCGCCTCCATTTCCCTTCAGAAAGGAGCAGTCTTCCAAGAGACAACAACCAGGCATGGCAAAGCATGATTAACTAAGACAGGGCAAAATGCCCACCATGAAGGCTGGACAAGGCAACCCCAATAGGAGGAAAAGAATTCCAAGGGTAAACATTAGACAGAGACATACCAATCCTACCGCTAGGAGTCACACAAAACCACGAAGCTAACAGTGATAACATATAGACAAAAGGTCTGATGCAGACCCATCCAAGTCTTATGCTTGTTGTAATCTCTGTAAGCCTATATAATGAGCCCTGCTTAATTGATTCAGTGAGCCATGTTCTGGTGCCTACCATCCCTTGACTGCTAAACTCGCCCTTCCAAAGAAGGCCTGAGAGACCCAAGGAACATTCAGTTCCACTTGAGGCACAACCATCAGAGATCAGCAGCCTTCTGTTCCCCGAGCTCCATTGTCAGGTCCAAGACACTGCCTGCCCCCAGAAGGAATCCTGTAGGCATCAAGAACATCCAGCCAATGACAGGGACAACCAGATGGCTAAAGGCCAGAGTAAGACCACAACCAACAAGAGCCAGAACAATATGGCACCACCTTAACTCAGTTATTCTTCCACAGAGTTCCCTGAATATGTTAACATAGCCAAAGCACAATAGGACGACCTTAAATCTAATTTTATAAAGATGATAGTGAATTTTAGAAAGAAAATGAATAAATCCCTTAAAGAAATACAGGAAAATACAATCAAACAAGTGAAGAAAATGAATAAAACTGTTCAAGACCTGTAAATGGAAATAGAAGCAATAAAGAGAATGCAAACTGCCAGAATTCTGGAAACGAAAAACCTAGGGAAGAGACGAGGAACAACAGACATAAACATCATGAAGTGATGTATACAAGAGATGGAAGACAGTATCTCAGGCACAAAAGATACAATTGAAGAAATTGATACATTAGTTAAAGAAAATGATAAATGTAAAAAGTTCTTGACACAAAATATCTGAGAAATCTGGAACACTATGAAAAGACCAAACTTAAGAATAATAGGAATAGATGTAGGTAAAGAATCCCAGCTCCAGGGCCTAGAAAACATTTTCAACAAAATCATATAAGAAAACTTCCCCAGCCTAAAGAAATTCCTTTAAACATACAAGAAGTTTAAGGAACAACAAAAAGTATGGACCAGGAAACAAAATCCTCCTGCCACATAAAAAAGCACAAAACTTACAGGAAAAAGAGAGAATCTTAAAGACTGCAAGAGAAAAGGCAGACGTATCAGAATTATATCTGACTAAAGCAAGAAGAACCTAGGCAGATATTCTACAGACTCTAAAACCAGAGGTGTCATTCCAGACTACTCTACCCAGCAAAACCTTAATCAATGTACATGGAGAAAACAAGATAGTTCACAAAAATTTAAATACTATTTTTCCATAAATCGAGCCCTAAAGACAATACTAGAAGGAAGATCCTCAATTCAAGAAGACTAACTGGCCATGAGAAAACACAGAAAATAATCTCACACAAACAAAATCAAAAGAAGGGAAGCATGTGTATGCACACACATGTGTGCATTCTCTCTCTCTCTCTCTCTCTTTCTCTCTCTCCCTACCATTATCAAAATAACATGAATTACCAATAATTGGTCATTAATATCTCTCAGTATCAATTGACTCAATTCCTCAATAAAAAAAAATACAGGCTAACAGAATGGATAAGGAAACCAGATCAATTATTATGTTACATACAAGAAAGACAGACTCTCCCTTCCGGTCTGGTCCGGTACACCCCGCACCAGCCTAGGGCTCAGGCGCAGGCTCTGCGCACTCTCCCTGAGGCTCCTTCGGGACTCCCCAGGCTATCTTGGGACCACAGGTGAGCAGCTGAACTCAGCATCTGTTCCTGCCCAATCCCTTGCGTCCTGAGACACCAGCCAGGAGAGAGATAAAGGCCCAGAGCAGGACAGACTCTCCCTTCTGGTCTGCACCAATGCCAGGTCTCCTTGGGCAGAGATGGCAGGAGGTAAGTGTAAGAACAGAAGCAACAGAATCCAAGGGTACTTGGCATCACCAGATCCAAACTCATCCACCACATCAAGTCCTAGATACAACAGCACACCAGAAAAACAGGACATGAATATAAAGTCACTCGTCATGATGATGATGGAGGACTATAAGAAGGAAATGCAGGAAAACACAGATACACAACTAGAAGCAATTAAAGAGGAAAAACTTAGAGAGTTACAGGAAAACAATACCAAACAGGTGATGGAATTGAACAAAGCCATCCAGGACCTAAAAATGGAAGTAGAAACAAGAAAGACACCTCAGTAACTCAGTAACAAACATAGAAATTACCTTAGAGTAAAAGTGTGTGGGTTCTGCTCATGTTCCCGGCCATCCACCCAGTGTGGTCTGTGGTCCCAAATCCTAGTAACCCAGTAAAATCAAAACTCTAGAGGATTGCATTTTATAAGTCAGATTTATATCAGTAAATTCTCACCCCCCCAAAATGCCACACAATGAACTCAGAGCCAATTAATATAGATATAAATTGTGCACATAGATAAGACAAATTGTCCTGTAATTATCCATCCCTTATAAGATATTCATAGCTACCTTTGGCTATTCAAAGCCATGTGGAATCTGGATCTCTTCCTCCATCTTCTTTCCCTCTTATTCGGTCTTCTCTCTGTGTCTCTGAAACTCTTAGTTCCATCTCCATTTTCCATGTCCAATCACATGCTTCTTGTTGTATTAATATTTAAATTAATTGGGGGAACATTGTGCTACACTTCACCCTTTCTGTTCAAATAAAAAAAAACACCTTTTCTCTCAAATATAAATTGAGCACAACTATTACCATTTTGTAGTTTACAAAGTAAGAGATAGACCTAACATCCAGTCCATCATTTTTCTCAATAAAATAGAACATTCTGTCATTTATTCTAACTTAAAAGACTTATAATTCTACACCTGACTTATGCCCTGGCTTGAGATCATATGCCATCTGTAAACCATCCTCTCAAATCTGTTCTTTCAATGTTAAATAGCCTGGGTTGGCTATGAGATAATAAGTAGTCTTTCAACCCTGTCAGAAATACGAGAATGATAAATATTATCTGAAAATATAGGAAGGGTAACACAGCTTCCATAACTGAGGTAAGTTATACAGACAGCTGCCTACCCATACAGTGCCAGGAAGTCAGGAAGTTGGAGCATCAGTCTTTAGCATTCTGGCCCAAGATATTCTGACAGACACTCAAAAATAGGAATTATTAAGGACTAGCCTATTCAGTCTCAACAGCACTAAGCTGTCCTAACCTGTAAATTGTGTCCTCTCAAGGATGTCTGCAGGAGAGATAGGTAATTTCTGTCCAATGGCCACCTAGCCACAATGTACTGCCTCACCTTGAGGTATAGATGCTCAGCTGTTTCTTTTAATCCACGAATGGGGAGCTCTAGAAGCAGATAAACAACAAGTGAATGAATAACATTAAATATTGCATTCTGTGGGTTTCTGAAGTTTTTGAAAACCAAGTAACTATGTTAAGTAATCTGGATTATGTTAATTAAAATATCTGAAAACACCTTAACAATAATCTCAGAGCCATGAATTTGCTATTTTGTTTTTAACTCACAGGCTTAAACATCTGAGTCAATTGATAATGATAGAAACTGCCCACTTAGATTAGACAAGTTATCCCAACTATTCAATCCTTTTATGAGTATAGTGTGGGATGGAAATATATTATTTTTAATACTTACCACAACACTAGGTTTCCTAGTAGAACTATGTCCAATTTTCTAAGGAACTGCCAGACTGATTTCCAGAGTGGTTGTACTTGCTTGTAATCCCACTAGCAATGGAGCAGTGTTTTTTCCTCAACATCTTCACCAGCATCAGCTGTCACCTGAGTTTTTTTTATCTTAGCCATTCTGACAGGTGTAAGGTAGAATCTCAGGATCGTTTTGATTTGCATTTCCCTGATGACTAAAGATGTTGAACATTTCATTTTTTTATGATTAAAAGTTTGTTTTTTCAAACATGGGGATAAAATGTTGAGCAGAAACCGAAGGAAAAGCCATCCAGTGACTGTCTCACCTGGGGATCCATCCCATATACAGACACCAAACTCAGACACTATTGCTCATGCCAAGAAGTGCTTGCTGACACGAGCCTGATATAGCTGTCTCCTGAGAGGCTTTGCCAGAGTCTGACCAATATGGATGTGGATGCTCACAGCCAACCATTGGATAGAGCACAGGATCCCCAATGGAAGAGTGAGAGAAAGGAGTGAAGGAGCTGTAGGGGGTTGCAACACAATAAAAAGAACAATATCAAATAACCAGACCCCCCAAAGCTACCAGAGACAAAACCACAACCAAAGATTACACATAGGGGGACCCATGATTCCACTTGAATATACAGCAGAGGATTGCCTTATCTGGCATCATTGGGAGTGTTATACCCTTGGTCCCGTGGAGTCTTGATCACCCAGCATAGTGGAATGCTAGGGTGCTGAAGTAGAAGTGTGTGGGTGTGTAGGGGAGCACTCACGTAGAAGCAGGGGGGAGGGGATAGTGTGCTTGTGGATGGGAAACCAGGAAGGGAGATAACATTTGAAATGTAAACAAATAAAATAACCAATGAAAAAGGTCTAGAACAGAAAAGAAGCAAACACATGCAAGAACAGTAGACAACAGTAAATATAAAATTTGTGGTTGAAATCAATAAATTAGAGACAAAGAGTGCAATACAAAGAATCAATGAAATGGACAGTTGATTCTTCAAGAAAACCAAGAGGACAGACCAACTCTCAGCCAGACCAAGTAAAAGACAGAGAGACAGTACCCAAATTAACCAACCCAGAAATGAAAAGTGGGATATAACAGTGCATACTGAGGAAATCCAAAGGATCATTAGGTCTTACTTCAAAATCCTGTACTCTACATAATTGCAAAATCTAAATGAAATGGATGGTTTTCTTAATAGATTCCAGTTAACAAAGTTAAATCAGGATCAGGTAAACGATGTAAATAATCCTATATCCCCTAAAGAAATAGAAGCAGTCATTAACAGTCTCCCCCCCCCCCCCAAAAAAAGCCCAGGGCCAGATGGCTTTCAAGCAGCATTCTGCCAGACTTTCAAAGATGTGCTAATACAAATATTGATCAAACTACTCCACAATAAAAATATTGCTCAAACTATTCCACAAATAAAACCAGAAGGAAAACTGCAAAAGTCATTCTAGGAAAACTGCAAAAGTCATTCTAGAAGGCCAGTCACCCTGATATCTAAACCTCACAAATACTAATCAAAAAAAATTTCTGACCAATTTTCTTATAAACATTGATGCAAAAATACTCAATAAAGTTCTAGCAAACTGAATCCAAGAACAAAACAAAAACATTATTCACCATTGGAAAGTAGCCTTCAGCCTAGGAATGCAAGGGTTATTCAATGTACAAAAGTCTATCAATGTAATCTACCATATAAACTAACTGGAAAAAAAAACTACATTATCTTTTCATTGGCTGCTGAAAAACCATTAGACAAATTCTAATATCCCTTCATGATTAAAAATACTTGGAAAGATTAGGAACACAAGGCCAGGACCTAAACACTATAAAGACAACATAGAGCAAGCTGATAGCCATCATCAAATTAAAGATAAACTTAAAGAAATTTGAAGGCAAAGGACACAGTCAATAGGACAACCCAGCAGCCTACACACTGGGAAAGATCTGCACCAATCACAACAAGATAGATAAACCCTTAGCCAGACTAACTAGAGGGAACTGGAACACTATCCTAATTAACAAATCAGAAATGAAAACGGAGACATAACAGCAGAACCCGAAGAAATCCAAAACACCATTAGGTTCTACTATAAAAGGTCATACTCAACAAAACTGAAAAACCTGGATGACATGGACAATTTTCTAGACAGATACCAGGTACCAGATTAATGATCTAAACAGTCCCATTTCCCCTAAAGAAATAGAAGCAGTCATTAATAGTCTCTTAAAAAAAAAAAAAAAAAGCAAGCAGCCCAGAACCAGAAGGGTTTAGTGTAGAGTTCTATCAGACCTTCCAAGAAGACATAATTCCAATTCTCCTCAAACAATTTCACAAAATAGAAACAAAAGACACTCTACCTAACTTGTCCTATGAAACCAAAATTACTCTGCTACCTAAACCACATAAAGACCCAACAAAGAAAGAGAACTTCAGACCAATTTCCCTTATGAATATCGATGCAAAAATACTCAATAAAATGGGAGTGGGTGGGTTGGGGGGCATGGAGAGGGGGAAGGAGAAAGAGGATTTTCGGAGGGTAAACTAGGAAATGGGATAACATTTGAAATGTAAATAAAGCAAATATCTAAAATAAAAATTAAACACCAACAACTCAAATAACCCAATTAAAATTTTTTTTTTGCACAAAACTAAACAGAGAATTCTCAAACAGTGTAATCTATAACAGCCATGAAGCAATCTAGGAAATGTTCAAGGTTCTTACTCAGCAGGAAAATGCAAATGAAAATAACTCTGAGATTCACTCTTACATCCATCAGAATGGTAAAGATGTGAGGCACAGTGAACAGTCCTCCATTGCTGGTGGGAGTGCAACCTGGTACAACCACTCTGGAAATCAGACTGGCGGTTTCTCAGATTTGGGATTAATTCTACCTGAAGACCAAGCTATACCACTTCTGTGCATATACCCCCAAATACTCCACCATCCCACAAGGACACTTGCTCAATTATGTTTATAGCAGCTTTATTCATAATAGCCAGAAACTAGAAAAAATCCAGATGTTCCTCAACAGAAAAATAAAGAACATGTGGTTCATTTTCACAATGAAATTCTACTCACCTATTAAAAATAAGAACATTATGAATTGTGCAGGCAAATCAAAGAAACTAGAAAATATCATCCTGAGTGAGGTAACCCATACCCAGAAAGTACACATGGTATGTAGTCACTTATAAGTGGGTATTAGCCATAAAGTACAGGATAACCATGCTACAATTCACAGACCGAAAGAAGCCAGATAGAAAGGAGGACCCAAGGGGGAAAGTTGAAACTCACTCAGAAGAAGAAATCAAATAGACATTGAAAGTGGATGGAGAGAGGGAACAGGATAGGAGAAGGGGTGTGGAAGAGAACAAGGATGGGGATCAGCTATGGTGAGAGTGGAGACTGGGAGAGAGGGCTGGGAGAGAGAACATATATGGAGGGGAAGGCACCTCTGGGAGAAGCCTGAGACCTGGGATATGGGAAGCACATGGGAGGATATGGAAGTGATCCTAGCTGAGACTCCTAGATGCTGGGGATATGCAGATTTGCATGGCCACCTCCTGTAGTCAGAAAGGACTTATATTGGAGGAAGGGAGACATTAAAGCATCCAAAATGCTTTCAACCCAAAACTTGACCTGTCTACCAGATGTGTAGTGCTAAAGTTGAAGCAAAGTTTGAGGGAATGGCTTATCAATGACTGGCCTAATTTGAGACTCACCCTGTGTGAGAGAGTCAAAACCTGACACTATTTATGATATTGCTGCTATACTTGCAGATGGGAGCCTAGCACAAATGTCTTCATCCAGCAGCTGATGGAAACAGATGCAGAGACCCACAGCCAAATATTAGGCAGATCTCAGGGAGTCTTGCAAAAGAGTCAAAGAAAGAATCGAGGGAGCCAGAGGTTTCAAGGACACAAGAAGCCACTACAACACCAACTAACTTGGCCCCATGGAGTTTTACAGAGACTTAACCACCAACCAATGATCATGTGTGGACTGGCTCTAGGTCCCCTACACATATGTAGCAAATGTACAACTTGGTCGTCATATGGATTCCTCAACAATTGGAGTGGAGCTCTTTCTGACTCAGACTCTGTTGCCTTGCCTTTGGATCCCTTTCCCCATTTTGGACTGCCTGTCTGACCGCAGTGGGAAAGGATGCTCATAAACTGTGTGGGTTTGTACCCAGGGGGATTTCGCTTCACTGAGGAGAAGGAGGTGGGAGTGAGAAGGAGGGAAGCGTCTGCTATCAGGATATAAAGTAAATAAATAAACAAGTTAAAGAAAAAAAAATGCCAGGTGATACTGGCTTTGAAAGCATGAAGGATTTATAGAGAATAGATTAGAACTGAAATTGTGAGAGGCCAGAAGAGGCCATTAGACAGAGTCTCAGTCACACAGAGTCCCAAAATTGAAGGATCATGTAGAGTAGTATAGGCTTTGCACTGTGTAGTAGGGTCAGAGTTCATGAAAGATCCCAGGAAATGTTATTGATGAAGGTGTGGCTCAGATTCACGAAAGACCACAGTATTCGGAGATGCTATCATCATGGTACAACTACCAAGGACAGTAGCAGGTGTTCAGTAGAGCCAGCCTGAGCCTATGGCAGAAGTTCTGCTGAGGATAGCAGAACCAGAGATGTGGAGCTGGCTAGGTCCCTTGGGACACAGATCATGAAACCCAGACATCTGACACAGTGCTTTACATTGTCAAACTTAGGTTTTGCTTTAATCTGATTGGAAATGTTCCCTTTCCTTTCCTTTCCTTTCCTTTCCTTTCCTTTCCTTTCCTTTCCTTTCCTTTCCTTTCCTTTCCTTTCCTTTCCTTTCCTTTCCTTTCCTTTCCTTTCCTTTCCTTTCCTTTCCTTTCCTTTCCTTTGAAGAATATGTGAGATAGTTCTGATTTTACTGGAGCCCACAGTTGAGATACTTTGAACTTTGAAAGAGACTTTGGGTATTTTAAAGAAACTGACATTTTAAAATGACATTTAAAATGTTTGAGTTTTTAAAAACTGAGAAATATTTTAAGTTATTTATGACTATATTGTGATATGTATATTAATATGATATCTTGGGTACATGCAAGAAAGGAAAGGCTATGGATTAGTAAGTGTAATACATTTGTATTCAAGTTAACAAGTGGTCAGTTATGCTGGTTGGTTTGGATATGCCAATGTGACACAATCCTAGACATATCTAGAAAGAGAGAATATTAACTAATAAAGTATCACCATCTGTATAGCATTTTCTTGATTAACGATTGACAAAGGAAGACACATGGTGCCTCCCATGGGAAGGTGGTTGTGGATGGTATAGAAAAGTAGGCTGGGCTAGCTGTATTGGAGAAAGCCAGTATGCAATAATCTTCGATGTCTCTGCATCAGTTCCTTTGCTCAGGTTACTGCTTGAGTTCCAGTATTGACTTCCAAGGACTCTGTAAAGGAACCGTAGGATGAAATAAATCCTTTCCTACTTAAATCGCTTATGCTATGACCTTTATCACATCAAGGAAAACCCTAACCATGACAAAATTGGTACATGCCAATGATATATTTATAACAAAATTTACCATGTGTTTTAATGAAGACTGGGGAAGAATTTTGGAATATTGTGTTGGAAAGCTTTTGAGTGTTCAGATCATAATAGATTCTTCTGTGGGAGGTTGGGAGGTGAGAGTGTTTAGAGAAAGGCAGACAATAAAGTCCTGAGTTGGAAAGTTTAGGAGGTAAACCAAGATTCTTCCAGAGATCTTACCATGATAGTTTGCATTCAGAAGAAAGTCCAATAAGTGCTATTGGTGATGGTTCAGCCTGGTATTTTCAAGGTGCTAGCATCATGGGAAGACCATTAAGAACAGTAGTAAGTATGGACTTGAGTTATACAATGTATCTTGCAGCAAGCCCCTAGGAACCTAAAATACCATGCATCCCAGAAGTCTGACATTAAGTTTACATTAGACTTTGGTTTTGATTTGATCTGATTGTGACTGTGTTCTAGTTCTTTCCTCTTAGTAAGAAACTGTTTAACTTGATATCCTTCTTCATGATCTAGCTCAATAAGTCTATTTAATCTTTATCTCTGAGCAACCTCCACAACCTGCCATATTAAACCTGTATACCAGATCCAGTCAGTGTTCAATAATCCAAGTATTTATTTCATAATAAAACTAAAATATTCCGTGCATCTAAAAAAATTACTAATGTAAGGGAGAGCCCCATCAATTGAAGACAATCTTCACCAACTACACATCTCACAGAGGATTAATATCCCAAACATACAGAACTAAAAACACAACAAAGCAAAACAAACCAAAATATAAACAAACAAACAAATCCTCCCCAACTAAAACCAAAACAGATGCAGAAGAGCCAAGGGCTCGCTCAATAAATGGACCAGAGACCTGGACAACGATGCCTCAAAAGAAGAAATAGCAGTGGCTAGGTAATATACAAAAATGTTAACAATTTCCAGAAATTAAGTAAAGGCAAATCAAAATAAATTTGAAATTTTATCTTTCCCAGTCAGAATACCAAAAATCAAGAAAACAGTGTACAACAAAGGTTGGAGGAGATATGGGGAAAAGAGAACCTTTATTCAATGTTGGTGGGATTGCAAACTAGCTCTAGCCATTCTGCAAATAAGTGTGGATAATTCTAAAAAAAAAAAAAAAAAAAAAAAAAAAAAAAAAAAAAAAAAAAAAAAAAAAAAAAAAAAAAAAAAAAAAAAAAAAAAAAAAAAAAAAAAAAAAAAAAAAAAAAAAAAAAACTAAAAATAAATCTACCATATGAATTAGCCATACTACTCCTTGGTGTATGCCCAAAGGAATCAACATTTTTTCCTGATATACTTGTTCAGCCATGCTCACTGCTTCTCTATTCACAATATCTAGGCAATAGAAACAACATAAATGTTCCTCAACCAATGAATGGATACTGAAAATAAGATACATATAAACTTTTTAATATTATTTTTCTATAAAGCAATATGAAGTCATAAAGTTTGAGGGTAATGGATAGAACTCAAAATGATAGTGTTGGAAGAGGTAACTTGGACTCAGAAGGACAAATGCCACATATTCTTTCTGGCCCCTACATCCAAATCTTCAGACCTGAGTACACTTCTGGAATTCATGGCAGAAATGAGCATAGTAAAATGGGACAATTGCTATAGTGAGGTGGACTGGAATGGAGGAGCAGTAGAGATGGGAATAATGAGGGAAATGCTATGGCCCTAGTTAGGGAGTAGGTAGGGAGTGGAATAAATGGAGGTGGTGAGGTAAAATAACAGTAAGAATGTCTGAAAATCATAAGGAACCATACATAGTATTACCTTTCTATCTAAGGCAATTATAATACTTGAAAGTCAGTATATAAATATTTATATATAGTTTCTTCTCATCTTGGCTGACAATGCTCCCCCCAAAACCAAAGAGCATGTACGAAAACCAGACAAGGTATTTTTATTTGTAAGTCAGTGTTGTCCAGGAAATTCTCAAAACATTATAGAATGTTGCTCTTGCTCTTAGTTATTCCCTAAAGGCACAAGCAACAAGAAGTACAATAAAAAAAAAAAAACCAGGAATAGGAAACATCTTTTATGGTGATTGATTTTAATGTCAAGTTGATATACATTAGAACCAAGTGTGTTGGAGTCTCAATTAAAGAATTGTCCAGGTGCACTTCATTGAGGTGAAAAGATTCACTCCAAATATGAGCAGCCCATTCTGGTAGCAATCTAGATTTGAAAAAGAAAAGAAAAGAAAAGAAAAGAAAAGAAAAGAAAAGAAAAGAAAAGAAAAGAAAAGAAAAGAAAAGAAAAGAAAAGATGGAAGTAGGACAATTATTTCCTCTTTTCTCCTTGGCATTCCCACTTAATGGTTGGTTTATCCTCTTGTTGGCACCACTGATTCGTTCATTCACTGATGTCAGAACCAGGGTTTCCAGGATTCCACAATTGGCTAAGAGCCAATGGCTCTTCAGGAACACTCCAGGCTTTGGACACCAGACTGGGACTACTGAGACAGGGAACCTCTTAGAGTGAACAACTACTGTGTTAATGGCCTCTCCAGGGTGAGGCATCCGTCTTGCAACTACTCCAACTTGTGATGTACTCATCCTCAAAAGCCAAGCAATCCCTGTGTTTGAGAACCCTCCAGGGTGTGAGACAACTATTGGTTTTTTTTTTTGTTGTTGTTGTTGTTGTTGTTGTTGCTCTTGTTAGATTTTTTTATTAGATATTTTCTTTATTTACATTTCAAATGTTATCCCCTTTCCTAGTTTCCTCTCCAAAAATCCCCTATCCCCCCACCCTGCTTCCCAACCCACCCACTCTCTCTTCCTGGCCCTGGCATTTCCCTATACTGAGGCATAGAACCTTCATAAGACCAAGAGCCTCTCCTTCCATTGGCAGCTATTGTTATTTCAATGTAAGCCAATTTCATTAATTCTTCATATATTGTGGTGGTTTGAATGACAATTTCTCTCTCTCTTTCTCTCTCTCTCTCTCTCTCTCTCTCTCTCTCTCTCTCACACACACACACACACACACACACACACACACACACTTCCTATCTGTCCTATCTGTTCTATTTCTCTAGAGAATTCTCTAAAAAATTAATACAAACTGTGGTACTTGTAGTAGTTTCAGAGAAACAAAATTATATGGATGAATATTTTAGTGGACTAGGTGGTATATGGCATTAGTTCTACTATGGTTACTAAGGATTCATATGTTAGTGTAGAGAGACTGAAAATCCACGCATGAGCTACTTAGTGAGCTATGCAAGATAAATTAATCTGACACTTCTGATTCTTATCTTGTGAGGAGCAAGGGATTTAGCTGCTTTGTATATGAAGCTTTTGAACATTTGTTTAAAATAAGGAAAAGAATAATTCTGGTTTGTTCCTTTCAGCACCTGTGGGCAAAGTTAACAGAAGGAAAACAAAGACTAATAAAATTGGCCAGCTCCAGATGCACATAGACAATCACAGTGTTTCTAAGTACACCCTGGAAGAAAATCTGTCTTGTATTCATGAAGACACCAGTGTCTCAAGTTGCAGAAAAACAAATCCAAGCTCTCATTAAATGATTAGTTGGCTTACAACATAAATTGAATTACCAGCCTCAATGTGTGTGAGCAGTTAATGTGAGGACACTGATTGGAAAGGAATAAATTCCTGTGACTTGAGATGGTGAAAGATGTGTGCAAGAAATCTAAGAAGGTAGAGGATATTGAATTCTCCTGTTATAATATACTAATGCCTCCTGACAGAAATAGGCTCTACTTATATCAGAGGATGCATCATCACCCAGACACCCTGCAGCACTGACATCTATGTCCTCCTCTGAGGGAAATACTCCTGCCTTATAGGTAGACCTGGGAATGTCCTTCACCTAAAGTAGATATCAGAGATTTTTGATGTTTCTCTGGTACCACATGTCATTGTCTCTAGACATATATAAGTAGACTCCAAGTAGACTCTAGGTAGAGATGTGGAGGTGAAATAGAAAGTATGGTCTAGGAAGAGATAAGCTACATTCCTGCGGTGGCTTGAATGAAAGATATCTCCTATAGACTTTGGTATTGAACAGTTTATCTTCAGTTGGTGGCACTATTTGTAGAGGTCTTAGAACCTTTAGGAAATGTGTCCTGACTGGAGCAAGAATGTGACTGGAGGAAAGCTTAGCCTCCCCTCTTTCCTAGTTCAAGCTTTTTTTGTGTTTATTGTGAAAGAAACAATCTCTAAGTTTCCTGCTCTGGTGTCTTGGTCCTTGCTTTCTTGTCATTATGGATTCTCTGTCTAGAACCATAATGCAAAATGAATTCTTTCCGTAAGTCACCTTTTGGTGTGTTTTACCAGTGAAAAAGTAACTGACACATTTCCTAAAAGTTACCAGTTTGTAGATTCATTCAAGCAGGTCTAGAGAATATGTGTAGTAGTGGATTTTGAGGGTGTTGAATAGTGGGGAAAGAACATAAAACTAGGTAAGATGTAGAGGCTCTAAGTATAGTATTGAAGCTCATGAAGTTTAAAAAGTTAAATGTTTATTTTATTTATTGGTTGAAGTATTTGTGAAAAGATGACTTACTAAGAAAAAGCTGGAGATCCCCAATGTTCCTTGGACCAGTATTGATAAACAGATTTTTTTTTTCATTTTGTTTTTATTTAGGAAATTGGACCGTGGTTCACCTGGAAGAATGGGTCACCAGTGGAGAAAGGATCCATTTTGTAATTACACATGACACAGAGGATTGTGGTCAGGTGTTATGAGGAACCAATTATTTAAAACTGTTTTACACTGCTGTGGTCATTTGAATGAGAATGACCATCCCATGGGCTTATATGTTTAAATGCATGCTCACCAATTGGTGGAACTGTTAAGAATTAGGACTTATAGCCTAGTTTGAGCATTTGTGGACTTGTTGGAGGAAATGTGTTACTGGGGGATTTCAAATGTCCATACCAGGCCCAATCTCAATCTCTCTATCTCTCCCTTCCTCCCTCCCTGTCTCCTTCTCTCCCCCTCTCTCTGTCTTTATGTCTCTTTCTGTGTCTCTCTGTCTCGGTTTCTGCTATTTGTAGATCAGATATTAGTTCTTAGCTCTTGCTCCAGTGCCTTTCCTCCATCCCTGCATGCCTGTTGTCATGCTCCCGACCAGACCATGATGATAATGGACTAAACCTCTGAAACTCTAAGCAAATCTCCAATAAAATTCTTCTATAATTTGCCTTGGTCATGATGCTTTGTCATGGCAATTTGGACAGTAGCTAAGACACCAAGGAAGCCTGATAACATTGAACTATTACCAATCATTTATAGTCTGAAGTCAAATTGCTACAACACCAGTGCAGAAGATGACATTGAGAGGCAATACTGTACTTGAGAATAGTGGCAGTGGAAGATGAAGATCCTAAATGTCCTGTCAGCAGGCAGCTTGCCTCAAGAGTTAGAAGTCACCCTGCCCCTTTGGAGAAAAATATTGCCTCATTACCTGAGAATAACTTTGGATCTAGACACATAGGAGGATTAAACTTTGGAGTCATACACGGGCTATGCAGTTTACTAATGTAGATAACGAGAATGCTCAAATTCCAGCAGACTACTTGTTATTTATAAGCACATCTTTCTAAGAAAGGAGCTTAATTCTTAGGGAGTTAAGGAAGTATGCAGTCAGTTTAATTTTACAAATCTCAATGATTTGTTTGTTCCCCCCTACTCCATTCTGAACCATTTGGGAGACACCCCATACCTAGAACATTGACCACGCTACGGTGTACAAACTAGGAGTTTAGGGAGAGCCTGATTTTCTAACTAGCTAGCATGTTGCAAAGCTAAGTGTGATGTGCAGGCAGTGGTCCATAGAAAGGGAAATTACTGAAGTGCAGACATCCCTGTTAGACATGTGACACTTGTCTTACTAGACAGACTCAGCACCAACATAATTCAACTTGGCAGAGTGTGCAGGGCCAGAAAAAGTTAGGCAAACACTTCCTCTTTTGTGTATTTTTTCTTTTGCCCCTTGTATGTTTCTTTTATTTGTTTTTTATATTGTTTGTAGTATTTTAACTTATATTTCAAAAGATTCTATAGTTTAGTTTTTATTCTTATAATTATTGAATTATGTTTATGTGGACTTTTCTTTTATTATTAGGCAAACTTGTATCATTTCCTTTTTTTGACTCTTATTTTCCTCCTTTTATCATCTTTTATGGTCAGTAGTAGACTTGTGTCCACTTGTTTTTAAAAGCTTTTTTTATATTTTAATTTGTATTTCCTTTTATTCTTTTATTATTTATTTAATGAGCACATAAGAAATGGACTTCATTGTGGCATTTCATACATATGTATCACTATACTTGTTTTTTTATTCCCTGGTGTTGTAGCCCCTCCTTATTCCCTACCTGATGGATAAATATGTAGAACACTTGTCAATATCTACTGTTTATTTCCATCTGCATATTTCATTTCATTCATTCATTCATTTTTTTCTTCCTTCCTTCTCTCTCTCTCTCTCTCTCTCTCTCTCTCTCTCTCTCTTTTTCTTTAAAAAAATTCTTTGAGAAAGGCTGTCAGTCTATACCCCGGAATGGTCTGTAACTTACTACATAAGACCTGACTCATATTAAAACTCATAGCAATACTTCTGCTTCAGTCTCCAAATGTTAGTATTACAGGTATGAGCAAATATATCTCATCTAAATTATGTATTTTATTTTGAGAACTGATTACTAATTAGCTCACTCACTATTGGATTATTTGATATTTTATTATGCAGTATTTAGAATACTATATGACTTGTAGATATTAATCTCTAGTTGGATGTATAGTTTTCAAAGACTCTTTTCCAGTTATGTAAGCTATCCTTTTATTCTACTGATTGTTTAATATTCAGAAACTTTTACTTATTATGCAATCCCATTCCTCAAGTCTTGGGGGTATTTTCTGTGTTATTAGAATCAATTGTAAAAAGTTCTTGCTTGCACTTATGTCATTTGTTTTTCTTTAATCTGAAATCAAAAATTCAGATTGTATTTTACTTAAAAGTTTTTGAGAGTGTGCACAGATCAGCTCGAGGTCTGCAGAGGGTGAGTGAGTGAAATGAAGAAGCAACACAGCCTCTGGGACAGACTCCCGTTTTGGGCTCCAGACATCTGGACACCTTCCCCGCCAGAGGAGAGGTGGCCACTCAGGAGGGCTCTGACCAGCCCCCCCAGCAGGTAAGGGAGCCATCTTTTCTCCCTAGTCCCTATGAGACCAGTGTTCACAGATCACCTCAGGGACTGTGGAGGGTGAGTGAGCAGACTGCAGAAGCGACACAGCTTCTGGGATGGGCAGAAGCAACACAACTTCTTGGACAGGCCCTGTTTTTGGCTGCAGACATTTGGGCACCTTCTCCACCAGAGGAGAGGTGGCTGCCTGGGAGGGCTGTGACCCCCAAAGCAGGTGAGGGAGCCATCTAGTCTCCCAGGTCCCTCTGAGACCAGTCTGCACAAGAGAGAGCACTGACTGCAGAAGTGACACAGCTTCTGGGACAGGCCCTTTTTTGCACTGCAGATATCCAGACACCTTCCCCACCAGAGGAGAGGTGACTACCCGGGAGGGCTCTAACCTCCAGAGCAGGTGAGGGAACCATCTTGTGTCTTGGATCCCTCGGAGACCAGTCTGTGCAGGTGAGCATGCAGACTGCAGAGGCAACCCATCTTCTGGGACAGGCACTGTTTCTGGCCTTCATTTCAGCCAGGAGTCAGGGCTGAACACCAGAACTCTATGCATCTTTCCTGCAAGAGGAGAGCTTGCCTGAAGAGAGTACTCTGACCACTGAGACTCAGAAGAGGGCTGGACTCCCAGGACAGCTGACAGAGGCTAACAGAATCAAAGGAGGAACAGGCTCCAGCCAGAGACAACTATAACAACTAACACCAGAGAATCCAGATGGCGAAAGGCAAACGTAAGAACGTTACCAACAGAAACCAAGACCACTCACCATCATCAGAACCCAGAACTCCCACCTCAGCTAGTCCTGGTAACACCAACACACTAGAAAAGCAAGATTCAAATTCAAAATCATATCTCATAATGCTGGTAGAGGACCTTAAGAAAGGCATAATAACTCACTTAAAGAAATACAGGAGAACACTGCTAAAGAGGTAGAAGCCCTTAAAGAATTACAGGAAAACACTGATAAACAGGTAGAAGTCCTTAAAGAGGAAATAAAAAAAAATAACTTAAAGAATTACAGGAAAACTCAACCAAACAGAGGATGGAATTGAACAAAAACATCCAAGACCTAAAAAGGGAAGTAGAAACAATAATGAAAAACCAAAGTGAGAAAACTCTGGAGATAGAAACCCTAGGAAAGAAATCAGGAGCCATCAGCAACAGAATACAAGAAATGGAAGAGAGAATCTCAGGTGCAGAAGGTTCCATAGAGAACATAGGCACAACAATCAAAGAAAATGCAAAATGCAAAAAGATCCTAACTCAAAACCTCCATGAAATCAAGGACACAATGAGAAGACCAAACCTACAGATAATACGGGTAGATGAAAATGAAGATTCTCAACTTAAAGGGCCAGCAAATATCTTCAAGAAAATTATAGAAGAAAACTTCCCAAACCTAAGTAAAGAGATGCCGACAAACATACAAGAAGCCTACAGAACTCTAAATAGACTGGACCAGAAAAGAAATTGCTCCCAACACATAATAATCAGAACAACAAATGCACTAAATAAAGACAGAATATTGAAAGCAGTAAGGGAAAAAGGTCAAGTAACATATAAAGGCAGGCCTATTAGACTTACACCAGACTTTGCACCAGAGTCTATGAAAGACAGAAGATCCTGGACATATGTTATTCAGACCCTAAGAGAACAAAAATGCCAGCCTAGGCTGCTATACCCAGCAAAACTCTCAATTACCATAGATGGAGAATCCAAAGTATTTCATGACAAAACCAATTTCACACAATATCTTTCAAGGAATTCAGCCCTTCAAATGATAATAAAGGAAAAACACCAACACAAGGATGGAAACTACACCCTACAAAAAGGCAAGAAAGTAATCCTTTAACAAACCTAAAAGAAGACTGACACAAGAACAGAATCACAACTTTAACAACAAAAATAACAGGAAGCAACAATTACTTTTCTTTCATTTCTCTTAACATCAATGGACTCAGTTTCCCAATAAAAAGACATAGACTAACAGACAGGCTACAAAAACAGGACCCAACATTTTGCTGCTTACAGGAAACCCACCTCAGGGAAAACGACAAACACCACCTCAGAGTAAAAGGCTGAAAAGCAATTTTCCAAGCAAAAGGTCAGAAAAAACAAGCTGGAGTAGCAATTATAATATTGAATAAAATTGACTTTCAACCCAAAGTTATCAAAAAACACGAGGAGGGGCACTTCATACTTATCAAAGATAAAATCTTCCAAGATGAACTCTCAATTCTGAATATCTATGCTCCAAATGCAAGAGCAGCCACATTCATTAAAGAAACTTTAGTAAGCTCAAAGCACACATTGCACCTCACACAATAATAGTGGGAGTCTTCAACACCTCACTCTCACCATTAGACAGATCCTGGAAACAGAAACTAAACAGAGACACATGGACACTAACAGACTTTATGGAACAAGTGGATTTAACAGATATCTACAGAACATTTTATCCTAAAACAAAAGGATATACCTTCATCTCATCAACACATGGTACCTCCTCCAAAATTGACCATATAATCGGTCACAATATAGGCCTCAACAGATACAAAAATACTGAAATTATCCCATGCATCCTAACAGATCACCATGGACTAAGGCTGATCTTCAATAACAGCATAAATAATAGAAAGCCAGCATTCAAGTGGAAACTGAGCAGGGCTCTACTCAATGATACGTTGGTCAAGGAAGAAATAAAGAAATTAAAGATTTTTTTAGAGTTTAATGAAAATGAAGCCACAACATACCCAAACTTATGGGACAAAATGAAGGCATTCCTAAGAGGAAAACTCATAGCCCTGAGTGTCTCTAAAAAGAAACTAGAGAGAGCATACACTAGCAATCTGACAGCACACCTAGAAGCTCTAGAAAAAAAGGAAGCAAATTCACCCAAGAGGAGTAGAAGGCAGGAAATAATCAATCTCAGGGCTGAAATCAACCAAGTAGAAACAAAAAGAACTATTCAAAGAATCAACCAAATGAGGAGCAGGTTCTTTGAGAAAATCAAGAAGATAGATAAACCCATAGCCAGACTAACTAGAGGGCACAGGGACAGTATTCTAATTAACAAAATCAGAAATGAAAAAGGAGACATAACAACAGAACATGAGGAAATCCAAAATATCATTAGATCCTACTACAAAAGCCTATACTCAACAAAACTGGAAAACTTGGATGAAATGGACAACTTCCTAGACAGATACCAGGTACCAAAGTTAAATCAGGCTCAGATTAATGATGTAAACCGTCCGAATTCCACTAAAGAAATAGAAGCAGTCATCAATAGTCTCCAAACCAAAAAAAGCCCAGAACCAGATGGGTTTAGTGATGAGTTCTATCAGACCTTCAAAGAAGACCTAATTCCAACCCTCCTCAAACTTTTCCACAGTATAGAAACAGAAGGTACTCTTCCCTATTCATTCTATGAAGCCACAATTATTCTGACACATAAACCACACAATGACCCAACAAAGAAAGAGAAATTCAGACCAATTTCTCTTATGAATATCAATGTAAAAATACTCAATAAAATCCTTGCAAACCAAATCCAAGAACACATCAAAATGATCATCCAACATGACCAAGTAGGCTTTATCCCAGGGATGCAGGGATGGCTTAATATATGGAAATCCATCAACGCAATCCACTATATCAACAAGCTCCAAAACAAAAATCACATGATCATCTCCTCAGATGCTGAGAAAGCATTTGACAAAATCCAACACTCCTTCATGATAAAAGTCTTGGAAAGATCAGGAATTCAAGGCCCATACATAAACATAATAAAAGCAATATACAACAAACCAGTAGCCAATATCAAACTAAATGGAAAGAAGCTGGAAGCAATCCCAGTAAAATCAGGGACTAGACAATGCTGCCCACTTTCTCCCTACCTATTCAATATAGTACTTGAAGTCCTAGCCAGAGCAATTAGACAACAAAGGGAGATTAAAGGGATAGAAATTGAAAAGTAAGAAATCAAAATATCACTGTTTGCAGATGATATGATAGTATAGATAAGTGACCCTAAAAATTCCACCAGAGAACTCCTAAACCTGATAAAAACCTTCAGTATGTAGCTGGATATAAAATTAACTCAAACATATCAATGGCCTTTCTCTACACAAAAGATAAACAGCATGAGAAAGAAATTAGGGAAACAACACCCTTCACAATAGTCACAAATAATATAAAGTACCTTGGTTTCACTTTAACTAAGGAAGTTAAAGATCTGTATGACAAGAACTTCAAGTCTCTGAGGAAAGAAATTAAAGAACATCTCAGAAGATGGAAAGATCTCCCATGCTCATGCATTGGCCGGATTTATATAGTCAATATGGCTATCCTGCCAAAAGAAATCTATAGATTCAATGCAATCCCCATCAAAATTCCAACTCAATTCTTCACTGAAATAGAAAGGGAAATTTGCAAATTCATCTGGAATAACAAAAAACCTAGGATAGCAAAAACTATTCTCAACAATAAAATAACCTCTGGTGGAATCACCATGCCTGACCTCATGTTGTAATACAGAGCAATTGTGATAAAAACTGCATGGTTCTGGTACACCGACAGACAGCTAGATCAATGGAATAGAATTGAAGACCGAGAAATGAACTCACACACTTTTGTTCACCTTATCTTTGACAAGGGAGCAAAAACCATCCAGTTAAAAAAAGAAAGCATTTTCACCAAATGGTGCTGGCATAACTGGTGGTCAACATGTAGAAGAATGCTAATTGATCCATTTTTATCTCCTTATACAAAACTCAAGTCTAAGTGGATCAAAGACCTCCACATTAAACTACAGACACTGTAATTTACAGAGCAGAAAGTAGGGAAAAGCCTCGAAGATATGGGCACAGGGGTAAAATTCCTGCATAGAACAGCAATGGCCTGTACTGTAAGATCAAAAATCAACAAATGGGACCTCATAAAATTGCAAATCTTCTCTAGGGCAAAAGATACTGTCAATAAGAGAAAAAGGCCACTGTTTGGGAAAGAATTTTTACCAATCCTAAATCTGATAGGGGGTTAATATACAATATATACAAAGAGCTCAAGAAGCTGAACTCCAGAAATTCAAATAATCCCATTTAAAATGGGATACAGATCTAAACAAAGAATTCTCAACTGAGGAATACCAAAGGGCTGAGATGCACTTGAAAAAATGTTCAACATTTTTTAATCATCAGGGAAATTCAAATCAAAACAACTCTGAGATTCCACCTCACACCAGTCAGAATGGCTAGGATCAAAGATTCAGGTGACAGCAGATGCTGGCAAGGATGTGGAGAAAGAGGAACACTCCTCCGTTGCTGGTAGGATTACAAGCTGGTACAACCACTCTGGAAATCAGTCTGGTGGTTCCTCAGAAAACTGTATATAGTACTACCAATTGATCCAGCGATACCTCTCCTGGGCATATACCCAGAAGATGTTCCCACTGGTAATAAGGACACATGCTCCAGTATGTTCATAGCAGCCTTATTTATAATAGCCAGAAGCAGGAAAGAACCCATATGTCCCTCAACAGAGAAATGAATACAGAAAATGTGGTACATTTACACAATGGAGTACTACTCAGCTATTAAAAACAATGAATTTATGATATTCTTGGGTAAATGGATGTATCTGGAGGATATCATCCTGAGTGAGGTAACCCAATCACAAAATAATTCACTAGATATGCACTCACTGATAAGTGGATTTTAGCCCAGAAACCTAAAATACCCAAGATACAACTTCCAAAACACAAGAAAATCAAGAAGAATGAAGACCATCGTGTGGATACTTCATTCCTCCCTAGAATAGGGAACAAAATACCCATGAAAGAAGTTACAGAGACAAAGTTTGGAGCTATGACGAAAGGATGGACCATCCAGAGACTGCCCCACCCGGGGGTCCATCCCATAATCAGCCACAAAATGCAGACACTACTTCATATGCCAGCAAGATTTTGCTGAAAGGACCCTGATATAGCTGTCTCCTGTGAGACTTTTTCAGTGCCTGGCAAATACAGAATTGGATGCTCACAGTCATCTGTAGGATGGAACACAGGGCCCCCAATGGAGAAGCTAGAGAAAGCATCCAAGGGGCTGTAGGGGTCTGCCACCCTATAGGTGGAACAACAGTATGAACTAAGCAGTACCCCCCAGAGCTCGTGTCTCTAGCTGCATATGTATTAGAAGATGGCCTAGTCAGCCATTATTGGGAAGAGAGGCTCCTTGGTCTCGCAAACTTTATATGCCTCAGTACAGGAGAATACCAGGGCCAAGAAGTGGGAGTGGGTGTGTAGGGGAGCAGGTCGGTGGGAGGGTATAGGGGACTTTTGGGATAGCATTTAAATGTAAATGAAGAAGATATCTAATAAAAAAAAAGAACTGAAAGAAATCAAGCCTTAAATGTTAAATTCTTTCAGCTAGTTTTTATAATTTCATTTTAGTATGTATAACTTAAAATTCAGAATAAATTTCTTTATTTTTAGCTAAAAAAAGAAAGTAAACAGTATCAATCATGCATGTCATGCTTGGTAAAGTTATCTTTTAAATTATCAATATGGTAATGGCATTTAAATACAAACTCACACTAAATCAATTCATTACCACCAAGCTAGTATTAATCTAAGTGCAGAAGAGACAAAAAGTTTCAATATAAAGAGCACAGGCATTAGTAAATTTCATTAGAGCAATAGATAATAAGAATGCTAAGAAAAAAAATATCTTTCATGACTAACAAATAAACCAGACAACTTCTCATCCTAAGAAAATGGAAAGAAAAGTTTTCAAGCCAGCCAGAAAAACAATTAAAAATTATATGAATTAGCAAACTAAATTCTTCATTTACAAGGATACAAATAAGCTAATTCTATTAAAAACAAAACAAATCTTTAAATAGTTGATCCAATTGTCATGTTTCAACAACTGAAACACACCTTACTGGTAAAGAAACACAGAGTGAGATCAAAAGTATGAGAGTCAATATTAAAAGGAATTGGAAGCAGAAAATCATTTGACATGGCTATTCTGATAACTGATAAAGTAGACTTGAAAACATAACTATTCCAAGAAGGGAAAAATAAGACATGGTATGATATGAAGAGACAGCCTATAGAATGGGGAAAATCCTTGCCAATCCTGCATCTGAGATGGTGTCTTAGCTGGAGTTTTTTATCAATATGGTAAAAATACCACCAGGGAAGTAATGGTCTATTTCAGTTTATAATTTGAAGTAACAGTCCATCATTCAGTGTAGAAACTCAAGAAGGAATCTGGAGTCACGAACTGAAGCACAGACAACAGTACTTACTTGCTTGCTCTCCATGGTCTGAATCCCAGGATCATATGCCCAGAGATGGTATCACACACAATGGGTAGGGTCCTGACACATCAAAGACTAATTAAGAAAAAAACAAAAAAAACAAACAAAAAACAAAAAACAAAAAAAAAAAAAAAAAAAAAAAAAAAACCAAAAAAAAAAAAAAAAAAAAAAAAAAAAAAAAAAAAAAACAAAAAAAAAAAAAAAAAAAAAAAACAAAAAAACAACCCAAAACAAAACAGTACCTGCTTGAGCATAGGCCAACTTCATGAAGGAATTTACTTCATTGTGGTTCCCTCTTCTCAGATAACTCTACCTTGTATCAAGCTGATATAAAATTAGTCATCACAGGAGTTAGATAATGTCTACAACCAACAAAGAACTAACATAATAAAGCATCAAAAGAAAATAATCTAATCAATAACTGGACAAATGATTTGTTTAGATACTTCTCAAAAGAAAGAATGTTGTCAATAAATATTTGAAATATTGTTCAATGTTCTTATCAATTGAATAAATGAAAATTTAATTTATATTGAGATTTTATCTCACCAAGTTAGCATTGCTATCATCAAGAAACCAAATGCTAAACCCATATAAACTAACCAGTACCCCCAGAGCCCCTTGGAACTAAACCACCAACCAAAGAAAACACATGGTGGGACTCATGGCTCTAGCTGCATATGTAGCAGAGGATGGCCTAGTCGGTCATCAATGGGAGGAGAGGCCCTTGGTCCTGTGAAGGTTCTATGCCCCAGTATAGGGGAATGCCAGGACTGGGAAAGGGAGTGGGTGGGTTGGGGAGCAGGGGGAGGGGGAAGGGATAGGGGATTTTCAGAGGGGAACATAGGAAATGGGATAACATTTGAAATGCAAATAAATAAAATATCTAAAAAAAAAAGGAAACCAAATGTCAACAAATCCTGTCAAATATACAAAAGTGACTCTAATTTTCTGCTGATGGTACAGTAATTTGGTGTAGCCACTGTGAAATCATTTTATGAGTTTAAAAAAAATCTAAAAAGAAAGTACTCCCATTATAATATATATATATATATATATATATATATATATATATATATATATACATACATACACACACACACACACATATATATGTGTGTGTATGTGTATTTGTGTACACTATATATGTATATATTATACACACACAAACACACAATACATTTGCTGGGTATATAAACAAAGAATCTAAGTTAACATACTATAGATATACTTTCAACCACATGTTTAAAGCTGCGCTAGTCATAATAATCAAGATATGGAATCAACTAGGGGATTCATTAACAGAGAATTGGATAAAAATAAAATAGATATACACAATGGAATTTTATTTAACTATAAAGAATAAGATTATGTCATTTGCAAGAAAATGAACATATCTATGTCAATGAAAATAACCCAGATATACAGACAAATATCACGTTTTTACAAATAATATATATCAAAATAATATATTGACAAACATTTTATATATATATATATATATATCTTAAGTGTTTTCAATTTATGTGTGCTATAAAAGTACCAATAGGACTATGGTGGAAGAGCCAGGTGTCTGAAGAAAGGAGTAAGAGGGAATATGATAAGCTATTAAGGTAATAAAAAATAAAGAAATATCATGTTTTCTCTCATGTTCAAAATCCATATGTGTACATATGTGTGTACATGCATATACATATGTACATATATGCATATATATATATATATATATGCACTTATATATGGTATAAAATCAAAAAAACATTGTAGGGAGATAAGCTGAACTAGTTGTCTAGAAGAATGATAGGGGATGTATCAGTGAGACAAATGTATGCAAAATACAATGAAATGCATGTATAGGAATAGCAGAATGAAACTCATTATTTTGTATGTTAACTCTATGACTTTCCTTTTCTATTGATATGATAAAACATCATGACCAAGACTCCTTATAAAAGGAAGAATTATTTGGCTTACAGTTCCAGACAGATAAAAGTCCATCATATGGGAGAAGTGTGGTATCCCACTACAGACATGTTAGGTGGTACATGAATATGAAGCAGAAAGAATATTTTGGGGATGGATCAAGACGTTGAAAACTTAAAGCCACCTCCAGTGAGATATTTTCTTTAGAAGGGACACACCTCCCAAATCTATTCAAGCAATGACAGCATCTGGGGACAAAGTACTCATAGTCCTAGACCTATGGGGACAGTCTCATTCATGCTACCACACTAAAAATTATTAATTACAACAAAGACATTTCTGTCAGTCTACCTAGTTTTTACTTTTTATTATGGTATTTTAACTGATGTGTATGTTTCTTCAACTTTTTCCTTATACCACAAACCTCTAGTTAAATTTCTTGTCCTCTAACAGATTTTCTTCCTTTCATTCATGATTTATTTACTTCAAGTATCCTTTCCTGACTCAGTTTGCCAAAATCCTACACATCATTCAGTCCACCCTCAAATAGTGCTGCCTCTGCTATGATGCTTTCCAATGTCTCAATTAAAATAAACATCACAATTATCATAGTTCATTTACTGTTTTACTGTTTTAATATAATATTAATTCATTCTCATTTTATACCTAAAAATGTTCTAAAGAGGTTTGTCAGATTCACTAACCTATTAATATCCTTAGGACAGAATGCTTTATTAATATGGTCTACTATGACTTGTAACAAAGATTGTACTCTCAAAAGATTGCTTGGTAAAGTTGACTAGATTCCATATTTGCTAAATGTAGGGGTGGTGTGACTTGACTATATGTTTTGTTTACTCTTATCTGTTTTATCTACCACAGTAGTTGTGATTCTAAATACCAGAGCACCAGAGAACTCTGTATCCTTTACTATTTGTGCTGTTGTGACAAATCCCTAATAAAGGCCACTTATGGTGTTAAGGGTTTATTTTTGGTTCATGGTTTGTGTTTTAAAGATTACAGTCCATTGTTGTATGGAAGGTATGTTAGTTGGGGGAGCTAAAGGCTCTCTGTAACATTGCTTCAGTAGTCAGAAAGCAGACACAGCTGAGTGATGTTGATTAGCTTGCTATCTCCTTTTTGGGGTCTAGAATCCCTAAATTACAGGTTGGTGTAAGTATCCAAAATAAGTTTTACTTTTTCCTACTAGTTAATACTTTCTAGAAGCAATGTCCTCCCAGAGGTGATACACAATTCAAGGTGGTGAGTCAATGTCAAATCAAGTACAAAGTACATGCATTAACATTGTAAGTGGGAAATATCTTATGGAATATATTGTTTTTGCACTACAATTTACTTCAAATATGGAAAGAAGAATCAAAACGATGAAATTATCTTTTTTTTTTTTCCCTATTTTAGTTACTTCTTTCCTTTGCAGAACCATTTTCCTGAATGGGACTATACAGAAAGAAAAGAAAGAAAATAAGGCAATCTATATATAGTTCCTTTTACTTTGATCTATGCTTTAAAAACTAGGAAGAATGTAGGAAGTGTTTTGTAGAATGCTTACCTATCATAGTTGTAATAAAAAATAGTTGAGTGAGTATTATGAAGGATTTTCATTGCTCTGGTAAGAACAAAATACATGGACATGTTAGAGCTACAATATGAGAATTATGTTATATAGGTGACTCTGTGCATAAAGTAGGTTCATACGTAAATAAATGCTTGTGTTGCTTGTTTAAAACTGGCATTGTATCATACTAAGATAAAATGTCAAATAATTTAAATTTTAATTGCCCTTTCCTTAAAACAGAAATACATAGCATATAAAAACACTCTGATACATGTGAAAGGAGACTATAGATATACCATAAAAGCTCAATATTTTAGATAATTTTTTTTAAATTTGTACTAGAGCCTACAAATTACATTCCTACTAGTACAGAGATTAAAGCTTGGTCAATCTATTTTGGTAACCAGTTCTTTAGTAGACTCAAAACAATTTTTCATAAACTATGATTTGAAAGAAAAAAAACAACACCTCAGTCTGGGTGTGAAACCTGACTCCACACTCTATTTTGTGAGTAAACCAGCCAAGCTTCACCCTCAGAGATTTTTTGTTTGTTTGTTTGTTTGTTTGTTTTTTGTTTTTTTTTTCTTTTTTTTTGGTTTTTCGAGACAGGGTTTCTCTGGATAGCCCTGGCTGTCCTGGAACTCACTTTGTAGACCAGGCTGGCCTCGAACTCAGAAATCCGCCTGCCTCTGCCTCCCGAGTGCTGGGATCAAAGGTGTGCGCCACCACGCCTGGCTTAGAGATTTTGATTCAATTATTTCAGTGCACAAATCAAGAAGTCTGAATTTATAATCAATTTTCCAGTAGATTTAGATATATAGCTAGTCTTTATATTTATTAGTTATTTGGAAGACCAGTTTGGCTCTACTTTTTTCACATTTAAAAAAAATTATTTCTTTTATTTTTGAGATTATAATATCATTACATCATTTACCCCTTCCCTTTCTCCCCTTCGAACTGTTCCATATGCTCTTCTTTGCTCTCTTTCAAATCTGTGCTAGCTTTTTCTAGTAATTGTTGTTATATTTGTTTCTTAGAATAAGGGTCCCAAAGTCTAGCTCAGGGTGGTCATGAACTCACTATTCATTACACGCTGATCTCAGAAATTTGGCAATTATACTGTTTTTAGCCTGACAGGTTCTGGGATGACAGATTTGTTCCACCAAATCCACCTGGGATGCATAATTTCTAATTTGCATCTTCCAAGAGTTTGTCTTTCTCCAAAGACAAATTCTACAGGTCCTTCCCCTGTTGTGAATTACAAGAACTTTTTAATTCATGTTAACAGGAGACAACTTTTTTATAGCATAATTATATAACAAGATTTTTCTTTTACCCTTTTCTGGTATATGAGTTTGGTGGACTAGGTATAAAATAAATGATTTGCATAATCAGTTGGATGTTGGAGATGAATAATCCATTTGGATCTACCATCAGTTACCCTTTAAGTAAAAATAAAGACATTGTTACTTAATAACAAGCAAATTTCTATTCCACTGAAATAACAATCCCTCTAGGTAATGGGATAAGCAATGCAGACATTTTTCAAAGTAAAGATGAGTTGTGTTTTGGAATTAAAAATGTCTTGGTTACAGGGCAGATGGGGCGAATGCAGACAGTCAGAAAACAGGTTTAGCATAACACAGCAGCACAACAAAAATGGAAATGAAGTTAGACCTTGCAATTTGATCAAAGACTCTTGTGACATAGTTCCTGGAAGAAGTGCTACTGTTAATACTCCTTCTGTGGCTTACTGCTATCCAGGTGTGACTGCTGCATTAATTAAACAACACTGCCAGAACACGTGGAGAACCTAACTGTGCCTGTTCCGGCTCTCTAATATTTTACTATCATTTTTGTAACCCCAAATGGTTCATTATTGATAATTAACATTTATTTCATACTTTATCACTGTAAATATTGCCAGGGGGTAGCAAGGTTGGGTTTCAGTATTAAATAATTTGCCAATTTGTCCTGCTCTGCTTGCTGCCCTGTTGGTTTCTTAGTCATTTCATCTTTCCTGCAGCTATACTCCCATGGTAGAGGAATCAGAGAAAAAAAAAAACTATAGTGTAGATTCTAAAATAAGCAGAGAGCTCATGGTTTTCTTGTATGACTGTATGCCACCATGCCTTTTCTCAGTGTCTTACTTTATATTAACAATTTTAATCATACCATTTCTAATTCATAATGTAATTACAAGATTTTTTTCATTTAAAATAATATGCAAGAATAAGTCATCATAAAAATACACTTAAGAAAGTAACTCAGAAACACTGAAGATAATTTTTGTTCACCTTTACAGTTTGGAGGATCCATTTTTAAAGGAACCAGAGAAAAAAGTGTCCTGCTTTATAACCCAGTTAGGAAGGTCTAAGATTTTTTTTTTTTGTTTTTGTTTTTGTTTTTGTTTTTTCGAGACAGGGTTTCTCTGTCTAGCCCTGGCTGTCCTGGAACTCACCAGGCTGGCCTCGAACTCAGAAATCCGCCTGCCTCTGCCTCCAGAGTACTGGGATTAAAGGCGTGTGCCACCACGCCCGGCTCAGGAAGGTCTAAGACTAAATAAGATTTCATCAAAGAAAAATTTAAAAGAATGTCAATTTGACTTTTCAAAGGACTTTTGCAACATGCCACTATTAGAATGACTTACCGACTTTATGAATTTCAGTTTGAAGACTTTGAGTCTTGGAAACGTAGCATTTTCTGTAGTAATACAAATAAAATGTTTTTCTCTATGAATCTTTAAATACTTGAAGATAAGAATGATGGTCCTGAGAAGTCATGGTACACTTATGTCTCATATGAAAGAGATAAAGAGTGCAGTTTATGCTAGTTTTAGATATCTGTCCCTATTCCTGTATAGCATTCTGGATACAAGAAAATAAAAAGAGATGGGTCTTAACTTACTGGTATCTGGTACTCTAGGCTAGTTACCAAAGCTGGATCATTTAATAACATCATTCCTTCTGTTGAACTCACTCCTAGTTCCTGTATTCCATAACATAAAGCTTTAAAAATACATAAAGCTTTGGAAATTTTAAAACATTTCTTGCATAAAATATAAAGAGTAAGTCTTCAATTATGCATAACAATTTGAGGTTTGGTAAAAGCAGGTTTTAAAAACTGTAGCTGAAGAGACCCCCCCATGTGGGGAGACCCTTATCCAGTCCCTGGAGAGCACGTCCCCCAGGAAGACACCAGAGCCGAACTTGATGCAAACAGCAGGAGGTTTATTCTAAGCTAGCAAGCTAGGGTGAGACTCATATTCCACACAGGGATAGAGGAGTCTGACCCGGAATCTAATTTTCTTAGCATTTTTAAGGGCTAAAACCACAAGTTTGGGGAGGGGGAACTGGGAGGGGGTTTGTGGTGAACTGTTGGGTGGCTGCCCAGGACATCTGCGACCAAACTGTTTTTGAAAAGGGAAGATAAATCAGACTGTTTTCAGAAAAAGGGGAGACAAACATGTTTTCCTCAGAAATAGACGGGGCAGGGTGGTATCGGGTAAAAGTTCAGGTTCCCATAAGGAAATTGTCTTTAAGTGCATTATAGGAATAACTCTATCTTGGAGTTATCTCTGGGTCTCTGACACAGACAGTCAGGCTAGGTCTTCTTGCTAACAAAGAGCTTCTCACTGGCTGCATTCTCAGAGATTGGGAAACAGGCCTTGGGGAGCATTCAAAGGCTGTACATTTCAGGGGGAAACATTTTGGGGGTCTTTCATAGCAACTATATTACATATGTATACGAATACATAGCACACACACTGTATTAGTCAGGGTTCTCTAGAGTCACAGAACTTATGGAATGCCTCTATATATTAAGGGAAAATACTGAAGTGACTTATAGTTTGAAGTCCAACTAACTCAACAATGGGAATGGGAATGCCAGGAATCTAGTAGTTGCTCAGTCCCAAGACTATAGGTGTTTCAGCTGGTTTTCTGTATAAGATGGAATCCTGAAGAAGTAGGTTCTAACAGATCTTCGGGAAAGTGCAAACAGACAAAGAAGGAACCTTTCCTTTTTCCATTGTCCTTATGTAGGCCTCCGGCAGAAGGTGTGGCCCAGATTAAAGGTATGTGCCACCAAGGCTGAATTGGGAATTTGCTCTTCCTAGGTGTGCCTTGAATTCACAGATCTGCTTGTCTCTGTCTCCTGGGATTAAAGGCATGTACTACTTTGCCTGGGCCTAAGCATTTCATGACTACTATGCCTCAAGATGTGGACCATAGATGTGCTCTCCATTTCTGGATTTTAGTTCATTCCAGATTTAGTCAACAACCAGGAATACCCTTTGAACACACCTTGTTATTTCTCTCTCCTCTTGTACACACTTCTTTTTTTGTTGTTGTTCAACTTTTATTAGATATTTTCTTCATTTACATTTCAAGTGTTATCCAGAAAGTTCCCTATACCCTCCCCCCTTCCCGCCCTGCTCCCCTACCCACCCACTCCCACATCTTGGCCCTGGCGTTCCCCTGTACTGGGGCATATAAAGTCTGCATAACCAAGGGGCCTCTCTTCCCACTGATGGCCAACTAGGCCATCCTCTTCTATATATGCAGCTAGAGACATGAGCTCAGGGGGTACTTCTATGTGTTATCACTTTGTAATAAGTAAAGAAAAAAATCTATTCAATAAATGGAAAGTGAATTTACATTAGAATGCTCTTCTCAAATATTTTACATTGCAATCACACATTACTATTAATTACCTCCACTTAAAACAGCAATTTTCTTACTAAAAATTACTATCAACAAGTACCAGAACAATTTATCAAGCACTGGTGTTACTCATTAGAAATGTACCAGAGATAAAGCACATGTTACTAAAACAATGTTTAGATTTCTGAGGTAAAGAAATTATACCTTGCAATTACCCCCTTTTCCAGGCATGATATTATGTTCAGAGACTTTTGTGACAGCATCATTAAAAATAATTTCCAGCTTTTCTTCTTAGTACTCATTTGTTTATTTATTTTTGTCCTTTTTTCATCTTGATTTTATATCTATTATAATGGTATATATAAAACAAGAGAGGGAAACAGGGCTGTCTTCACTCTTTTATTTCTTCCTTGGCTATCAGATGGCTTGATGCAGTTTTGAATGCCGTTGTTGTAGCTGTCAATCTCTTACTAGATCTTTTGCTCTGAGAAGAAAATATTTTGCTTAAATATTAAAAAGGTGTTTTAAAGTCTTCCCATATGTAAGCTCCTCATCCATTTTTATATGGAAATAACACCTCTTAGTTTCAGAAAAGTGTCTCTTTGTAAATGAGCAGAAAGAACCTGTCATAATAGTTTGACAGAGTCACCAATAATACAACTGTAAAACAAATGAGGAGGAAAAGAAAGCTTTGCAGGGTGCCTGGATCACTTTTTGCTCCAGACAGGCAAATGTCCAGACATTACCCTCTTTAAAAAGTCATTTTCAGCCACCCAGCTTCACTGATCTCTGTTTCCCCCAAGTTCTTGTGTTTCTTGATACTTACTTAAAACAATTGTAGAACACTATAACTTTACTAAGATTAAATAACAGTAAATAATTATTCCAGAGCTTCAACCAAGGCACTCTGACATCGCAGCCTTCCTGACCTCTTAACTGCCATTGATTACTACTACTTTCTCCAATGTAAAGGAAAATGTTGACTGGGTAAACTGTTTTCTCTCGAAAAATGGTAGCTCTATATATTTTGGCTTGGTTTCATCATATGCTTTGATTTTTGTCAAATATTTAATAGTACCAATGACTTTTTAAATATTTGGTTCAAAGGAATACAGTAGAAACAAGAGAATATTTAGATACATACATGTCAAAAATAATCTGAAATGACAAGGTTATAGGGAGAAATGATAAGAGTTGGAGAAGTATTTCAAGTTTAGTTGTTATCTTGGAAAACTTCTGGGAAAGGAGACCAAATTAACTATACAACCCTCAACAAAAATAGTACTGGGCCATGAAGGAAACCTACTTCTGAACTTACTTTAGCTCAGAAATTGGGCTCTATTTCCATTACACTGTTATTTTTCATCTTCTAGTCTACTAATATTCAAGTGTATATAAATATACTGTTTTTCTACTCTAATCTCTGTCTCATTTCCCAGGGTATCAAAATGATTTAAAACCATTATCAGGTTTCTTGTCTCTGAGAATGGCCCATTTGTGTTTGCACAACATATTAAAAAAAACCTTTAATTTCCAAAGCTCCCTATAAAATAAGATGAAAGAACACTGAAGCATTAAATGCTGAATAAATGGCCATGTGAAAGCAAATTCTTATGTAAGTTGGGTGATAGAAATGAAAATCATCCTTTCATCTTAGCTCTAAACTTTGTCTCTGTAACTCCTTACATGGGTATTTTGTTTCCTATTCAAATGAGGAATGAAGTATCCACACGCTGGTCTTCCTTCTTGATTTTCTTGTGTTTTGCATATAGTATCTTGGGTATTCTAAGTTTCTGGACTAATATCCATTTATCAGTGAGCGCATGTCCAATGACTTGTTTTGTGATTGGGTTACCTCACTAAGGATTATGTCCTCCAGATTCATCCATTTGCCCAAGAATTTCATAAATTCATTTTTTTATATAGCAGAATAGTACTCCAGGACAGCAAGTGTTTACTGAAGGGACCCTGATATAGCTGACTCCCACAGAAGTGGATGCTCAAGTCATACATAAGAGGGAGCACGGGGCCCACATTGGAGAAGCTAGAGATAGAACCCCAGGAGCTGAAGGGGTCTGCAACCCTAGAAGAGAAACAACAATATGAACTAATCAGAACCCCCAGAACTCGTGTCTCTAGCTCCATATGTAGCAGAAGATGGCCTAGTTGGCCATCATTGGGAGGAGAGACCCTTTGGTACTGCAAACTTTATATGCCCCAATACAGGGAACGCCAGGGCCAAGAAGTGGGAGTGGGTGGGCAGGGGAGCAGGGTGGGGGGAGGGGGGAGGGGATTTTCCGGATAGCAGTTGAAATGTAAATTAAGAAAATATCTAATTAAAAAAAAAGAAAGAAAAATCCACAAAAAAAGAAATGAAAATCATACTTCTTTTAAGATTCTATCTGATGTATAGGTTTGTAGCTGTTTAGCTGTCTAGATGTCAGTCCCATTGCTTTATACTATATAACTTTTAACAAATCTACTTTGCATCTGTGGTTCCTCTAGTTCCTCTCTGTTAATGAGATGATTATAATAACTAATTGAAGATTCCCCCTTAAATGCATTGACATAAACATGTATAGATTACACATTGTTTTCATATGAAAATAAATTTCAGCAAAGAACTGTGTATAATGTATTTTTTTGTATTTTTTGTATTTTATTTTTAAGGTTTATCTATGTCCATACATATAAATTATCAAGGGAAATGAAGTTATAATAGCTACTATGTAAATTGTCACTAACTACATACCATTTGACCAACTTCCAAGTAGTTTATCTTCAACACAACTCTGGGATAAAGGTTTTATTTTATTTTATTTTTTTATGGTTTTTTTTGTTTGTTTGTTTTGAGACAGGGTTTCTCTGTATAGCCCTGGCTGTCCTGGAACTCACTTTGTAGACCAGGATGGCCTCGAACTCAGAAATCCACCTGCCTCTGCCTCCCGAGTGCTAGGATTAAAGGCATGTGCCACCATGCCCATGCCCGGCTACTTTATCTTAATTTTATCTATCTATCTATCTATCTATCTATCTATCTATCTATCTATCTATCTATCTATCATCTATGTGTGTGCATGTGTACAAGTACACATTTATATGGTGTGTGGATAAATATGGCAGTTTCTTCCTATCACTTCTCATCTTACTTTTCCAGACTCTCTTGCTGTTAGCTAGTGAATCCTTTGGATATACATGTCTCTTCCCACTAGCACTGAAGTTACAGATTCTTTCTGTTATGCCCAGTGTCTACATAGGTGCTAGGAATCCAAACCCAGGTCTCCAGGCTTGCATAGCAAACATTGAGCCTTCTTCTTAGCCTCAAATTTACTTGTGAAGCTCAATTAATCTTCACAGTACTGATAGTCAAACACTGTGATAAGATCATATAACCACTAAGTTTCAAAATTACAATTCGACCCTGATCAGACTGACTCCAGAGACCATGCACTTAATTTCTCCACATAGTAAAGACAGCACTTTTTATTTAACTAAAAGTAGATTTGTCTCTCATACACTACATCCCAAGCACTGTTTCCACTCCCTTCACTCGTCCTAGCTCCCTGCTTCCCTCTCTCAAGATCCACTTCCCCTCAGTTTCCCTTCAGAGAAGATTAAGACTTCAAGAGATGTCAAACAATAAAACAAGATACCATAAAACAAAAACCCTCATATAGAGTTGGGGCAAGGTAGAAAAAGTAGTAGTAGAAAAAGAGTCTGAAGAGCAGGTAAAACAGTCAGAGTCACATTCACTTCCACTGTTAGTAGTCCAAGAAGAACAGCAAGCTAACAGTCATAGTATGGGCCTCAAGTTAAAGCAAACATTGCTTGGCCACTCCCACATGTTCTGTGCCACCGTTGATCCAGAACATCCTGCAGGCAGGACAGACTGAAGGTAGAGGGTAGTTGGAAAATAAAACAAAAAACAAAAACAATAGTTGTAAAAGGACAGGGTGTGATTTCAAATAACTACTATTTGTAAATATAAACATTTTCAAGTTTATCTTTAATGCCTGTCCTTTAGTTCATTGTTCTTGTTTTTAATCCAATGAATCAATATGCAAACACACATTCTGAATGTTTTATTTGTGTATCTTTAATCTTTTTGAAATCTACAATAATAAAACACACAGAACTCAAAAGGTACTTGCTTGTTTATCCATCCATTTGCCAATAGCCATATCCTGATCATTTCATCTACTTATTTTCAACTGAGCACTTTTCTGACATAATATATTATGTAATATTTAAGTTTCATATAAGCATAACGTCTTTGGGGAAGAAAGCCATTAGATTGCTTGTCCTCAATAGAAAAATTATATTTTTAACTAAATTAAATCATTTCAATCCGAAGACTTCCACACCTTGCTCTCTTGTACTTAGGTAATGCCCAACTCCCAGTGACTGATTATAACAACAGGTAAAATTGTCTAATTTATAATGACTTCATACACATATAATTCACACACCTCATTTTACCATTTTCAGTCTTTCTGGCTAAACTTAAATGGTCTTTCTCTTATCTCTTTAGTGTGTTACTCCCAAGTTGCCTTTAGGTTTACATTTACTGGTAACTGTTTTACTAGGGAAGAGATCAGACTAAGGTCAAATGATGATAATTATGATCTCTGTGGCTGGCTGAGTCTACACATACACACAGTGAAGTGGATAATTGGGACAACTATCAAGATAATTCAAGGCAAGAAGAGATTCTTGCTTCAATTATCTGACTATTTCAGATGAGTGTATTTTGAACAGAATTACCCACCTAATTGCTTCAATTTTCCACTTCAGTTTGTCTGGGGTGCCCCCAATTCACTTGGGTGTTGAGTTAATGAATATATCTCTCCAAATCCACTATTTTCTCTTACCCACTTCCCAATTTTATACTAGCCTAGCCTTTAAAATGTAAACCCCTTGGAAGAATTTTGGGGTGTGTAATTCTTGGAAACTTGAACTCCAGTGAGACTTTAGACAACAGTGTCTCTCTCAGGTTGGATGAAAAACTGGATCATTTTGTAAACAATTGTGTCTATCTTAATAGGCTTTGAGAAACATAAACAGTGCCACTTAGTGTCATGCAAACAAATGTGCATATGATCAACAACCATACTGAAGCTGCTGGATATCGGGAACATGCAGCTAGACCTACATCTCCAGTGCTGCAGTCCTAGAATCAAGTCTCTTTTCGTCATGCAGACTTTTTGGCCTCTGACTTGTTATGAAAATTGTACTGGAAAGGCACCATCTCCTTCAAGAGGACCCCCACACACACACTCATATGTACATATGCAGACTGTGGACTGCTGCTACTCCTGCACATTTCCTCTCCGACTGCTAATAGTCAGCAGCGACTGGCTGCAAGGAATACCAAGAGGAAAGGGAGAGGTGAAAGAGCCTAGTGGAGTTGCCTGGAGGTGGTGAATACTTATTAAATGAAACTGTCAAACTGATTTTCAAAGGGCTCTGTTTCAGAGACCTGTTAATGAGTTGAATTCATTTTCCATGCCAATTACTCAGAACCCAAGTTTCTCTAGGAGCCCGCTGTTAGCCTCTCATGTAAACAGTTTCAGCTGTTTGTGTCGCTCTCCAGAGAGCCAAGCTGACTCAAAATCCGAGTGGGTTTTCACTTGCCAGTGTAAGTCTCTATTGTTAGGTTGTTCACCTTCATCCTGAGAAGGTACACTTCCAAACAATTCTATCTCCCTAGGGTCAGTTTATCTCTATAAAATCAACTTAGAATATAATTGTATTGATAAGATATTCAAAATTGAATTTAAAACAATCCCTGTGGGTACTGCCTTTTAACCATCCTGGAGTCATTAGACTATGGATAGGAAATCTATAAGATATCCACAAACTACTTTAAAAAGATACATGATGCTCCCTGAACAGATACATGAAGATATGATCACATTGTCTGAAACTTGTTTATATTTTCTAGCTGCATATGTAGCAGAAGATGGCCTAGTCAGCCATCATTGGGAAAAGAGGCCCCTAGGTCTTACAAACTTTATATTCCCCAGTATATGGGAACACCAGGGCCAAGAAGTGGTTGTGGGTGGATAGGAGAGCAGGGTGTGGGGAGGGTATAGGGAACTTTCAGGATAGCATCTGAAATGTAAATAAAGAAAATATTGAATAAAAAATATATTCTCTACTGTAAATCGAAGTGCAGAGGCAGAATATTAGGTTGACAAAACAAAACTGCATCTTGTGTTTTCTGCAAAATTATGCATGCATTTCTATTAAAAAGTAAAAAGAGTTGTATATTTCTTTTTTATTATATAGAATAGGAACATCAAGAATTTTGTATTCTTTGAAGTGATTGGTATTTAATAACCATACCCAGAGATGTAGAACTCTTTGTAAGAAATCAATGTTTCACTGAAATTGCTTTATGAAGACTCAAACCTTAAAAGATCAACGTGACTCTATCAAAGATTATGATGCAAAACTACTAATAATTCTTTTTCTTAAAGATATGTAAACTTGATAAAATTTCTTTGAAGATTTGTTACTGTATTTAGATTCAAATTTATAGTTTTTTTGAACTCTGATTCTGAGAATCAGGACTTATTTTATGTATGTGATATTCATCTATCCACTGTGGTTCAACACTCAACAAGGATCTTTGTGTTTGAGGCTTAAGCTTTTGTAGTCATTATTTTGAAATTTGCAGCAAATTTATCATTGAATTGAATTTTACATATGAAGTATATCATGACAACAGAACAAGGGAAAGGGGACTAGAACCTGGCCTTACCTGGCCTTACCTGGCCTTACATACAATCCCTCCTCCTGTTGCCACTCTTCCTTTCTAGACAGACTTTTAAAACATTCCAGGTTGTCACATAGTCGTTGCTGCTCTCCATTCTCAGAAACAATAGAGAACCATGGAAATCTATGACTAGAACAGCCCTACACTGCAAATATTGTGTTGAGTTTGATACATACAATATTAAAAATTTTCCCTTTCATACTTAAATTTTAACTAAATTCTGATGTCTGTTGTCCTCCAGACCAGAGAAATGGGCTTCAGAAAAAAAGAAGCACTTTGTTTTGGACTTCCTGTCTTTTTTCAGAACAAGATGCAACATTGGTTCTTTGCCTCATAGGAATTGAAAACCAGTAGCCAATGAGCACATACCAATCCATGAACCCACAACACTGGTACCCTTTAATCTGATGGACAGCAGAATTAGATAGCAAATTAAAATCACCATGACAAATTAAGAGAGAAACCACAAAAGGGGAATAAAAGCTTTAATAACACTTCTCACTTGGCTTTTGACCAAAAGGTAATTTATCATTTTACTCTGGAGGTAGTCCTGTTAAAGAGTCACTTCAACCCACCAGTTTTAGGTGATAATTTTAATGACCTACTGGAAAAACTAAGATAGTGGCAAAAATTTCCTGAGTTGAATGTACTATGATGGATCATATCCTAATTACAGGCCGGGGAACTGTGGTATGAGAAAAAAAAATCTGCTATTATCTCTCAGTGCTTATAAAAAGTTCTTCTTATTGCCTAAACTTCAATCTCTTTATTTTTTAAAATAAGGATTATCTTTGCTTGAATTACAAGAGTCTTCAAATGTTATGATTTTGACTTTTTAAACAATTTATTATTAACAATTTTTGTTTTAAGAGCCAGATTACTAGGGAATAACTGTTTTTCTTTATATTGGTGATTCTTTTTTGTTGTTGTTTATTTTGTTTTGTTTTGTTTTGTTTTTTTATGTTTTCAAGACAGGGTTTCTCTGTGTAGTCCTGGATGTCCTGGAACTCACTCTGTAGAGCAGGCTGTCTTCAAACTCAGAAATCCACCTGCCTCAGCCTCCCAAGTGCTGAGATTAAAGGCGTGCACCACCAAACCCGGCTATATTGGTGATTCTTTTTTTTTTTTTTCCAAATTTAAAGTATTTTTTAATTAGATATTTTATTAATTTACATTTCAAATGCTATCCCAAAATTTCCCTATACCCTCCCGCCGCCGCTCTGCTCCCCTACCCATCCACTCCTACTTCTTGGCTCTGGTGTTCACCTGTATTGGGGCATATAAAGTTTGCAATACCAAGGGGCCTCTCTTCCCAATGATGGCCAACTAGGCCATCTTCTGCTACATATGCAGCTAGAGACATGAACTCTGGGGGGTTCTGGTTAATTCATATTGTTGTTCCTCTTATAGGGTGGCAGACCCCTTCAGCTCCTGGGGTAATTTCTCTAGCTTCTCCATTGGGGGCCCTGTGTTCCCTCATAGAGATGACTGTGAGCATCTACTTCTATGTTTGCCAGGCACTGGCATAACCTCATACGAGGCAGTTATATCAGGGTCCCGTCAACAAACTCTTGCTGTCATATGCAATAGTGTCTGAGTTTGGAGACGGATTATGGGATGGATCTCCAGGTGGGGTAGTCTCTGGATAGTCCATCCTTTAGTCTAAACTCCAAACTTTGTCTCTGTAACACCGTTCATGGTATTTTGTTGCCTATTCTAAGGAGGAATGAAGTATCCACAAGCTGGTCTCCCTCGTCTTGATTTTCTTGTGTCTTGCAAATTGTAACAAGAGCAGTTTTGCCTACTAGAGAATCTTGGAAATATTCAGAGACATTTTGTTTTCTAAATTTGGATGAAACAAGTATGTGCTAATGTCATTTATTAGGTAGAGGTCAAGCACTATCAAAATTATCCTGGAAAATTCACAGTGCTGGAGAGGTTACCATTCCTTATCTCAAGCTATATTCCAGAGTTATAGTAAGAGAAGCAATATTGTACCGGCACACACAAGACATGCAGGCCAATGAAACAATATCTAAATCCCTCCCCCAAATACATGTAACTACATCCATTTATATTTCACAAGACAAATCTGCAAAAAGACCATACACAGATGAAAAGAAACCATCTCTAAAAAATGGTTCTGGAAAGACTGGTTTTTCATACACAGAATAATCATTTATCACCTTGCACAAAAATCTAATTGCAAATGGACCACAGATATAAATGTGAAGCCTGAAACTGTTAGAATAAAATAAGGGCAGTACCCTATAAAAAAAAATATATATATATATATATATATATATATATATATATATATATATATATATATATATATATATATATATATATATATATATATATATATATATATATATATATATATGAAAGTACTTTCTGACTGGAATTCCATTTGCTCAAGATTTAAAGACAGCATTTGACAAATGAAACTTCATAAAACTAAAAATCATCTTACAGCTTAAGAAATAATCAATTGGGTGAAGAGGAAGGCATTGGAATAGGATAGAATTTTTGCAACCTATACATCTGAAAGAGGATTAATATCACAGGTATATAAAGAATTCAAAAACAAAACCAAAACCAAAATCACATAAATGGCTCATTTAAATATTGGGCCTGGTCCTGAACAGAGAATTCTCAAAAGTAGAAAGAAACGGCTACAAAATATCTCACGAAACCCTTTATCATCCCTGGGAGTTGGTGAAAGGCAAATCAAAACAATTTCTATATTTCATCGTATCCCAGTTAGAATGACAAAGATCAATGGAGCAACTACCAACAAATGCTCTGGAGGGTGAAGGCAAAGGAGATAATCATGCATTGTTGGTGGGATTGCAAACTGGAGCAGTCACTGTAGAAATTCTTGTGAAAAACTCTTAACAGTTAAAAATAAATAAATCTACTTGTCCAAGATCTCCAGAGAACTCTCCACGCTGCAAGTGCCCTAGCATGCCCAGGAATTTAAGATCACTGGTGAGTGGAACACAACATTTGTTTCAAACCAATCATGACTGGCCTTTGCCAGCAGCAGGGACTCAGGAAACCCACCTGACCTTCTGGTTGGTGCCAGCTCCAGGCCACCTTGGGCGAAAACTCTGCAGACTGTCCCAAGGTCTCCAAAAGACTCTCCACGATGCAGGCACCCTAGCACGCCCAGGATTTTAGGATCACTGGTGAGGCGAACACACATCTGTTCAAAACCAATCCTGACAAGCCTGTGACAGCTAGAGCAGTGGCTCTGAATCCTTATGATCAGTGCTATTATACCTTGGTTTCAAACATGCCAACCAGACAGCCCCATAGTTTCCAGAAGAGGCACCACTTTCAGGAGTTGTAACACACCCAGAATCTTAGGATTGCAGGATCCCAGGATCCCAGGAGCTTGGTCACATCAGGATCTCAGGGTATCAGAGGAAGCTTGATTGCCAAGAACTCTGACACACCCAGAATCTCAGGTTCACAGGAGACCAGAATCGCAGGATCACAGAGAGAGCTGGATTCTGAGAAGTCCTGAATCAACTGGGATTTTAGGAAGGACAGGCTTCAATCAGTTATACTAAGGGCAGACAGCATTTGAGATAATCAGATGGCAGGAGGCAAGCATAAAAACAGGAAGAACAGAAACCACGGTTACTTAGCATCATCAGAACCAAATTCTCCTACCATAGCAAGTCCTGGATAGAGCATCACACCAGAAAAGCAAGATATGCATCTAAAGTCACTTCTCATGGTGATGATGGATAAATAACTCCCTTAAAGAAATTCAGAAAAATGCAAGTAAACATCGAGAAGCCATTAAAGAGGAAACACAAAAATCCCATGAAGAGTTACAGAAAAACAAGAACAAACAGATGAAAGAATTGAACAAATCCATCTAAGAGTTAAAAATGGAAGTAGAAATAATAAATAAATCACAAAGAGAGACAACTCTGGAGATAGAAATCCTAGGTAAAAAATCAGGAACCATAAATGCGAGCATCAGCAACAGAATGCAAGAGATGGAAGAGTCTCAGGTGCAGTAGATTTCATAGAAAACATGGACACAACAAACAAAGAAAATGCAAAATCCAAAATGCAAAAAGATCCTAATTCAAAACATCCAGGAAATCCAGGACACAATGAGAAGATCAACCCTAAGGATAATAGGTATAGATGAGAATGAAGACTTTAAACTTAAAGGGCCAGTAAATATCTTTAACAAAATTACAGAAGAAATCTTCCCTAACCTAAAGAGAGATGCCCATGAAAATACAAGAAGCCTACAGAACTCCAAATAGACTGGACCAGAAAAGAAATTCCACCCAACAAATAATAATCAGAACAACAAATGCACTAAAGAAAGATAGAATATTAAAAGCAATAAGGGAAAAAGGACAGGTAACATATAAAGGCAGACCTATTAAAATTACACCAGACTTCTTATCAGAGACTATGAAAGCCAGAAGATCCTGGACAGATGTTATGTAGACCCTAAGAGAACACAAATGCCAGCCTAGGCTACTATACCCAGCAAAACTCTAAATTACCATAGATGGAGAAACCAAAGTATTCCATGACAAAACAAAATTCACACAATATCTTTCCAGGAATCCAGCCCTTCAAAGGATAATAAATGGAGAACTCCAATACAAGGAGGGAAACTACAGCCTAGGAAAAGCAAGAAAGTAATCCGTCAACAAACCTAAAAGAAGATAGCCTCAAGAATAGAATCCCAAATCTAAACAAAAATAAGAGGAAGTAACAATTAGTTTTCCTTAATATCTCTTAACATTAATGTACTCAATTCCCCAATAAAAAGATATAGACTAACTTTCTGGCTACATAAACAGGACCCAATATTTTGTTGCATACAAGAATCCCACCTCAGGGATAAAGATAGACACTACTTCAGAGTAAAAGGATAGAAAACAATTTTCCAGGCAAATGGTCTGAAGAAACAAGCTGGAGTAGCCTATTTTATTTTATTTTATTTTATTTTATTTTATTTTATTTTATTTTATCTTATCTTATCTTATCTTATCTTATCTTATCTTATCTTATTAGATAATTTCTTAATTACATTTCAAATGCTATCCCGAAAGTTCCCTCTACCCTACCCCGCCCTGCACCCCTACCCACCCACTCCCAATTCTTGGCTCTGGCGTTCCCTGTACTGAGGAATATAAAGTTTGCAAGACTTAGGGGCCTCTCTTCCCAATGATGGCCAACTAGGCAATCTTCTGCTACAAATGCAGCTAGAGACATGGGCTCTGGGGGTACTGGTTAGTTCATATTGTTGTTCCACCTATAGGGTTGCAGACTCCTTCAGCTCCTTGGGTACTTTCTCTAGCTCCTCCATTGGGGGCCCTGTGTTCCATCATATAAATGACTGTGAGCATCCACTTCTGTATTTGCCAGGCACTGGCATAGCCTCCTATGAGACAGCTATATCAGGGTCCTTTCAGCAAAATCTTGCTGACATATGCAATAGTATCCAGGTTTGGTGGCTGATTATGGTATGGATCCCTAGGTGGGGTAGTCTCAGGATAGTCCATCCTTTTTTCTTAGCTCCAAACTTTATCTCTGTAACACCTTTCATGGGTAGTTTGTTCCCTATTCTAAGGAGGAATGTCACTAGATATGTACTCACTGATAAGTGGATATTAGCCCAGAAACTTATAGCACCCAAGATAAAATTTGGATTATCCATTCTAATATTGAAAAAAATCGACTTCCAACCCAAAGTTATCAAAAGAGACATGGAGGGGAACTTCATACTCATCAAAGGTAAAATCTTCCAAGATGAACTCTCAATTCTGAATATCTTTGCTCCAAATGCAAGGGCATCCACATTCATTAAAGAAACTTTAGTAAAGCTCAAATATAACACATTGTACTGCACCCAATAGTGAGAGACATTAACACCTCACTCTCATCAATGGACAGATCCTGGAAAGAAACTAAACAGAGACACATTAAACTAACAGAAGTTATGAAAAAATAGATTTAACAGATAACTACATAACATTTTATGCTAAAACAAAAGGATATACCTTCTTCTCAGCACCTGAAGGTACCTTCTCCAAAAATGACCATATAATCAGTCACAAAACAGGCCTCAACAGATAGAAAAATATTGAAATTATCCCGTGCATCCTATCAGAACACAAGGGACTAAGGCTGATCTTCAATAATGACACAAATAATAGAAAGCCAACATTGGCTGGGCGGTAGTGGCACGCACCTTTAATCCCAGCACTTGGGAGGCAGAGACAGGCAGATTTCTAAGTTCGAGCCCAGCCTGATCTACAAAGTGAGTTCCAGGCCAGCCAGGGCTATACAGAGAAACCCTGTCTCGAAACAAACAAACAAATGAACAAAAGCCAACATTGATGTGGAAGCTGACTGAACAACGCTCTACTCAATGATAACTTGGTCAAGGAAGAAATAAAGAAATTAAAGACTTTTTAGAGTTTAATGAAAATGAAGCCACAACATACAAACACATGGAACACAATGAAAGTAATACTAAAAGGGAAACTCATACCTCTGAGTGCTTCCAAAAAGAAACTAGAGAGAGCACACACTAGCAGCTTGACAGCACACCTAGAAGCTCTAGAACAAAAGGAAGCAAATTCACCCAAGAGGAGTACACAGCAGGGCTGAAATCAGCCAAGTGGAAACAAAAAGAACTATTCAAAGAATCCACCAAACCAGGAGCTGGTGTTTTTGTTTGTTTGTTTGTTTGTTTGTGTGTTTGATTTGTCTTTAAATCAATAAGATAGATAAAACCCTTAGACAGACTAAAAAGAGGACACCTGGACATTATCCTAATTAACAAAACCAGAAAGGAAAATGGAGACATAACAACAGAACATGAGGAAATCCAAAGAACCATTAAATCCTACTACAAAAGGCTATATTCAACAAAACTGGAAAACATGGATCAAATGGACAAATACCTAGACAGATACCAGGTACCAAAATTAAATCAGGATCAGATTAATGATGTAAACAGTCCCATTTCCCCTAAGAAATACCAGCAGTCATTAATAGTCTCCCAACAAAAAAAAGTCCAGGACCAGATGGGTTTAATGCAGAGTTCTATCAGACCTTCAAAGACCTAATTCCAATTCTCTTCAATCTATTTCACAAAATAGAAACAGAAAAAAAAAAAAAGCTCTGCCCAATTCATTCTATGAAGCCACAATTACCCTGATACCTAAAACCACTTAAAGACCCAACAAAGAAAGAGAACTTCAGACCAATTTTGCTTATGAATATCGATGCAAAAATGCTCAATAAAATCCTTGCAAACCGAATCCAAGAACACATCAAAATGATCATCCATCATGATCATGAAGGACCAATCCCAGGGATGCAGGGATGGTTTAATATACAGAAATTCATCAACTTAATCCACTCTATAAATAAACTCAAAGACAAAAACCACATGATCATCTCATTAGATGCTGAGAAAGCATTTGACAAAATCCAACACCCATTCATGACAAAAGTCTTGGAAAGATCAGGAATTCAAGGTCCATACCTAAACAAAATAAAAGCAATATACAGCAAACCAGTAGCCAACATCAAACTAAATGGAGAGAAACTTGAAGCAATCCCACTAAAATCATGAACTAAACAAGGCTGCCCACTTTTCCCCTACCTATTCAATATAGTATTAGAAGTCCTAGCCAGAGAAATTAGACAACAAAAGGAGATCAAGTGGATTCAAATTGAAAATGAAGACCTCAAAACATCACTATTTGCAGATGATATGATAGTATATATAAGTGACCCTAAAAATTCCAAAAAAGAACTCCTAAACCCAATAAACAGCTTCACTGCAGTAGCTGGATATAAAATTAACTCAAACAAATCAGTAGCCTTTTTCTACACAAAGGATAAACAGGCTGAGAAAGACATTATTGCATATGACAGCAAGAGTTTGCTGAAGGATCCCTGATATAACTGTCTTGTACATGCCATTGCCTGGAAAATACAGAAGTGGATGCTAACAGTCATCTATAGGATGGAACACAGGGGCCTCAATGTAGAAGCTAGAGAAAGTACTCCAGGAGCTAAAGGGGTCTGCAACCAATTAAGAGGAATAACAATATGAACTGACCAGAAACCCCTGAGCTCCTGTCTCTAGCTGCATATGTAGCAGAAGATGGCCTAGTCGGCCATCATTGGGAAGAGAGGCCCCTTGGTATTGCAAACTTTATATGCTCCAATACAGGGGAATGCCAGGGCCAAGAAGTGGGAGTGGTGGGGAGGGGAGCAGGGTGGGGGAGTGTAGAGGGAACTTTCGGGATTGCATTTGAAATGTAAATTAAGAAACTATCTAATTAAAATATTAAGGAGACAACACTCTTCACAATAGTCACAAATAATGTAAAATACCTTGGTGTGACTCTAACTAAGGAAGTGAAAGATCTGTATGATAAGAACTTCAAGTCTCTGAAAAAAGAAATCAAAGAACATCTCAGATGATGGATGCCCATGCTCATGTATTGGCAGGATTAATATAGTAAAAACGACTATCTTACCAAAAGAAATCTAGAGATTCAATGCAATCTCCATCAAAATTCCAACTCAATTCTTCAAGGAATTAGAAAGGATATTATCCTGAATGAGATAACCAAATACAAAAGAACACGTATGGTATGCACTCACTGATAAGTGGATATTAGCCCAGAAATTTACAATACTCAAGATACAATTTTCAAAACACATTAAACTCAAGAAGCAGGAAGATAAAAGTGTGGATACTTCATTCCTTCTTAGAATGGGGATCAAAATACCCATGGAAGAAGTTACAAAGTTCAGATCTGAGATGGAAGGAAAGACCATCCAGAGACTGCCCCACTTGGAGATCCGTCCCTTAATCAACCACCAAACTCAGACATTATTGCATATGTCAGCAAGATTTCCTGACAGGACCCTGATATAGCTATCTCTTGTGAGTCTATGACAGTCCCTGGCAAATACAGTAGTGGATGATCACAGTCATCTATTGGATGGAACACAGCGCCCTCAGTGAAGGAGCTAGAGAAAGTATCCAAGGAGCTAAAGGGTCTGCAACCCTATAGGAGGAACAACAATATGAACTAACCAGTAACCCTGCCCCAGAGCTTTTGTCTCTAGTTGCATATGTAGCAGAGGATGGCTTAGTTGGCCATCAATCGGAGGAGAGTCCCTTGGTCTTGTGAAGATTATATGTTCCAGTATAAGGGAATGGCAGGGCCAGGAAGCAGGAGTGGGTGTGTTGGAGAGCAGGGTGGGGGGAGGGAATATAGGGGACTTTCAGGATAGTATTTGAAATGTAAATGAAGAAAATATCTCATGAAAAATAAATAGAATAAATAAATCTTCTCTATTAAAAAGCTATACCACCCCTTGGCATATGCCCCTAAAACTTGAGATTCTATACCACTGATACCTGCTCAGTTCATTCACAATAAACTAGGATATAGAAACAACTTAAATGTCCTTCATTTGACTAATGATGATGAATAATGAAAATGTGATAAGCATACACTATATAATACTTGTTAGCTGATAAAAATCATGAAACTTCCAAGTAAATGGTTGTTACTAGAATATATCATACTGTGAGAGTTAACTCAGAGTCAGTAAGACAAATGCTATATGTTCTTTCTCATATGAGGCTCTTAGCTCCAAATCTTCATATGTGAATTCATATTCTAGAATAACTAGAAACCACGAAAGTAGAAAGGGGACATTAACAAGGTAGGAGGTGCCGTGGAGAAGCTATATAAAAAGAAGGAATAGCAGGATTCAAGGGATCTGTTAGGTAATGTGGGCAAAACACAGTGGGGAGCTAATTAAGAAGGTGGGGAGCTAATTAAGAAGAATACAGATGAAGGAGCGAGGAGGGTAAAATAGCAGTAAAGATAACATAAAAGTCAGAAGGACTACTATTAACTGTGTAACTAAAAGACTATATATATATATATATATATATATATATATATATATATATATATATATAATGTTACTTTCTCATGTGACCTGACAATGCTCCCTCCAAGATCCAAAATCCATCTAAGAAAATCTAAAATATGAAGCATGAGAATCTCTCTTTTGAGTTGTTATTTAGGGTTGTCTAAGATATTCTCCAAATATAGACTCCTGTTGTTGTCCTTGGTTGCCTCCAAGAGGTGGAATGTAATCCCTTACTCCTGAAGACAGCTTGTAGCTCAGAGCCAAGGCCCAGAGGACTCTGAGCTGGAACTGACAATGAAAGCCTACTCTTCAAGCACTAGTGTTCAAGGTATTATAAAGCACCATGCAATCTTACAAAGAAGGGAAGCAGGCAATAGTCCTATCCAGTTATGGCACCTATGAATCACAATAATGATAAGTGTGTTATGTTGACTCTAAGGAGGCAGTAGTGGCATGCATACCTTGGTAGTAAACAACCGTTCTCTAAGTTGACTTAAGATCAATTGAACAAGAGGGAAATCATCTCATACTGGGATTCCAGCCAACTATACAGAGATAATAAATTCATGAATCTTGGAGGAGAATATACAGTTACCAATTTACTAAACTACCTTAATCCTTAACTACATTCAAAATGTTTGTCATTATTAACAAATATAAGTTTAGTCCTCAGGCTCACCAAGGAAACACCTCTTTGCAACAGAAGACCATTACAGAAAACCAGAAGCAAAGAAAGAAAGAAAGAAAGAAAGAAAGAAAGAAAGAAAGAAAGAAAGAAAGAAAGAAAGAAAGAAAGAAAGAGGGAGGGAGGGAGGGAGGGAAGGAGGGAGGGAGGGAGGGAGGCAGGAAGGAAGGAAGGAAGGAAGGAAGGAAGGAAGGAAGGAAGGAAGGAAGGAAGGAAGGAAGAAAAACATAGTTATGTGGTCAACAACCAGTTGATACATCTACAAAATATTTGTCACACCTAAGACTCTAAGCATCAATGGTGAAAACAGTGCAGGGAAATGATTATAAGAGCCAGAGGAACATAGAGTTTGCTGTCAGATTGTATCTCCTAGGAATGTCAGATGCCACATTCATAATGTCTCATCAAAATGATTACCTAAGCATGAACTGAATAAGGACAAGAATAAAAATTCTAATGTGAAATTCTAATAAGGCTCAGGAAGCCTCAACCCTACACAAAGAACTACAGACAATTAAGAAATGCCAAATGGCATAGAAACATATACATACATGAACATTATACAGATGGTGTGTACTTATGCATTTAGTAGTGTGTATGTAGCAATTACTGAAAAAAAAAGAGGACTTGAGTTTGAAAGAGAGCAAGGAAGAGAATATGGGATGGAAAGGAGAAAGGAAAGGGGAGGGGAAGTGACATAATTATATTATTATCTCAAAACAAAAATTGAATAGATAAATAAAGCAGCTCTCCAAATACATTAAATTCCTTCAAAATAAAAGATGCTATCATTATTAGATACCACAAATAAGATTACTCGGTACCATAGATTCAATTCATGGAACCATTTTCTTGGTTCTGGGACAAACTTCTTTCAGTTTTATCATTGTTTGATGTGTCCTCTAGTAAAATAGTTAAAATTTTGGTTCCTCTATTTCAAAAATAAAAAATAGAACTAGTTGAGATAATCCTACCATTTATTTTGTAAGATTTTATAAAGATGAATTAATTTAATATATAAAAATTGCACTGAAATGTTATATTTCATAAGTGTCCAGTGTCTTTATTTTAAGTGGCCATTGACTAAAAATCTAAAGTAAATGATATAACATGTTTAATTAATGTGATCACGGAGCTTATGTTAAAATCTTTTGCTGACACCAGCACTGAATTTTCAATATAAGATTACTAGCAATATTAGCTGTTAAGTCTATATTTCCTATGTTTATTAAATCAAGCAATGCACGGTTCAAGGTAGTAAACGTGTTTCATCAAAAGTAAAAGGTAATAGTATTCCCTGCTTGATTTTTGGCAGCACTTGAACTTCAAGAAAATAGTCTAACAAGCTGGATTTTAGTAATGAGTTCACCGCTATAGGTTTTATAATTCTGTGTATGATTTTGTGCCCCCCAAAAGCTCTAACTATAAATTAATGCAGAAGCAATCATTGTTTAAATGAAACTATACATGTAATCTATCTACCATAATTTGTGGAATAAACATATAGTCAATAAGATAAAGTTGTTATTGTTATTATTGAAATGTACTGAAATGTTAATGACAAGGAAATCATTCAGTTTCCTTTTCACTGGGTCATCTCTTGAGAGATATTGGAACTGAAACACTTTTCAAAGAATCCAGATAATCTATTATCATGCTGCATTTTACAGCTGAATAAATCAGTAGCTGTTACCTTTTCAGGAAGAAGTGAAGAAAAGAATGTTATGAGAAAGGTCATAGATGTGAATTTTATGGACAGTTTTATGGAAAAGCCATTAGATGGCAACAGCAGTTCACAGAGTTTTTCTGCTATTTAGTATTTCACCAGGAGGTGCTGACTGACAGCCGAAAATCATAGGAAGTCTAGGCTTCAAGGTCTATGAAAGGCCATAATACCAGTTTTGGCACATAGAAAGCACTAAATAAATGATATGTGCCAGCCTTCTCCAGCCTAATTTTGCAATTGGGAAAGTAAGAGAAAGTGACACTTCAAGGGTACTTGATTTTTTTTTTTTTGTCTGTTTTTGGTTTAGTAGAAATTACAATATATGAAAAATCTCTCAGAACACTCTGATTCTCTTCCTTTCTGAAACAGATTGTTGAACCCTGAGAAGGCTACAATAATATTGATAATATTTAAATAATATTGATAGTGATTCCCTACTTTTCTCTTAAAAGAACAACCCAGTGCAGCTTAAACAGCAACGCAGACAAATACCATGCAAAAATGAAGCCTCTCCCATCGTTGGTCATTCAATCTCAGTACCCTCTCTTCTTTCTGCTAACAAGTGTTTCTGCAAGGAACTCTCTTGGATAACCATGCTCTTTTCTATAGAGAGATGCTTTTCAAGAATTTCTTCTCATAGAAGAATTGCTTCTTTATCTTCTCTAACAGCTTTTTATCTATTATAAACTAAAATTCTTAGTTCTTTAAATAATTCTTTGATATTATCTTCTGGGATGTTCAAAAACATTACAATTTATCAGAATCATCATTGGTATACAGAGCAATGATACACTGAATTATTAGTTCTTCTTTTTCCATTTCTTGTTAATAAGCCTATGTAACCAAATATTTTTGCCACGTACATTTTAATATCATCAGATTGTGTTTGTAGCATATCTGAGTTTTCCCCTTACTTTAGCTTATGAAATTTTCAGTGAATATCATGCTTAGAATGTGGAGGTGTTATTTGGGTTATCTTCTTGCCTTCCTTCGATCCACCATTAGATATTGATACCTTGAATGAAACTGGTTTGAGAAAAAAGCAGGGAATGTTAAAAAGATATAAATCATATTCATGATATATTCAAGTTCAATCAATGAAAAATATTGGTCAGAGGCTGAGCAAATGATTCAGAGATCTATGAAAGAGAGGTATAAATTATGTTTCAGGTCACTGACCTTGAAGGATGGCTTGCTTATTACAAAGCATTACTGCAACAATAATCAATTAATACATCAAGTAAGGCCTTCAGTGGTTGACTATTGAGCACAAGTACAGAATTTTCCAGAGTAGTGGTTGGCGTAGGGTGACAGGATTTTTCGTTTTTTACATGGAAGACAATTGTTTTTATTTTGATTTAGCCTATAGTTATACATCTTTCCTTTGCTAAGTCTTAACCATGTGAAATCTTCCATGTGCTTTAGATGTCTTTTTAAAGATTCCCTGCTGGACTGCTTACTCCATGTAGTACATTCTTCACTAATATACAAAATAACAACTCACTCAGATGGGAAATGAAAGGGAGTAGAAAAATTCAGACTTTTCTGGTCTATTTTGAATTTTACAAAGTCTCAATAGCACTTCTGCAGAAATTGGCTCTAAGATATTTCCTTCCAGCTTTACTGTTTCACTTATGCACAAGAATTGTATTTTAGAACAAATTGTCTTTTCCAAATCCCACCAAATTCCTGACAATGGATCTAAGGGGAAAAAAAATTAACAAGATTGATAGCTGTGGGGGTTAGAACATTAGAGCCAAATTGTCAAGGAATCACAATTAGGTTTCTTTTTTTGCATTTATTTTTCAGCTGCAACTAGTTATGGGTCCCCACAGTGCACCTGCACTTTGCCACTGAATATCCTAAAAAAGGCAAGTGGCCAATTATGTTGGCAAGTGGCTAATTATGCACACCAGGAGCCAATTGCGGAATCAAAAATGTACACCCTAAAACAGGAAGACCTCTTTAACATGTTGAGTCGTAGGGTGACATACATACTGTGTATTTATCATTTAATAAAAGAGGCAACAATCGTGATCAGATATCAACAAACATTTATTTATGCACATACTTATATATGTAGGTATTTATTTATAACTATTGTGTAGTAATCATTTTGCCATATGCTTTGCCAATATCAAGATGAAATAGAATGTTTCTGTCCTCGAAAAAAAAAAAAACAAAAACAAAACAAAACAAAACAAAACAACCCTAGAGTCTGCTAAGATACATCTTGTAAATATGAAACAAAGCCAATAATTAGAGGGAGTGTGTTAGAGAATGTCTTTTTACAAAATAGATTTACAATGGAATACAATAAACAAGTGTTTTACCTTTTCTCTCTTTCTCAGTGTTGGGGAACAAATTGAGGGTGCCATATATCTGATCTCCAGCCTAAGATTGTGTTCTGAATGAACAGTTTTCTGTGCCCTTTCTTGAATAGTTTCTGGGTCATCCATTGCCCAAACTTAACCACAGGTTTTTTGACTAGACTCAATAAAACAGGAATCTGAAGCCCCAGATTTTACCATACAAGAGAAAGATGGATCTAGAGTCACTTCTCCATATAACATTTACTTTAATTGGAACATTTTCTAATTTTGTTTATTGCTCCAGGGTTTATAATTTTTACAAAACTATATTTGGATTGTGAAGGAGAATACAAAATTCTTATTTTACAGTTCTTCACATTGAATAGACAGTATTTGGTCTGTCACTTAGAAGGGATGAAAATAATTAAAATATCAAATCTGGGACAGGAAACCCCCCCCCCCCAACTTGAGAAGCCATAGGACTCTTTAAATTTAAATTTTCAAATGTCAGAAGCAAAAGTATTTTGCTATTTGCCCCATCATTGGTTTAATCCAAAAATCTCAATCAGTATGACAATAAACCTATAATTGCTAGTAGTTCTCTCAAATCTTCTGAGTTATTAGGGGTTACATAATCATAAAATTCTGAGTTTCCCCTATAATTCCATATCCCAACAGCATCCAATGGAGATGAATTATAAAGCTAGTAGTACCAAAAGATTTCAAATGGAATATTTTCACCATAATTCACTTGTTCTTCTTTAGAAATGTAAATAGGCAAAGGGAGAAAACTTGAGTTTAAAGTTTAGGTGTTTGTTGGATTGCTTCTATTTGCAAGTCACCGGAAAATCGGACAAACAATGTACATAGTTCATGTCACTGGTGAGTTTACAACAACGTGACACCCATGTTTCTGTCTTATATATATATTTATTTATTTATTAGATTTTTTCTTAATTTACATTTCAAATGCTATCCCGAAAGTCCCCTATACCCTCCCCCTGCCCTGCTCCCCTACCCACCCCCACTTCTTGGCCCTGGTGTTCCCCTGTACTGGGGCATATAAAGTTTACGAGACCCAATGATGGCCAGCTAAGCCATCTTCTGCTACATATGCAGCTAGAGACACAAGCTCAGGGGGTTCTGGTTAGTTCATATTGTTGTTCCTCTTACAGGGTGGCAGACCCCTTCAGCTCCTGGGGTACTTTCTCTAGCCTCTCCATTGGGGGCCCTGTGTTACCTCGTATAGATGACTGTGAGCATCTACTTCTGTATGTACCAGGCACTGGCATAGCCTCATATGAGACAGTTATATCAGGGTCCCTTCAGCAAACTCTTGCTGGCATATGCAATATTGTCTGGGTTTGGTGACTGATTATGGGATGGATCCCCAGGTGGGGTAGTCCTGGATAGTCCATCCTTTCGTCTTAGCTCCATCTTTTGTCTCTGTAACTCCTTTCATCGGTATTTTGTTCCCTATTCTAAGGAGGAATGAAGTATCCACACACTGGTCTGCCTTCTTCTTGATTTTCCTATTTTGCAAATTGTATCTTAGGTATTCTAAGATTCTGTGCTAATATCCACTTATCAGTGAGTGCATATCAAGTGACATCTTTTATGATTGGGTTACCTCACTAAGGATTATGTCCTCCAGATTCATCCATTTGCCCAAGAATTTCATAAATTCATTGTTTTTAATAGCTGAGTAATTATTATGTAAATGTACCACAATTTCTATATCCATTCCTCTGTTGAGGGACATCTGGGTTCTTTCCAGCTTCTGGTTATTAAAATTAAGGCTGCTATGAACATAGTGGAGCATGTGTTCTTATTACCAGTTGGAACATCTTCTGGGTATATGCCCAGGAGAAGTATTGCTGGATCCTCTGGTAGTACTATATCCAATTTTCTGAGGAACCGCCAGACTGATTTCCAGAGTGGTTGTACCAGTTTGCAATCCCACCAGCAATGGAGGAGTGTTCCTATTTCTCTACATCCTCACCAGCATCTGCTGTCACCTAAATTTTTGATCTTAGCCATTCTGACTGGTGTGAGGTAGAATCTCAAGGTTGTTTTGATTTGCATTTCCCTGATTATTAAGGATGTTGAACATTTTTTCAGGTGCTTCTCAGCCATTTGGTATTCTTCACTTGAGAATTCTTTGTTTAGCTCTGTGCCCCATTTTTAATGGGGTTATTTGAATTTCTGGAGTCCACCTTCTTGAGGTCTTTGTATATATTGGATGTTAGTCCCTTATCAGATTTAGGATTGGTGAAAACCCTTTTCAAATCTGTTGGTGGCCTTTTTGTCTTATTGACAGAGTCTTTTGCCTTACAGAAGCTTTGCAATTTTATGAGGTCCCATTTGTCAATTCTTGATCTTACTGCACAAGCCATTGCTGTTCTGTTTAGGAATTTTCCCCACCCATGTTTCTAATGCAAATAAAGTTAATAATATAGTCCAACCAAGTCAAAGTTCTCATAAAGCTTTATATACATTGCAGATGGAAAAATTAAACATAAACACTTTGACCATGTTAAGTGTAAAAAGTTATCTGGGAGAAGCAGAGAATGGATGAGGCACTGGGAGATGGGTGATGTGAACTGAGGCACAGAAGAGAGGAAAGATGGAAAGATTTATTATTGTTTGGAAAGGTTTCTTTTTGACAGAGGCATTATACTATATGGTACTTATTATATTATATTTATTATATTATACTTATATTATATTGTATGGGATTTAGCTGTACATCATGTTTTTCTCCCCACCCCAAACTGCTAATAGAGTGCAAGAGTGTTATCTTCTTGGCCAATCCAGTATCAGGCACATAGTATGCATTCAAGAAAAAAAGTTCAATTAAAAGAATTGCTGAAATCTGTTCAAACTATTGATGATGAGTGAATTTGCATTCATTTTTATTTAGTTTTAAGTCATTGGAAGATCAGAATATTATGCTACAATTCTTAGACAAATGTACTTTGACTTTTCAGTATGTATCAGACTCTGTAGTAGGCAGTACTACACTGAATAAAAGACACATACAAACTGAGAGAGTCATAGTTCTGTAATAGAGATAAACAATGTATTTGTTTATGCAAATATATTACATGTATAGAAATATATAACATGTGATTCCCTTTACCGTGTATTTTCTTTGTTGATACATCTTTTCTTTTCACTTTTGTCTTTCTGGTTTTGTAAAGTTAAGAATTTTGAACTCAGGACGAAGGAAAAAATCTAGATCCAGCCGGGCGTGGTGGCGCATGCCTTTATTCCCAGCACTCGGGAGGCAGAGGCAGGCGGATTTCTGAGTTCGAGGCCAGCCTGGTCTACAAAGTGAGTTCCAGGACAGCCAGGGCTATACAGAGAAGCCCTGTCTCGAAAAAACAAACAAACAAAAAATCTAGATCCAAGTCTTCACTTATAGAGAATGGAGTGAGGACACATGATCATTTAGATATTCATCAATCCTTCACAAATAAGGTTATTTTTAAAATTCCTTAGAATGTGAAATGTAACAAATTTTGGTTGTTATTTTGATAATGAATGATTTACACAAATTTCTTTAGTTCTCTGAATCTTAACTTTTTTTAGAATGAAGATAATGGTGTTCCTATTTAAAATTTGAGGTCATTTTATATAAGTAAAGTATCTTGTACAGTACATAATACTTAGCAGGTGATAATTACTAGTAATTCTTCTTGTATCCTTTCAACAAAGTGAGTAACTTTATAAATGACAAAGTTGTTCCTGGATTCAGCGGAAAATAAGCACAGCTTACATAGTGACCTATTTATTTATTTATTTATTGGAATCTAAGGGAATACATATTTTAGGAGAAAGAATAAAAGCATGATTTTATGAGTTGATCATAAGACAAAACTACCTCTGTAAAAAGAAAGAAAAAAAAGCTTTTATGTAATTTATTATTAATTATATTAGAAAGACCAAATTTGTTAAATAAAATTTGCAATAGTTATTATTTCCAATTTAATATGTCTAAATAGAATCTTGAGAATTGTTAAAATTGATAATATAAAAAAGGCTGTGAGAAATGCCAAGTATTATATTTGGTTATCACCAGAGGTAAAAAGTATTAGCACTTTAAATTCTTTGACTCACCTTATCTCTGCCTAGTGGACTCTTAGGCTACCCTTTCATGGGACTCATACACACATGAAAAATATAACAGTTAAAGAGAAATTTGTACAAGTTCAAAAATTCTAAACAAACTAAAATGAACTGAATAGCTATAAATTGTGTAGGGATTTAGTGACATATAGTAATTAGGAACACAGAGGCAGATAGTAACAATTCACCCTTCATTTATTACCTTAAGACTTTACACAGATTTCACCTGTATGGATAACCTAGCTTTCCTCTATGGTAACATAAAAATGATGCTAACAGACATTAGGACTATTTTGGGGATTAGATGAATTAATATATAAAATACAAAGGATAATGATGTGTAATAAATGAGCTATTGTCCTTAGTTATATCAGAAACACATGTAATTTCATTGAAGTTTTAGTCCTCTTAAAACATTTGATATTAAAAGTTAAGTAATAGAAATAATAGGAAGATTACTTTTAATGAGAGAACAGTGAGCTTGTGAGTCAAGATCAGAAATACATTAACATTCCTCTTTTAAAGTGGGAATGGTACTAAATGGATAAGTGACCTAACAATGAACAGATCCAATGAATGGCTATGTATCTCAATTGAAGGAGCAAGGGAGATGATGGTTTTAAGTGACAGGCCTTGGTATGTAATTGAGGCCTTGGACAAACAAGATTAACTATAAAAAAGCCCAAGAATGAATTTTACTATTGTCGGGTATTTATGAAGAGAACATAAAGACACATTTTTTTTACACCAGTCTTGTGTTTTATTTATTTTGATGATTGCACTCAGGACCTAGTTCCACATAGTCTACTATTTTTATGTGAATCTTGCTTTGTTGTTGTTGTTAAGTATTTATTCTTTCTTTTTTTTCTTTAGATATTTTCTTAATTTACATTTCAAATGCTATACTGAAAGTTCCCTATACCCCCCCCCCCCAATCTGCTCCCCTACCTACCCATTCCCACTACTTGGCCCTGGTGTCCCCTGTATTGGGGCATATAAAGTTTATATTGTTATTTAAAAATTCATTAGATAGATCATTATTCCATTAGAATGAAATGGTAGTCTTGGAAAATTCTAGAAAACTTTTCAGTATTAAATTTTGATCCTTAATATACTCACCAACTCCTCTTTATTTTCTGTTCAACTATAGTGTCTACAGAGAAAACTGTTGACAATAGAAAATTATGGTGCATATCATATAAAAGCTGCTTAATATATTACCTTTTAAATGAAATTGTGATTGGGTCTTAAATTGCTATATATTTGGTACAGTAGTTTTTCTACAATTAAAAAAGAGACCTGATAGAACTCTGCACTAAGCCCATCTGGTCCTGGGCTTTTTTTGGTTGGGAGACTATTGATGACTGCTTCTATTTTTTTAGGGGAAATGGGACTGTTAAGATCTTTAATCTGATCCTGATTTAACTTTGGTACCTGGTATCTGTCTAGGAAGTTGTCCACTTCATCCAGGATTTCCAGTTTTGTTGATTATAGCTTTTGTAGTAGGATCTGATGATGTTTTGGATTTCCTCAGGATCTGTTGTTATGCCTCCTTTTTCATTTCTGATTTTGTTAATTAGAATACTGTCCCTCTGCCCTCTAGTTTGGTTTATATATCTTGTTGATTTTCTCAAAGAACCAGCTCCTGATTTGGTTGATTCTTTGAATAATTGTTTTTGTTTCTAATTGGTTGATTTCAGCCTCAAGTTTGATTATTTTCTGCTGTGTACTCCTCTTGGGTGAATTTGCTTCCTTTCCTTCTAGAGCTTCTAGGTGTTCTGTCAGATTGCTAGTGTATGCTCTCTCTAGTTTCTTTTTGGAGGCATTCAGGGCTATGAGTTTTCCTCTTAGGACTGCTTTCATTGTGTCCCATAAGTTTGGGTATGTAGTGGCTTCAGAAAATAAACAAAGACAAAATCAAACAAAAAAATCAACAACAACAACAAAAGATCTGCTTATTACCTAACACAGATGAGATGAGCCTAAACAAACTGACATCTCCAACTTATGCTCCCAATTTGTTTCCTGTACCACTATATAAACATAACCAACAGAATCACAAATCAGTTTGGATGATGCTAGTCTCTTGTAATAGCCCAGAGTTTTCCAAAGAGGTTGGTTTGATAACTGTAGAAATAACGACAAGAAAATCACTAAAAGTGTGTGTGTGTGTGTGTGTGTGTGTGTGTGTGTGTGTGTGTGTGAGAGAGAGAGAGAGAGAGAGAGAGAGAGAGAGAGAGAGAGAGAGAGAGAGAGAGAGAGACCTGGGAGCGGGAGAGATGTCTGAGTGTTTACGAGCACTGTTTGCTCTTCCAGGGGGGTCCTGAGCTCAATTGCCAGCAACTGCATGGTGGGTTGAAACTGTGTATCTGATGCCCACTTCTGGCATGCAAGTGTATATGCTGATAGAGCACTCATACATAGAATAAATCTTAAAGAAGGCAGAGAAGGAGGAGAGGGGAGGGGAGGAGGAGGAAGAGGAGGAGAAGGAGGAGAAGGTGAAGAAGAAGAAGAGGAGGAGGAGGAGGAGGAAGAGGAGGAGGAGGAGGAGGAGGAGGAGGAGGAGGAGGAGAAGAAGAAGAAGAAGAAGAAGAAGAAGAAGAAGAAGAAGAAGAAGAAGAAGAAGAAGAAGAAGAAGAAGAAGAAGAAGAAGAAGAAAAGAGGAAGAAGAAGAGAGCTCAGTTGGAAGGTAGCTCAGTTACAAAGGCCTAGTCTAGCAACCATAAGGCACCCAGGATTTCTGACTTAGCACAACACACATACACAGAAGAATAAAAGATGTGAGTTTTTAAATGACAAAATTCCAGGGCCAGCAAAATTGCTCAGCAGGTAAAAGTACTTGCCACTTAAGCCCCGAGTTTGATGCACTGAACTTTGATGGAAGGCAAGAACCAATTCTAGAAAGCTGTATGAGGATCTTCACTTATGTACTATCGTGTGCTTAGATGCTCATAACACATACATACACACAGACAAAGAAAAGATATTTTAAACTATTCATATATTAAAATATTTCATTGATAAAATTATATATTTTGAGATTACAGTTTCTCCTATCACAATTTATTCTAGATCCTCCCCACCTTACCCCCACCTAAACATTGGTGTCCTTTCTCCCTCTCCCTCTCCCTCTCTTTCTCTAACAAACAAATATGAACAAAACAATAAATAAACCAAGAAACACACACAGTGAAAAAAAATAAAACAGAATATTAGAAAACATCATATACAAACAAAGCTAGGAAGTGGTGGTACGTGCCTTTAATCCCAGCATTT
>LR753349.1:956406-1013523 GCA_902729485.2 Mus minutoides | reverse complement strand
ATATATATATATATATATATATATATATATATATATATATATATATATATATATATATATATATATATATATAAAATTCTAGTAGGTTAAAAAGTCCCAAACAAACAGCATAAGGCAAAAAGTGCACAAAATATTAAAATATTATTGAGTTCATTTTTGTATTGTGAGTCTTTCAGTCTTTTCCTGGCACATCTTTACTGTCGTTAATATACCCAGTTAGACGCCATCAGAAAAACAGGATATTTTTCTTTGGAAACAGTTGTCAATTGAAGTTAGCTTCTCCATCAGAATGGGAACTCATATCCATGTCATAGACTCAGCACTGGGACCCCATATGGCTTGGCCTGTGCAAGCCCCAATGCATGCTGCCATGGTCTCTGTGAATTCATGTATAGTTCAGGCCAGTTGTAGTTGGACTATACTGCTTCTATTTCCTGACTCTTTTAACCTTTCTGCCTCCTCTTTCACATAAGTCTCTGCGCCCTGGGGGAGAGATTTGATAAAAAACTTCCCATTTAGGATTAAGTGTTACAAAATCTCTTGCTCTCTACACACTGTCTGGTTGTGGGTTTCTGTGTTAGTCCCTTTTACTGCAAGGAAAATCTTCTCTGGTGATGGCAGAGTGAGGCATGGATAGTAGAATGTAATGTGTTATAATTTTCCTGCCATGAACCTTAACAGAACAATAGTATTTGGGTTACCTCCAGGTTCATATTCTATTTAGTTTCAGGTTCTTGACGATCTCAGCAGTGTCAGGCATCTGTTCCATCTCCTGGAGTGGGCCTTTATTATAATCTCTAGTGGCTTATTAGTCTCAGAACATTTCTGCCACTGTTGAACCAGCATGCGATGCACTAGTCATAGGGTTTATGTAGTTGGCTTGGTGGTTACTATTTTCATCTGGGAGCATTAAAGAGTATCTTCTAGTATCGATGAGGTAAGAGCACTTGTTAGGTACCAGCTCAACTTTTCTATGTTCAACAGGATATGTAAATGGCTTCTTCAGCAATACAACAAAATTTGTAATGGCTTCTTCAACAATAGGACCATGCCATCCATTTATGGAGAGCAACCAATAGTTTTGGTAAAAGTCTGAGATATTTAGGTATTTTCATGGGGTCTCTTCAATGCAATATCCATCAAAATTCTAACACAATTCCTCCAAGAAATGGAAAAAAAATACAACTTCATATCGAAACAAAAATCCAGTATAGCAAAACCAATATTGAATAATAAAAGAATGGTTGGAAATATTACCATTCCTGATTTCAAGTTGTACAAGAGAGGTACAGTGATAAACACAGTAGGGTATTAGCATAAAAGCAGACACATTGATCAATGGAATCAAATTAATGAACTAGCACAAGTCTACACACTTACAGACACCTGATTTATGACAAATAAGCAAAAATACACACACTGGAATAAGAGAACATCTTCAACTAATTGTACAGTTCAAACTGTGGGACTATATTTAAATTTAAATTTATCTGTAGTTATAATCTTGCACAAAACTCAACTCCAAAATGGGTCAAAGACCTAAATATAAGGCTATAAACCTGAATGTGATACAATAGAAAGTAGTGAATAGTTTTGAACTCATCAACATAGGAAGAGTTGCTGAACAGGATACCCACAGCACTCCCATAACATTAAGGCAAATAATTAATAAATAGGACCTCATGAAACTGAAAATATTCTGTATGGCAAAGAACACCACTATTCAGACAAAGTGGCAGGCTACAGAATGGAAAAAAAGAACTTTAACAATTAAAAATGATGCAAATTTAAATGTAGATGTTGTTAAGCTGCTACTGTAGTTGTTATTAGTATAATGTTATAATGGCTTTAAAAATCTAAAAACATCTCTTAATGTCTTACTGCTGAAAGAAACATTATTTGTAACAAGTGTTTGATGTTTGCTCTTTTCTATGACTTGGAAATCTTACTAAGATCATTTTTAAACAAAAGAAAATGATTAACATATCTTAATGTAGACTAAAGCTAACATCTATCAGTTGTTAGAATTTATTCCTACATACTTGAACTTTCTGTGAAGAAGAAATTCTAAATACAACTAATTTGCATGTACAATATATATTGAAGCTGATTTTTTATTATATTTATAAGGCCTGATATCTGAACTAATGCTCAAACAAACTAATTATTTTTCATATAGTAAGTATTCTATAAAGCTTTAGATGCTTTAAACCATTATTCAGAAAAATAACAATTCATACCTAAGAATAAAACAAACATATAAATGATGCACATATGCTCATGCTAATTACCTGACAAAAATAAAATTCTTTACAAGTCTTTGTCTAGGAAGGTTAGAAAGGAGTCAGATTTTCATGGTTATGCAGGGACCCACATTGAGAATGTCTTTACCTTTCTCCAAAGAATAAAATGTAATTGTCACTCTAAGGATCAGAGCCTTTAAACTGAGTTTCTTACAACCCCTGAATAATCCTTGTTTTCACTATGAGTAGTTTAGGTTGGCATTATTTTTCATTTTTCTTGTAGTTATTGTTATGGGAACAAATTAACATATACTATACTGTTCTGTATTCTCATTACACATTTTGTTTTGAGAAAGGAATTGTTTTTCTTACTTTTCTCTTGTTGTGATGTTTATTACAGGAATAACGTACAATAGTGTGAAGGCCCAGTGCAGTCTGTGAAAGACTATAAACATTTAATAGACTCATAAACATAGACTTTAACCTTTTCAATATTCTGCACTTTGATTGGTTGCCCATACTACTTTATCTCTACAGGTTACTAAGACTGTAAACAGGAGGAATAGAGATGGATAGTGAATCACACTGCATAAGCTCTGAAAAGGTCAAAGTTGTACAGTTGCTTATTCTTTCACCTAGAATATATAAGGTTTCATAATTTCATAGAACCCACCCTGGATTTTCGTTTAGAATGGGCAAGGAAATATGCTAATGTGAGTCTGCTTTTTCTAAGTGACAGTGAACACAGGACGAATGATGTATAACCTTTTTGTAGGACTTCACATATTTCTATAATGGAGCTACTTTTGAATTGTTTCCTTTAGTGGGAGACACAATAGTGGTTATGGTTGTTAAATACAAAGGATATCAGTGTTTAATGTTCATATTTTAGATTGAAAAATACATGGAAATTCCTATACTCCAGCAGTTTTCAACCTTGGTATAACGAGACACTCTTGCCTTTCACTGTGTTGTTAGGTGAGCTGGGAAAAATGCATTACTATGGTAGTTGATGTTGCAAAGTGTCACTTACTTGCCTTGTTAAAATAAATAAGAATGGATTCTAGGTTGTCAAGATCATAACTGTCTGAATCTCTGGTATTACAGTCAATGTCTGTAGAGTTACACATAATGCTGAGGAAAATTTATTGAACATGTTGCATATATAAGTGATGATTGTCATGAGTGTTGGTGGGAGGAAATGATAGAAAGTACAATAGTCAATGTGAAAATAGAAATCCTCTGTCTGTTCTACTTACACACATTTCAGCAAACTCACACCCTTCCTTTTAGTGCAGAGTATAGAAAAGGATAATACATAAACAGAGCAGGAAGACTTAGTTCCCTAACTATACCTAATTTTGGTTTTGCATGGTTTATATTTTTAATCTTCACTTTATGATATAAAGGCGGTTGGCATTCACATTCTACAGATGAAGAAACTGGAGCATCAACGTTAAACAATTTTGATGCCACATAGCTCATTAAACTGCAAGCTTGGAATATAATGGAAAATGCATTAACAGAGTCATGAAAATTGATGAATGATATGTAAATGATGGGAAAATAATTGAGGCAACATTTAAAAATTTTAATGTGATGCCTTAGATGAAGATGGTAGTACATGTCTGTAATTCTGCAACTCTGATGCAGAAGCAGGAGGATCTGTAGTTCAAAGCTATATAGTGATATTCTACCACAATAATCAAGAAAACAAGCAATACAAGAATATATCCTAATATTTTTTAGCTACAAAGCTTTTGGAGATAACTGTAAATAGTCAAGCAGCAACTGTCTTTTCATTTTCTTTTTCATCTGCACAGAGTTACAACTTGTTTCTCCTGGGGTTTTTCTTTTTAAACTAATATAATTGTCAGAGAGAGAGAGAGAGACAGAGAGAGAGAGAGAGAGAGAGAGAGAGACAGAGACAGAGAGAGAGAGACAGAGAGAGAGAGACAGAGACAGAGACAGACAGAGAGAGATAGAGACAGAGACAGACAGAGACAGAGAGACAGAGACACAGAGAGAGTTGGAGGGAGAACATTGAAAACAACCCACATTGCAGCATAAACCCAACTGAGATTGTGTGTGTGACCTGTGCGTGGAGGCCAGAGGACAACCATGAATGTTGTTCCTCAGAAGTCACCCTCACAGGATTGAAACTTGCCAAGTAGGCTAGGTTGAAAATCCAGAAAGCACCAGAAATTCCCCCATCTTTGGTCAAAAGCACTGATAATTAGAAGCACATGCAGCCACCAAGGCCAGCTCTGTTTGCAGGGGTTCTGGGGATCGAACTCAGGTCACCATGCTTGCAATGGATGCACTTTACTGACTATTCTATCTTAACAGCCACATAAGATGACTCCTGGCAAGACCCAAATGAATTATTCATTCAACTAAGATCTCATTGGCATAGGACACACTATTGCATGGGTGTGTGACTATACCCAAGTTCCTCACTTCATCTCTGTTACCCAAAGAGCATGAAGGTGACAGTTGCAAGTCTGGCCCCTGAAATCTTAGCTGGGAAGGCATCATGCTCATGACAATATCCACTGTGTTGCTAGCGCTTTGCTCTAAGATAAGCATGCCTTTGCATCTCATTAAGGTCTGTTGTTAAGAGTGCAAATGCAGGACAATTGAGGGTGGTTTTTTTTTTTTTTTTTTTTTTTATTCTGCTGATTATTTCTTTTATCAGTGTTAGGGAACATATTTAACACTGAGCATATTTTCCCCAAAATAATTGGAAATTTTAAAACAGTGCTGCAAGCCTTGCTTTGTTGCATGCATTTCAAAAAGTAGGGAAAGAAAAATGAATGCATTCCATACTTAATGAGTTTCTGTTAGAAACTCAAGTTTCTTCAAGCTCTGAGAAATCATCCTAACATTGTCAACCAAATAGTCACATTGCAAATATCAACGCCATCTCCCCACAAGTTGCCGAATTCACAAAATGTGTTAATACATTACCAGTCCACAAAAAGACACTATAGAAAATTTTCAGTGAAGCCAGCATTTTAGCTGAGAAATATTATGCACAATAAGCTCCTCCCAGTATTTTTCTTTTTTCTTTAGAAAGTCCTTAAATTTTCTAACAGAAATTTTTGGGCTGCAAATGTATTTTTTATGCTTGCATTTGCCTGGTGCTTTTACTAAGTCATAACTCTCATGCAATGAGGCGCATGCTCTGAGCGGAGGCATCACACAGAATCTCCTTGTTTTGGAATTTGATTTCCAGCACCTGCTGGGGAGGCTTTTCCTCCTTAACTCAAGCAGGAGTTAGTAGTTCCAGAAGTGTTTGACAGACTAATCTTCTAATTCAGCAGTAGCTGAAAATAGGGAAGGAAGCATTTCCCTTTGCTTAGGTTACCTGTCATTTATGCAAATGGGAAGAGGAGGCATAGGGAAGGGCCTTTCCCAACAAGTATTGCATTTATTCTTAGAAAATTTTTTTTTTTTTAAACTTTGCTACAGGGACGAAATTCAGACTGATCAGAGCTGAACATCAGTTAGAACCTGCAAATAACAACTTAATGTCTAGTTAACTAACAATTACAAAAAATGTCAAAAAATAGAGATACAGTATTATTAAAACAGCACAAAGAAATGAGAAGTGCTGTGCTTATGAACATGTATCATAATACAGCAATAAAACTGCAGAGTTAGCACACACGTTGACAGTACTACATACCCCTTTAATTAAGTGTTAATTGTGTATATTTCCATTTTCTTCTTCTTTTACCTCAGGGTTTTTTTTTTTTTTTTTTTAATGCAATGCCCTTTCTTTATTCCTCACTCTTCACACTCCAATTTAATAATGCCATGCTCATAGGATCCACTCAATAAATGTTTGTTAAATGGAATGGTTTTTCTATTTTTATTATACAAACTTGTATATAAAATATGAATATTTATTCAGCTAAAACTGGGCTTTGGAATTTATATATTTATGTGTATTATTTATCTTGCACCCCTCTTGTCACTTCTTCATTCCTTACTGAGCTATGAGTGGGTCCTGCACAATCTGACAGCCAGAGGCATGGAACAAGGTCAGGGCAGGTCTAAAGCATTTAAAGCAACAGATATTTTACAGTAAGTACCCAGTTTTATTGCAGGTGAGTTGAATTTTTATGTATCTTTGAAGAAATAAACACTTGCATACTATCAGAAATCAAGGACAAGATCATCTTCACTCTTCTCACCACAGAGGAGTCATCATTTCTCTGGCATTCTTCATTGTCAAATGAGTTAAAATACTCTGTATTAAACTATTAATGGTCTCTGTACTGAATCTCTATTTTATGGTAATGCCTTTAAAGCATAGTCCACCCGGCCACACCACAACCATTTGAGCAACTTTCAGAATGCAGACATATTTACTTGTATGGTGATAATGGTGGCTGGAAAAGTCACTAGAATGTTTGTATTGTCCCAGTTTAAGACTTTTTTTCTTTTTGAAAAAAAAAAGTAAAGGGGGAGCATATAATTTGTGCTGTGCTCTCCCTCTCCCTCTCCCTCTCCCTCTCCCTCTCCCTCCCTCTCACTACCCCGCCTCTCTCTCTCTCTCTCTCTCTCTCTCTCTCTCTCTCTCTCTCTCTCTCTCTCTCTGTATGTGTCTGTGTGTATGTATGTATGTGTATTAGGGGAATGCTTTCAACCGAAGATTTATCCTGTCTACAAGAGATGCAGTAACAGGGGATGGAGCAGAGACTAAGAGAAGGTCCAACCAATAACTGGCCCAACTTGAAACCCATCCCATGGCCAAGTAACAGTTCATGACACTATCAATGCTACTCTGTTATGCTTGCAGACCGGAGCCTAGCATGGCTGTCTTCTGAGAGGCTCCATCCAGCATTTGTCTCAGATGGATATAGACATCCACATTCAAACAGCAGGTGGAGCTTGGGTGCACTTATGGAAGAACAGGAGGAAGTATTGAGGCCCCTAAAGGGAAGGAACTTAACAGGAAACCCAACAGTCAACTAACCTGTACCCTTAGGAATCTCATAGACTGAACCACCAACCAAAGAGCTTACAGGGGCTGGGCCTAGGCTTCCCCACACGTGTGTGCTCAGCCTTTATGAGGGTCCTGAACAACTGGATCTTAGGCTATCCCAAAAGCTGTTGCCTGTTTGTGGGATATGTTCTTATAGCTGGACTGCTTAATCTGGCCTCAGTGTGAGAGAAAGCACCTAGCCTCACAGAAATTTGAAATGTGAGGGTAGGGGGATACCCAGGGGAGCCTCCAACCATTCAGAGGAGAACAGGAGGAGAGGATGAGGAAAGTATTGTGGGAGGAGGTGACCAGGAGGAGGACAGTGAGTAGTATTTAAAGTGAATAATAATAATAATGAATCTTAAAATGAAAACACTATTTTCTGAAAATAGTTCTGGTGTGTTTAAAATTATTTTAATTGAAAGGACCAAATATCTCAAGTGTAGATCTACTTTGAACACTGCTGTTTTCTATAACCAAATTATGTGTGTTTCTTTCCTAAAAGCTTAAAGACAAGTTTAACCAATATTTATTATATGTGCATGAATGCTTTTTATTTGATTTCTTCACCTATGTCCAGGAGTTTAATTTGTGGGATACTTTTTTGATACTTTGATACTCTCTCACAACAATGAATGAAACCCATAGCATAGAGTGCCCTTCAATTGTGCATAAGATGTCTATTGATATTAATGAGCTTCTCGTGCAGTTTGTGTGTGGTCATTTTCTGTGGCCCGAAGTGATCAATTTGGTGTGATTAGCATGTTGGCCATTGCAAAGCATAGTGTGGGCACCATGTCCTAAGTTTTTAAGTTTGCCTACAGAGGAAAACTATACTAGAAACTTGAAAGGGTACTACTGTTTTTATTTTAATTGTTTTACTGCATTCTCTAAGTAAACCTTAAATATGATAGTGAAAAAATAATTTTAAGTTTAGCATTTTAAAAGATATGCAATTATTCCAGGGAATTTTTAATGCATTGATGAAAATAAAAGGCGTTTTCTAGCTCAGCAGAAGATTTCAATCTATGTCGTGCAGAAGCAGCATATTAATTGGTAAAACATATTCCAGGGCTTGATCAGTTGAACATCCACTTCAGGCAAAAGGCTGGAGTTCTCCGGGTGGGAAACAGGCTCTTTGTCTTGCAGACCTGCCCTTGGAAAGCTAGTGGGAACATCTGTAAACACTGCCTAGTCATCCATGGATAGTGGTAGGGAGAGGACTCGGGGGACATAAAAGAGCTACTTTTAAAATACAAATACAAACCAAAAACTAGTTTCACTTTTTATGTAAAACTAGGAGGATTTCGGGATATTTCCCTTGAAATAGCAAGTGAAATGTAGGGGATTAAAATAAGTTTATTTATAATTTCAAGCATTCTCAACTCAGAGAGTCAGAATTTAAACTTTCAGATTACAACACTCAACTTCTTTTATTGTTTGATTGTTTGTTTGTTTGTTTGTTTTTGTTTTTGTTTTTGTGATGGAAAGGTGGAGTTTGTAGAGAACTGCTTGCTGTTCACAGGTGAACAGAGCACTTTAAACCTTACCCTTTAACAATGACTGTTCTTCAGAGTGGCTACCAGCACATCTCACGAATATGATTTTTCCTTTCACTTCTTATACCACCTCTGGTATACAATGTACCTTTGGTTCTGATAATTTCTATATGAATTCATATACTTTTGGGCAATAGATTTGTAACCAAAATTAATATTACTTAACTATGGTTACTATCAACACCATGATAAGTAGACTGAAAGTGATAAAACATTAAGAAAATTAGTATTATACTTTACAACAGTTCCACCAAATGCAGTTATTTATGCGGCTTGTAATTATATATCACTTGAAGCCTAATAAACTATTGTATCTGGTAATAAGAACTCTAATTTCTAAGCTTTAAAAATGTTATGTAAATCACTAATGTTTGCTAGAGTATAGTGTTATATGCACTAATCTTGAGGCAGTATAAGAGTAAAAACTTTTATCAAAATAAATTGTGTACAATGAATTTACTTTTAATGTTTTGAGGAGCATACTTATACGTATCCTTTTCATTAATTATTTCATTTGTTTACATTTCAAATGTTGTCCCCCTTCCTTGTCCTCCCTCCATGAGCCCAACACCACATTTCCCCCCCCTTCACATTTAAGAGGGTGCTCTCCAACACACCCACCCACTCCTACCTCTCTCCTCTAGCATCCCCCTTCTCTGGGGTCATCAAGCCTTCACAGGACCAAGTGCCTCCCCTCTCACTGAGGTCTTACAAATTTACATTAAAAAAAAAACTTTTTCTATGCTGGTGAAAGGTAGAAAGAGGAAAGACTACATAAATATGAGAATCAGCCATATTTTGTGGTTTTATAATATAGGAAAATAGCTAGTCTAAATGGGAAATAATATTAAAATGTTTTATGATCAAGTTCTTTCCAGGAATGGCTGAAATCATATTCATTGCTACCAATATAACAAAACAAGGTGGTAAATCAGTGTGTGTATGTGTGTGTGTGTGTGTGTGTGTGTGTGTGTGTGTGTGTGTGTGTGCGTGTGTGTTTTGAATTAAAGGGAGAATCAGTGAAACTAGATTTTTTTTTTTTTGTATTTTTTAGACTTAGCAATGTTTTTATGAACTGAAGTCTTTTTTCCCTCATTTCAGTTACCTATACAGGAGTAATAGAGGCAAACCTTGCGTATCTAGAAAGATGAAAACTCATATCTAATGATTTTATCAGTGTCCTTATCTTTGAGGACAGCCTGTGTTTTGTTTATTGGTTTATAGAGGAGGGTTTGAATATAAGAGATGTCGATGTTTATGGCTTGGGGTATGTGTCTGTAAACTTGTTAAATTTTGTTTAGTTCACCTCAAAATAAGATACTCAATTTATTACTTTAGAAGGTGAAAATATGTTCTAATAAGGTTTTATCCGTAGTTGAATAAATCAACTTTCTTGGTAAACAAGTTGTCTTGTAAATAGAAAACAATATTCAAACTAATGACTTATGTGATGTGAATAGCTGTAAATTCTATACTAGTATCAATGAAAGAAATGATGGAGAACAAATGTCACCCCATTTCAATACATTCAATACACATGGGACTTAATTTTCTGGATTTTCTTTACAGAAGTAGTATTTTTGGTTCCTAGATGTGACTCTGCCTCATTATCTCAGAGGTGGCAGAAGTTAACTGGATTTGGATTTGGGGCCTATGTTCTTTTAAATGTAAGTTTAAAACAAATTTCAAAATCTTCTTCCATCCATGTTTCTTTCCCCATCAATGCTCTTTTGAAAAGGTGTCTTCATCTCATTTTATCTGTAAAAGCCTTAATTGATTTTCAAAATACCGTGTATTCATTTCTGTTAATATTTTAAAAATTAACATCTGTAGGTGAGTAAGTTGGAGGGTTACTACATTAAAATACTGTTTGGAGTATGTCTAAAGAATATTCTACTTTTATTTTACAAAATGCATAAGTGTGAATGATATCAATGATTTCTACAGTGTTGCTTTTGGTTCTTTAGGGACTTTTGGGTTTTTGAAAGTCACACATGTTTGGATTTTAACCACCAAGTCATGGAATAATTTCCACAACTTGGAGGTTCCATATGTGTCTTTAAAAAGATCTGAGAAGTGGGAGAAATACACTTTTCTCTTTTGCAAACTACTTTCAACCTCTAGTTATTTTTTACATTCTTGGTCTCCTCCTTGGTCTCATCTCTTCTTCATACAAAAGATATTTTAGGAACAGAAACATATGTTCAACTTGTAGCACTAAGCACGACAAACAATTAAATCAACAATGGCAGACTAGCAAAAGAGCAAGGAAAAATCTTGAATGTTAAATATTTTCAAGGAACAGTGCTTGATTTTATTAAAGACAAATACTGCTCATGTACTAATTTAGGCAATAACTGTCTCAATCTGGTTCTTTTTAAAGATAAACAACTAATTTCCATGGATAGTATTTTTCCTCTTTTTGTTGATAGAGAAATAATTTATAAAACGTAGTAGTTTTACCCTTTTGTTATTTCTGCAGAAGTATATAGACAATTAGTCTCTGTATGTATGTGTAGATATGTTGAAGTTACTTAGTCTTTATTTACACGGGTAACACTTGCACAGGCTAATCTCACCTTAGTCCCCCTTACAATTTCTAAATGTTTTATTATTCTGACATGTTATTGGAGATGAAACTTTTTGCCTTTATAATGTTAGATATAATTAACTGTTACTGCTCCTTTATATCCATTAGTTCTTCCTAAGATAGAGCTACAATTGTGAAGACCTGAAGAAACCAAGACAAAAGCTCTTTCTGCAAAGGCCTTGGTGGGAATCTCGAAAAGCAACCACCTTAAGACAGGGAAAATCTTATGCAAAAGCACCAACTGCATTGGAGAGGTTGATAAGAAGGTCATCATAAGAGACCACTGTTATGGTTATTGTTTAGAAGGTCAAAATTCAATAAAGGAATACACACACACACACACACACACACACACACACACACACACACAACACCGGTGATTTCTGTCTATGTATTCATAAAACTACCTCCTCAAATATCTGCATATGACATAATATACACTTAAAGTTAGTTATGTCTAGTTTTTTAAATAAGAAAATGAATTTTATATTTTATAAATTCTTTTATAAGATGTTGAATAAGAAATACTTTCTATGAATCAAAATAAAACCAATAGGTTTATTAGTATAGGTTTTGTATTTGTAGCTATAACTCTATAAAATCAATATTATGGGGCTGAAGAGATGACTCAGTGGTTAAAAGAACTTCCACCTCTTCTAGAGAACTCCAGTTTGCCTCCTTGAACCCATGTTTGGTGACTCACAATTACCTTTAACTCCAGGGGATCAAACACCATCTTCTGGCCTTTATGAGCATGCACACACATGTAGCATACCCATGAACACACACACACACACACACACACACACACACACACACACAAATAAAATGATTTTTAAAACAATATTTTGTATAAAGCAGATATATTCATGAATATACACACATGTGGCATGTTTCATAGAAAACAGTCACATTTGTGTGTTTTACTATACAGCTATAAATAATCATGTAATCTGAAAAAGTCAAGACATATCATAATCATTACCTATTAAAGTGATTAAACAATTATGATTTGTCTAAGAGAAATAACTGTATCAGAGTATGAGTTGAAGGGGGTATTTATTGCCAGAAATTGTATTTTGTTTATTTCTTCAAATATACCAATCACAAAAAAGTTTGAACAAAGCATGCTTGTCCTTAAAATAGAATTGTCTCATAGTTGGTACATTACTCTTTAGCTGCCACTACAGGTAGCAGACCCTTATTTTGTGGAAGGATTTATGAAATAAATAATACATTTAAAATTATATGTGGGAGTGGAAAGATGAGTATAGTAAATCAAAATTCTCCCAGTTCTCTCATAATCCTTATTATTTTTGTTTGTTTGTTTTCTTCTTACAAACCAGATAGATAGGGATTGAAACACACAATTTGTCTGAGGTTTCTGGGCCCAGGGAACACCTTAAGATGAACACTAACACTTACATTAAAAGCATATTCAGGTCCCTTACTAGAAGAGCTTGTCAGGAGTGGGGAGAAAGGAGAAGGATAAAAGCATATAAGAAACATACAAGTCCAGGGAAGGTTTGGGTATAATTTCAGGATCGGGATCTGATTAGAAAACACTGGTTGACAAAGACATTATGCTCTCAGAGAACACTAAGGAAATAGTCTTGGACCTGGCTTGCCAGTATTCTTCCCAGCAAGTCTTCCCATCCTTGAGGAGTACATTTTGCTCTAGCACATGGATATGAGTGCACAAATAGGTATTATGTGTGAGAGTATATTTCTGAACCAAAGGGCAAACGTCAGAGGAATAGTAACCAGAATCAATACAAAAACTAACGGTTTCTAACCCGAAGCAAAGCAAATGCCTTGCTCACCCAAGATGTGCTTCTTTAAATGCTCCACTTCACACACAGTACATGAAGGCCAGGAGAAGAAAACATGATTTTTTTTGGAAAAATGTTTTATTTAAACCTTTTAAATCTTTTACAACAATAAAATATTGCGTCAATATAAACCCCTTGACTAAAACTGCTCACATCAAACGTTACAGCGAATTGTTTTCTTTTTGACACCCAACTCATCTTTGAAACAATTTCCATTTAAACACAATGCAGAATTTATTGAAAATAAATAATCGTTGGGAACTGCAATAGGCAATTTGAATAAAATAGTTGAAAAAGCAACTCTTAATGAAAATAGCGTTTATTATACATCAGTTACTAAATGAATAAACTAAATGATCTTTTTAAATTAATAACTTCAAAAACGTTTAATATACAAAACTGTACAATTATAAAGTCGGCAGAAATATTTGGGTTAACTCAGGTTTGAACCATAGCATTTAACTGCAAAGAAAAAACAAAAACAAATAGCCCACCCCCCTTTGAACATTTGTGAAACATGAATTGAACAGGAAAATAAAATCACAGAACTAAAGCCTAAAACTAAGAATGTACAGGCTTGACCAAAAAAAAAAAAAAATAGCAAAAGAAAGGGTCTGGAATTTGAATTAATATATGCTCTTTGACCTGCGGCTAGGGGAGACACAATGTGGTCAACCTGGCAGCCCATACTAGCGCATCTTACACAAGGGGCACAAGGTTTTCTGGTCCTTAGGTAGTTTGAAGCTTTGTCTACCACAGCTGCGCCAGCAAGCTGAATCCTGAGATCAGACTGGCGAGATCCCCTTCAGGTCAGGCACGCTGTGGCTGGCTGGGCATGGACGCTTCACTGGGCCAGCACACAGTGCTTGCTGGGGATGAGGTGCACCTGTGAACCTGTCCTGTGGACATGAGAGAAAGCTAGCCATAAAGCCACGGCAACCGCTTCATTTTGGAATCTCTACATAGTCTAAGGAGATTTTTTTTTAGTTTTTTTTCTTTTTTTTTGTATACAGTAATACGGTACACACAGCTATCTACACACATACGTTTGCACGCGCACACCACACACTCACAGAAATACATACACACAGATTTTTAAAAGAAAAAAAAAAAAAAAACATAAACTTAGCCGCCCAGGCGCGCGCTAGCTAGCTCGATCTGCGCCTTGGGCTTCCACCAGCTGTGCTTGTCAAAGACACTGAGAAGGGCTCCCAAAGAGCTCACTCAGACCTTGGTATGTACAAGAGGGAGGAGGTGGTGTGCGGCTGGACCAGAATCTTCGTGACTTTTGCCAATTATTTTATAGTCTCTCCGCACGAAGCTGAAGATGCCTACCCCCTCACCACCCTACCGAGAGTGTTTCTCACCCTGAGAGCGAGCGGCGAACTGAAGGTGAACTGAACTGGGAGGCGCTGGCCCAATCGGTCACCAGGGTCTTTGGGTAGTGGTCTCCTTTGAAAGCCACCATTTGTGAAAGGCCAAGTCTTTAATCTAGGAGAGTGTACATAGGGTAGCGCAGGTTGTCAACCCGACTAAGCTGGCGGCCTGTGGGAAACTTCACGCACAGGCATTCACGATCTTGGTGAATTCAGAATCCTTCAGGTTTCTCACACCCCATTCTTCGTGCCACAGCTGAATCCTTCTGGGGCACCGGGATCTGTGCTGTGGAAGCCTTCCAGGGCTCCACAGTTCCGTGAAAGTCGGGGGAGGGGGCAAAAAAGCAGCGAAATAGCCTTCAGGCTACTTTGCAAACCCATTCAGTTTGCTTGTTCTGCCCATATAGGCACTCAGTCCCCAGGGGAAAAATAGAAACATCAACAACTTTCTCCACCATATCCTCTCCTCAAGTGTGGGAGTGCAGGAGGTGAGCATTTTTCTCTCTCCTCCCTCCAGCCTCCCCTCCCTTTTTAAGCAATTAAAAACCCATCAGCTCAATGAAGAAATAATAATAATAGCAATAATAATGTGGAGTGGTCGATTAGATACAAATTATCTCACAAATATTGTGTACAGCTTGTAGTAAAACACCGCAGACATTTAGAAACGCTATAGAAGTTTTAAAAAAATGCAAAACTAGTCTATTGTAAAACAGATTTCACCTGAAATACAGCTGCTATAACCAAGGCGCTGAAAGGTTATTCATAGGCACACATCTGTCTTCCCACCCTCCCCCGCCCCCCACCCGTTACCCAGCTCCTTGCCCTTCTTAGAGAGGAGCAATCAAACCAATCTTACTCAGAGTAAACAATATATATTGATCAGCAGAAAAAGGTTGGAGGGAAATTGTCCTGGCAGCAGGGAATACAGGGTCCCCACCTGGACTTCTTAATATAATTGTGTTTCAGAGTTGAGAAGCCCGAATGTATGTGTGTGTGTGTGTGTGTGTGTGTGTGTGTGTGTGTGTGTTTCTTAACATAAGTCATAAGAAGTTAGAAACCCCTGTGAAAGAAAAGAAGAGCTAGCAAGCTAGAGAGATAGCAATAAGAAAGGATGTAATGCTGAAAGGAAGGTAAAGAGAGAATTGTATCCGCACTGCTCCCAGTGCAGCGGGCCATCTCCTTGCTTCTTCCAGTCAGAGATCGTGGCAGGACGCATCTGTTTTCACCGTGTGCGAATAAACCTCGTGTGGCTGCTGATCCCCTGGCGGAGTCATTCTTTTTTCTTTTTGTCTTCTATTACAGAACCAGACACGCACCACTTCTTTCTCCAACTGGAGACTGTCTGCCAGCGAGGAGATCTCCTGCGCTGCAGGCTTGGGACACTTGAGGAAATGCGTTTCCAGTACGCCCTTGACACTCACCTCGATGGAGGTTCGCTTCTTGCGTTTGCGGCCCTGAGCAGCGATCTTGTCAATGCTGGTCGGGCTTCCTGTGGATGAATCAGCCTCCTCCAGCCACTTATTTAGTAGCGGTTTCAGCTTGCACATGTTCTTGAAGCTCAGTTGCAAGGCCTCGAACCTGCAGATGGTAGTCTGCGAGAACACGTTGCCATACAGTGTGCCCAGTGCCAGCCCCACATCGGCTTGCGTGAAGCCCAACTTGATTCTTCTTTGTTTGAATTGTTTGGCGAACTGTTCCAACTCATCAGAGGTTGGAGTCTCTTCATCGGAGTGGTCCTGGCAGTGGTGCGAGCCCAGCTCACCATGGTCTGGAGGCTCCCGGAGTACTGGATGCAGGCTCTGTGTGGAGGCAGCAGCTGGTGGTGGAGTGAGTCCCCCGTGCTCCAGCATACCGCTCACGGTGAAGCCTGGCTGCGAGTACACATTGAGGGGCTGGCCGCTGGATGTGATGGACGAGTTTGGAGCCGGGCTCGCTCCCCAGGCGTTCGGATGGTTAGTGTGGGGCGAGTGGTGGGCTACATGCGGCGAGCGGTGATGGATGATTGCACCCAGTTGCAGATCTTCGCGTCCTGGCTTCACGTCCTGCTGGTCCAGGGGGCTGGTGGCCAATGTGGAGGACCACGGGCCCCCGTCGCTGAGACTGGTCACCCAGTGATGCCCGAGGGGATGCCCATTGCTGGGAACTCCCTGCAAGTAGTCACTTTGGAGAAGTTTCTGAGGATTGCGGAAAGGACTTCCCTGCTGCATGCCCGCGGAGTCCGCATGGACGAGGGAGCTGGAACTGAGAATGCTGTAGGGATTCGAGGCAGCTGTGGCCATGGTCGATGAGGATCCTCTACTAGTTATAATGTGGCAAAGGGAGCAGCTTCAGCCTTTGACATCTATGGTGCGGGGGAACCAAAGCCGCTAGCGCGGGTTACCGGCACCCGCCGAGGCCAATCGCAGTGCGACTTGGCCTGGCCAGGCATAAACACAGCCAATGGTGGTGCGGGAGGCCGAGCTCGCTTTCCAAATTAGGCTGGCGAAGCTCGGGAGTTTCAGTGAGACCCAAGCAGGAAGTGAATCAATCTTTAGGCTCCATTGGCTGCCTAGCTCAGAGTGGCAGCGGCTCTTTTAGTTAACCCTTTCCCCCCTCCTGGAGACTACATGGCTGTTGGTGGCAGAGAATAAATAGAAGGTAGATATTTGTATGGAGGGGCAGAGAGGAGGCTAACTTCAGTTTCAGGTTGCTTTTTAGCTTATTTAAATTAAAACAAATAAAGAAAACAGATTAAAATATCATTTTGATCTTAATGCATGAAAGAATTCCGGTTTAGTTAGCGTTTGGGTTAAAGTGTGATAGGGAAAAAAAAAGCATCTGTAAACTTTGAGCAAAGAGCAGTGTCTTAGGTCAGAACCCAAAATAAAAATTCCGTGATCCAATAAAAGCTATTTCAGTATATGTTGCTCACTTATATTTCATTTATAAGAAACTAAAAAGCTCCTGGAAAACGATACCCCCCCCCCTTTTTTTTTCCTTAAAATTTAGATTCATTGTATGAAGGTTTTGGAATGTAAATCTTAAAGTGATCTTCTTGGGAAGACTCAGTCAGTTTGAAGTTTGCTGGTTAATTGGAAACCTGGCTTTATCTTGGCTCCCCTGCCAGTTTCCATCAGAGGTCTCTCCACTAAGCCAGAGGAGCTGCTTCCTGAAGCCTGCAGTCATCTTTCACGCTCACTCCGACACACTGAAAACCCACTCCCCGACTCCCAGTAGGCAGAAGGGAAAGCATTCATAACACCATGCCTGCCTAATGCTGCCCCTTGACAACTCTTTGAAACGTTTGTATCCTGCTTCCTTGGCAGTGCGAAGGAAATATTGAGAAACATGCTTCCTCTACTCATCTCTGAACATTTAGAGAATCAGAGAGGAGAAATGAGGAGAGAGGGAAGAGAAGAGCAAGGAGAACAAGGGGGTGGAGGAGAAACTGGAAGAAATCCGGTGAGAGACCTTGGTGGCTAGACATCTTTTTCAACTCCTCCATCCCTCCACAACTGCCACAAAGCTTGAGTTAGCTTTCAGCCTTGGGGACCCAACTGTTTTTCAAATTTTGGTTAAAAGAAAGGCTTTTATGAGTCAAGTAGACTAATTCCACTAGCTCCACAGCCTCATGCAAAGGTGTTGCTTGGAAGCAGAGTTGGGAGAAATGCAAAGATTTTAGAATTACACTAGCAGCTGGGAAAAAGCAAAAACACACAACCCCACACCAAATTTGAAGTTTTAAAAATGCCCTTTTGTTTTGTAATTTTGGAGGCAACCTAGCTGTGTAAATTATATTTGCTCTTACAGAAGACGGCATCAGAGTTCCCTTATTGGTTTGAAATTCCATTAAATATATTGCAAGAGCTCCTAGGTTAAGCTTGATTTAAATTTGCATACATTTTCATATATTTAGCTGAAATAAAAGAAGGCTTGCAGCTACCAGAAAGTCATTAAGGCATTAGTTTCTCTAAGAAGACAGATCTGAAGAAAATGCAAGAAAATGAGAAAAAAAATAAGAGCAAGGTGAGCTTATTCTGCCATTCCTTTATATAGCTAAGGAGCCTCTATTTCCTGTGAAACTGGTGATTATTTTTATGACAGCATAAAGTAATAGGAGCGGAGATTGGTAAATGTAAATGTGCGTTTGTTAGGTGAGAAAACCTGGCATCTGTTTGAAATCTTTCTTTTGCTCTTAAAGATAAACACTTAGTAATTACTGGCAGAGGGGATCTTTCACTGTCCTCCCTGCTCCCTCATTGAAATTGTAGGTTCATTTGCTGATGCCCTATTGTAAGGGCTTATCTGCTTTTAACCTAGAAATCGATTCATTCCCTCTGCCTCTCCCTCTCTCCCTCCCTCCCTTCCTTCCTCCCTCTCTCCCTCCCTCCCTTCCACCCTCTTGTCCTTCCCTCCCTTCCTCTAACACTCTGGTGCGCAGGCACACTCTCTCCATCTCTGTGTGTCTGTTTCTACCTCTCTTCTCTTTTCTGTGGAGGAATGAGGTAGGCTGTTTCTTACTGCTGAATGTATGCATAATCTTTTTACAAGAATGCAATCCAATTTGTGCCTGAGCTTATGCTTCTGAAGAAATAAGAACTCATTAAAATCAAACAAAAAGAAGTTTTCGGTGCTCGATTATGCTGCCTGTTTGGTGATCCGTTTGTTAGTATTTGTTGGGTCAGCTGAAAGGTCAGAGGAAACGTGTTGAAGAAATGTATGTGCAAAACTCTGATCATTATTATTGCCATGTTCTTGGTATGTTCCCCACCCCCACCTAGCAGCTGCTTTTGGGTGAAAGAATTGCTTATCTCAAAGTGGCTGTTAGGGAGTTAAAGATAATTATCTGATAAATATTTTTGGTTAAAAGGGTTTTCTTTTCTAGTTTGGACTTGCAGGAGTTTTTGGATTCCACCTTCCTCTTAGTCATGGCCTTGCTTTGGTAACTGGGTTGTGCTAGTAAATCTAAAGTAGCTCGGACCATTTAGTCCCAAGTCTGGAGGAAGGGGGAGGGTAGCAAAGAGGGGACATCTATACCCAGAAACAGATTTCTCATAGCTCTACTTTTTAATTTAACATAGATGTATATTAGGAACAGTAATCATCTTTCTTTTTTTTTTTTCTTCTTTTCCCTCTCTTATCCTCTTGAATCTCCTCTCCTCTCCTCTCCTCTCCTCTCCTCTCCTCTCCTCTCCTCTCTCCTCTTCCTATTTCTCTCATTTAAAATTGTTTTTCTATGAATATAGATCATGCCTATTGCATTAATTGAAATCACTCCCTGTGACAACTGTAACAAAATCTTCTCTTGAATGTGAGGTATTTTGCTTTCTGAAGAAAATATCTACATGTAGTCAAATCTTGCTGTTCTAACTAATCTACTAGAGAGGTTTCCTTCGCCCTCTCCTGTCAGTCTAACTTCCCAAGTGTAACAGATGCTGCTCTCAAGAGCTCCTTTCTGTGGCTTCTCTTTATTCAGCCTTGCATATTTCTCCCCATGATCTGGGTTTCCATAGAGAGAGGAATAAAAGGGGGGACCATGGTCACAAATCCCCTGCCCCATGCAAAATAAAAGAGCCTCATTCAATAGACGACCCTGTCTGGACATGGGAGAAAAATAAGTCCAATCGAAGCTACTGTTGCAAAGAGCTGGTAACTTATTTTTCATAGACTGTAATTTGCCTTAAACTCCAAGTCACCCCTACCCAGCTTGCTCTCTCTCGTGTTTGGGCTAAAGACATATCTTGATAAGCTCCTCATCGTGAAGTTCACTCTAGGTCCTCAGTCTGATTTCCCCATTCCCTCTAGAGCTAATGGTTTGAATAATATGACAATAACTATCGAACCTACAGGGCTGGGGGAAGCTAAAAGTCACTCTAGATAAGAACTGGGCTTTGAAGTAGAGGAACTGTAATAGTAGTGAATCCACTAGCTTTCTCCAGCAAGACTGCAGAAGTTTCAATTCCTGGACCATACAAGCACTGGACAACATCTTCATTCCCTGTTGAGTTGTTTTACACTCCCGTTTCCCACCCCACATTTTCCATACCTCTTCATTCTTCTCAATGAGGGCAATACAATTCTTTTGGAAAAGAAAGTCAGACTTGCTTGATTTACTTATACTTTTGTTTATTTTTAGCTTGGGAGTTTCTGATAGTTTTCCTTCCTCACAAAATTGAATGATGTAAGTTTCTGAATGCCGCTGCAGAAGCTCAAGCCCCCTGTTTCCAAGCAAGGAAGGATTCACAAAAGAAATTAAGCAGATTAATGTAGTTCAGGCTCCTGTAGAAGCATGCTAGCATGGCTGCAGCTGAGCAGCCTGCATCCAGACTGATTCTGAAAGCACCCCAGTCATAGTGATCATGACTCCTGCAGATTTAATATTTGAGTGTAGATTATTAAGGTTCTCATTATGTGTACAAATTGGTGAAGGGAGGAGAAAGGCTGTTGGGAGCTGAAGCTGGCAGAGGGTGGAGGTGGGGGTTGGGAAAGGCATCTAAAAGGCCAGATTTCATTGTGTGTAATATAGCATGAAGCTGCAGACAGTAGGATGTGGCACGTGGGCATGACCTCTAGACTGAAAACTTCACCTTCACCACAAGTTCACTTTGGAAGCAGGACAAGTTAGATGGGGTTTGCTAGGGACAAGTGCATCTTTTCTTTTTGAAAGCCAGGATAACATAAAGAAGGGAACACAATTGAACAGCTTCTGAAAGCAGCAGAGAAAGAGGCATTTTCTCCCAGTATCTGTACATTGAGCTCATAAGACATTTTGGATTGGAGGCACAGCTACCCTTCAGAACAGCATGCTCCTCACCATAGCTCATCTTATATGTCCCATTCTTTTCTTTCTTTCTTTTTTTCTGTCTTGTCTTTTTCTTCTTTCTTCCCTTTCCATCTTTCTTTTTGTCTTTATATTCTTTCTTTAAAAAATATAGCAAGGTAAAATAAGAAGCTCACAATATTCCGGATGATAATTTAAAATATAATAATTTAGACAGCATTGGTTAATACCAAAGACTCAAATGCAATGAAGTTCATTTTAAAGGTTGTTGTTGTCTTTCTTTGAATGTGAAGAATCTTCAGATATAAAGGAGGAGGGAAAGGAATGTATAGTAGACTACAGTAGAAATTGCAACAGAAACAGGTTAATGTACAAAAGTATAATATTGCAATTTTATTATGAATAACACAATCTGTGAGAACTAGTTATTTGCTAGCAAAATTTAATGTTGATTGAAAAAATACTCTGGAATTGTGAGGCTGAAGCATAGGGAGGATGGTTAGAATATTAGAAAGGACAATAGAGGCCTTGGCTGCTTAGGGAAAGGATGCTTGTTTCCACAGCTACATTACCCCAGATCTTGACCCAGTCTCAGTTTCTCCCCCGGGGTCACCTCTTTCCTTGCTTTTGCTATTGTTAGTACATGAATCTTTATCTTATGGGATCCTGGGGAATGAACACTAAGGACACAAGATTCTGTAGTACTCAGCATGGCTATCACCCTCCCAACAGGATTTGAGGTGTCTAAGAATAATCGCAGGGGCTTGGTTGTCAGTTACTTGTTTTGCACTGCTGACTGAGTAGAACCAGTTGACAGTTTTACAAAATACAGATCCAATAAGAATCACTATTCTATTTTTTGTTTTATGTGGAGTCATAGAATGTTTCTATACATAAATGGCATCAATAGTTTTTGTTTCAATTCGATTAATCTCTAAAGTTTAAAAAATGGTCGATATATTTAAATATGAAAAAAAGTCTGTATCTGAATGGTAGAACAGAGGGCATAAAAAGATGATCTGTTATTTCAAACTCTATGAAGTCATATTGGAAATATTTACACATGTCATCTAGTTGCACAGTATGTGCTCATTAAATAAGTAATTTTAGTGGTTAATTGAGCTTTTCCAAATTAAAATTAATTTCTTTCTTCATAGAATTATTTATGTTTTAACATGTATTGTTGAAATAATTCTCTGGTTTCACTCAGAGATCTCATGATATTTGTCCTTATACCCTGTTATTAGTGAGTACTATATAGAATACTATATATATATATATATATATATATATATATATATATATATATATATATATATATATATAAAGTATATATATATATAAAGTGGCTAGAATTCCTCATACATGAGCACATTATAGTAATGTAGGAAGGTTTGTTATATATAGAAATACTGACTTCTTATGAAAGATCATTTTTTTAGTAGATAATTTGGTTAATATACAGGGTTCATCTACACTTTTGGAGTCACATGATGAGGAAAACCAAAAGATCAAATGTAGCCAGATGTTATAATTGGTACATTTTAAAGTTGCTGTTATAGAAAGAATGGGAACTGAACCATGTTAAGGGTTATGAGACCAACATATATTTCTCTCACACAGAAGCATGTTTACGAAAAATTTTCACTTTGAAAGAAAGACATCTTGGGTGCTTCCTCCTCTGTAAATGTTTTGAGAAAGACTTCTGGCTTTCTGGGTATTCTTAACGGCACCATCTTCTGTACTGTTTCTTTCCACTGAGATCACTTTGCTCTGACCTTCTGGATTTGTGGAGTCTGGATCCTTTACTTCAGAAGTGGTTTATCCAATCTGATACTTCATTTCCAGTTCTTATGAATACATAAATTGACCCAGAGTATGTATTTATACATGTTCACATGTGAGCACATTTCTGTACATGCATTTTATATTCAAAAACTTTTACAGAGCCTCTTGTCAAGTGTAAGAGCTCACTCAATTGGCTATTAGAAGAACCTTGCACTCAGCAGGTCTTCATCCTTCATGAATTACTTTGTGGTTAGCATGCTCTTTATTTTGGTGTTTTGGAAATTACAAGTCTATTTTCACCAACATAAGGAGGGCTATAGCTAAAGGTAACCATAGAATTGATCCAAAATAAGAGAAACATTCTAAGAAGTAACAGGGCCTGTCATTTCCTGGGGATCTTTGCTGTTACCCTGATGGAGTGAAGTGACTTGGGCTGAACTTAGCTCTTGAACATAGACAAATAAATGTGATTTGATTTGGTACTTTAATTGGGGGTGGAAATAGGTTATTCTTATTGTGAACATTCAGTTGAGAAATCTTATCTTAATTCTGTGGATGGTAATTTTGGGGAGTCTACTAAGTTGTATTTAAAAAACGAGACAGCTATGGAAAGCAGTCCCTTTGGTAGTCCTTTGCCACCACAACCCTTCACTTCTGTGTCTTTCTAGTCTTCTGTTTGGAGACAGATCTGTAAGGTAAAGGCTAGGCTGACTTCTTCATCCTGATGATAGAGGAAGGGATCAGGAATCTAGTGCCTACTTCAAAGGCACTGTGATGTTCCAGGGCTTTTGAACAGCCTTGTGGCTTAGATTGGTCTTTCTAAGAACTTTTGTCCAATGGCATCTTGTAGTGCAAACTGAGCCTAGCCTTCAGCATACTTAACCCAATGTATCCCTCTTTAGGCCTATTTTCAAATAAATATCATCCAAAGTATAGCCTTTCCCACAAGTAAGCTGAGACATGTCACAGAAAGTTGCTTTGTCCAGCATAGTCTTCACATCTCCTGCCAGTGTGGATACTCGCAGGAGAAAAATTCTATGCATATATGTTGGGATGATATTGATCCTAAAAAATTAATACACTCAAGTTATTTTCTCACATTGAAGACAGAATGATTTAAACCTCAAATCTTTTTTATTATATATTTTCTTTATTTACATTTGAAATGTTATCTCGTTTTCTAGTTTCCCCTCTGAAAATCCCCTATCCTCTCCCCACTCCACTTGCTCTCCAATCCATGAACCATTTTTTTTTAAGAGAAAATTTCCTGTGTTTAACTATTTCTGGTGGGTGTGGATTATTAGATGATTAAGAAAAGGTCCTTAGGATAACCTAAATATCAAAGCTCAATTTTTTTTCTGTACAACTTAAATATGTATTTTAACACATTCAGATAATAGTGAGAATGATTTTTTTTTCTTTTTACTGTCTATAATTAGTACTTCTATTTTAGGAGAGCAATTGAAATCCCGTTTGAAATAAAGGTATAGTTGAATTGCATCTATTCTCATCTCTACCTTTAAATGTAATTTCCCCCCAGGTGTTTGATGTATCTATTAGTTATTGCCCCCACAAGTAAGTGGATTTCAAAAATCCCTTCCTCTCTTTCTCTCCCCATCCCTCCATTCCTCACCATCTCTCTCTCTCCCTCTCTCTTCCCACCGTGTGTGTGTGTGTGTGTGTGTGAGAGAGAGAGAGAGAGAGTGAGAGAGAGAGAGAGAGAGAAAGAAAGAGAGAGAGAGAATTTAGAGTTGAATAATTTCAAACTGAAAACCAAACCTATTTCTAAATTTCCTAGAGTAATGATCATAATTCTGACTATGAATCTCAGATTTATAAGAACTGAGTCTTAGAAACTGAGCGGTTTGCTTTTTCTGTTAGCTTCTAGTTTACCCAGGGTCAATACTTTTATAATAATAGGAGTACTTTTACTATAAATAACAGTATTTGAGTCTCTTCATTTTAAATTCATCCTCTCAGAATAGAAGAGTTTCATTTTCAAACATACTCTTGGTACTTTCAATATCATTAAGGGATATGTTAAATTTTCCTCAATAGGATAAAAATAAGTTAGAACAAAAAAATAGAACAACTTTGGAAAAAAAATTTCCTGAAATTATACTGTTACAAGTGGAAAGCAAACCATCCTTATAAAACACATTTGGTAAGATGCTGACATGCATTAAAGATATGCTTTTCCTTTCCTGCCTTTAGAATAAGTGCCATAACAGAGATTTGGATATAAAACTGTACTTAGTAATACATCCTATCATATTTAAAATGAAGTTAATTTATACATGCTACAAATAAAGCAAGAATGAAGTTATTAGAAGGTGTGAATAACGTTGGCGAATAATGCAACATTTGGTGTCATTTGGTGTAAGAAAAAGTTCTGGGTTTTAAAAAAGGAAAAGTTCTTTTAAATGTTATCAACTTTGAGATATTCATTATAAAGCCTTCTAAATGTTTGCCTGGACAGGAAAATGAACTCTGCCTTGACTAGATCATAGCAATGATCATTATGTGTTTATGGGAGATGCGAGCATTTGAAGGTCACTGTTAAACGTAAATAATGTTCATTAACTAAGAGAACTCTGAGAGATTATGAAGGTTTGCTGAGAAAAAATACATTGAACTCTTCCGATTTTAATTCTCATAGTTGGACACTATTTTCAGATATGTTAGACTCTAACAGATTATGTCTTATTTGGTAGATCTGCAAACTACTTTGAAATGACTAGTGGTATATAAGTACATTACAAGTAAACCTAGCGAATTAAGATGATTCTGTATCAGTTTAATTTATGTTTTATAGTTAGTTTAGCATTCTGATTGGATTGCCTTAGTAATGTGAATTGCCTACAGCTGCTGATGATACGGCTTTAATTCTGTTTTAAAGGTCATGTAAACATGTGCCTGTAGCATAAGGAATGCAAATTCAATTCCCTTTTAATGTTTCCTCACATTCACTTCAGAGCTTTCACCTAGAAATTTAGTGGAATTTAAGAAACTATTTTAATGTTATGATTTCATTAAAATCCTCTTTCAATGCTTTACTTTTCCTTTTGCAGGGTAAAGAAGTCTTCCTCCGCTTTGCAGTATATAGTTCTTGCAACATCCATCAATCACACTGGAGGCAGAAAAACATTTTGCTAAGATCTATTTACTTTTCTAGTACTTTTACTAAGAAGGAGCAGAGAACTTCATTTCAGGCTCCTTTTAGCCGGAGGTAGAAAAGTCACAAAGAAAACTAGATAATCTAGCTACATTTTAGACTATCATAAAACCAGGCTATTATGTAGGCATGTAAGGAAATTCTACTTACAAACATCTTTACATTATGTGCACAACTGAATATAAACTGTGGAAAACATACATTGCCAAAAATATAATTCACATCGAGTTGACTGAGTATAATGCTTTAGTGTTTTCCAAACTGATGTGTAAAACATATAAATTATGACATAGCAGTTTGGTTTAAATACAGATTGCCGTGTGGAGAGTTTGTTTTTTATATCAATTTAAAATATTTTAATTTTGTAATTGTGCTACATCACATTAATACTTTTAAAAGCATACCATCAAATGCAGTATTTTTAAAAGATATCTAATTTTTAGTGGTAGCTACAGTTATGGGAGAATGAGAGTTGTGAGATATAAAATAGAAAAGGTAAATACAGTAGAAAGCTTAATTTAATTCTTGAGGTAGCATCACTGCTGTTTTCTATTTATGTCTCTACTCTTCATATTTCATTAAACTGAAACTTTTTGCCCATGAATTCTTCAGGAGACTGTGTTTTCGGTTGTATTTTTTTCTTAACTCAGATTGACCAAGTGATGAAGTTTTGTAAAATTACATAGAAACACAAATATAATTGTTAGCACAAAGATATTATAGTAAAAATAAAACTGATATAATACGTATAGAGTTCACTTTTGTTGATTTGGAGAACAGTAACTCAAAAATGTGGACCTAAACTTTTGAACGTACAGTTGTAGTTTAGTGAGTGTGTTTTGTTCTGTGCCTGTGTTTCAAAATTGAATACTATCCTCAAACATAAAAGACCTTGATTATCCACAAAGGAAAGGGCTGTAGCTATGAACATCTTACAGGTTTATTCAAGTGGTCGGTTTTTCAAATGGTACTTCCAGCTTGCTGCTTGTATTCGTGAAACCCTTTGTTTCCCCTCCTTTCTTAATAATAGAGAACTTAACTTCCAAATTTTATACTTAAATCCTCAAGAAAATGTTACATTTTCATTAATAACACTGCACTTACAATTCTTTGATGAAAACTTGCCACGGAAGTAAACATCACATTTGTATATTTTAATATTTTTAGTTTTGGAATTTGGACTTTTGAACTTTAGATTAACATAAATAAGTTTATAGCTTTCATGTTCCCTTTAACTTTGGAGGTTTCTGTTCTCCATTCCATACTTTTAAATCTGAAGTGGACAAGAGATAAAATAGAACTTCAAAACCAGGTCATTTCATAGATACCTCTTACATTTCAGGATCATGGTTATCATTTTTTCATTTGCTTGGACTGATTTGATGTCAACTTACCAGATGATGCTGCATCCACAGGTGTCAGTTTCAATGTACAGATATGCTTTTCTCTGGTGGTGATATTAATATCAGTGTAGCGTAAAAAGATATAAAATTAAAAGTGAGCCATTTCATCGATTTGTACCAAAAGAGATCACTTCTATTCACTGAATCAAAGTTTTATGTCCAGTAAAAGAAAATATTTTTTATATAAAAGATCAAAAATCAATCCAAACTTCATCATGTTAAAACAAACAAGCAAACAAAACAAAACAAAACAAAACAAAACAAAAAACATAGCATTTATATCCAACCTAGGCTGCCAGACTTCACTTGCAAAAACAGTTAATGGCTGTTTTTCTTTATATTCCATATGTACACATGCATTCTGAAAATAAATCAAAATGCTTTTAAATGCAGTTGTTTCATAATTCTAACTGCATCTAATTTTTACAATTTCTTAACACAGTACAACTTTCCCTACTGAGCAACGTCACTTACTAGTTATGTTCTGAGAATGAATTATTTGAGCAAAAGAAATTATATAGAACTAATTTGTGGCAGAATCTATTCATTTTACCATTATCACTACCTGACTTCAAATATGTACATGTCTAGTGACTTTATTGAAATAAAACAGCATTATAAAGCATCTGTGATAGTTTCCTTTCAAATCTCTGTATAATAATACAAATGGAAATTCTTTGTTTGTCTATTCAGAGAGACTGCACATTTACTTAAAACCAACTTCACTAGAATAACTGAGAGAAACAATGTGCTTGAAACAATGAACCACGTTTTGCCATTTCCTAATAATGTATGTTCTTGTGTGTTCTACTATGTGTTTTTCTTCGTTATCTTCTTATATCTGAAGTTCTATTCCCACCTCCCCTTCCCTCCACCCCATGTATTTGATCATTTCTCCAAGTCCCTTGGCTGAACCAATCTCTTTTCATGCAGAGGATAAAAAGAGAAGAACTTCAAAGTAGGTTCAGGTAATTAACAGCTGAGGGGAATATAATCTAAACCATAGGCCCTGCTTTGCACCCAGGCTGGCTCTCTGAGCCAGCCGGCAAGGGAGTGCCTATTCCCTATAGCAACTAAATCGGCTTCCTCTGAACAGCTCTGCCAGGCCTCCAGTTATCACATCTGCATTTCAAACACCATGGCTCTGGCATTAATTATTAATTAGCCTACAGTCACCCTAGAGGATTCAAGTTCCAGTCTGCACATACTTATTCATTGACCTCTATCTTAGTTTTTGTTAGAGGAAAAAAAAAAACTCAGTAGAATGCTTAATAATTTCCTTTCTATTAGACCTTCTGTTCTAGTTTCATGAAGAGGAAACAGTATATTTTCCAAGTGGGAATAATCACAGAATAGCCTCCAAATTTGTTTACAGTAATATGCTGTCAAAAGTTGAGAGCTATAAGAAGAAGTGAAATGATTTATAGACAACTGTGAGTGGTGAAAGATATTATTTAATGTTCAACAAATGCCTGGCTGTAGTTTCCTCAAATTGGGAGATACAGTCATGGGATAAAGCCAATCATTCTTTAGTTTTCAAGGAGAAAAACTATAGAGTTTGTAAACTAGATTCTAGCCTTCGGTAATACGTGTGCTCAGACGAACTTGTTGGAGGTATAGTTAAAAGCAAGGATGCCCAAAGAAACAAGAAGTACATATTTTTTCAAAGAATTTCATGATCTTTGACATATTTGAAAAAGGAAGTTAATGGAGCTCCTTTGTTACTAGTAAATAATGTGTGTATATTGAATTGTATCATTCCTAATAAACCTTAGGAGATAAACATGGAAGTACTCACAGAATAGCACAGAATGTAAGTAAATTAGTGGTGGTCAGACCTAGGTTTACATCTCAGCCCTTGCACTCACTAAGAAATTTAAAGTTGCCATTAAAAAAGAAGGGTAGCCTTTGCCTGTATCTCACAATTATTGTGAGAATTAATTGACAAAATATATAAAAATATTAGAGTGACAATGGATAATAAGCGTTACTTATCACCATAAATATTCATAGCATTGTTATTTTTCAGATTTATTTTTATTTGTATTAATGTATTTCTATGTACCACATAAATATTTGGTGTTGGGAGATAAAAGGAGAGTGCACTGGATTCTCTGAAACAGGAGTTATGGATGGTAAGGATCTACCATATGGGTGCTGTCAGTCCATCATAGGTGCGCTCCAAGGATATTATTTTATTGTAATATTGATATAATTTGTCTTTATTTTATTTACATTTTAATCTACACTACTTGTTCTTCCTAGTATAGAGTCTTAAAAGGTTTGGTAAAGCCTGGGGACTACTATTATATATTATACATTATATGTTATACATTATATAATATCATATCTTATATCTTATATATCATATATCACATATCACACATCACATATCACATATATATATCACATATCATATACTACATATCATATATATCATAGCATATATCATATATCAATCATATATCATATAGTGTATATATCGTATATCATATTCATATATCATATATCATATATCATATATTATATATTGCTTTCAACTCTCTCACTTTGTCTTCATAATCATTCACTAGAAATATATACAAGCTTGTGAAAATGTTGCATGATGATGTGGATTTCTAAATAACCTAGAGAAAGTGTCTGTTTTCAGCCACTAAAAATGATAATTGTGTATCTATAACTCATCAGAAAAACTATCAATAGCCTAAGAAATGGAGACTTTAAAACCAGTATGAAAGATTTGTGTGATAATATTACTGTAAACATTTAAATGAGTAAGCATGTAAAAAATCTTGGCTTTAAAATTGGCAAAATAAGCATCTATTCTGCCATGTAACTCACTATTTTTAAGAAATCAAGGCTTGGTTTTATAATAATAGGAGCTCAGAACATAGAATGGATTATGTTGGAGTTCAAAATTTATCTTCACTGTTAGTTATAAAGAAATGCCATTCTCTAATCTCATTAATAACAAAATCATATCTAGGTAGGTTTTATAGGACTTTACTTGATGTGTGGTATATTATCACTAGTGAAAACTAGTTATTGTTAATATAACTTTTTATAAGTTTGTGTTTAACAGAAATTTCAACTGTATATAAAAACATAATATTTAAAATTTAGTAATTTAAATGGAAACTTTTATATTGCATTCTCTAGTTTTTGAAAAAATGACAGTAAACACAAGTGACATGCTCTTAAATGATCTTAGGTAATCACACGGATTCTCATCTCTGTGTTCTGCTACCATGTGGTGATGCCTTTGGGCTATTGGTGTGTTAAAAGCTGCAGTTTGTCCCATCTCCTAAATCATCCAAGTTGTGTTTCAAATCTTTATATGACTTTACTTGATTGTCTTTTAAAGTACCTGCCTACATTAGCCTCCTGATTATTTTCTTTTCCTGTTTCTTTAATCTGCTTTATTCTTGAAAAGAAAACAACAACAACAACAACAACAACATCCTTTTCCACTCCCACCCCTACAAGTCACATACACACTGAATAATGTCAGAAATCTGCACTGTGATTTCCAGGATAAAATATTTCTTCATAGACAAGGTTTCTTTGGGCATTCTAGAGAGCTCAAGCATAATTATCCTCAGTTTATTGACAGGGAAGTAGAGGCTCAGAATTTAAGAGGCATGCCTAAGGTTCCCAGTCAAAATATGGGCATAAATTTTTGTCTGAAGATGTTGAAAACTATACTTTGACAAAACAGAGATCTTAGATTTATATTTTGTTGTGAACTAAAACTGACCACACACACACACAAACACTCGCTCACTCACAGACACACACAAACACTCGCTCACTCACAGACACACACAAACACATATCCTACAAATTAAAAATAATCATAAAGTAACTTTTGTGTAATTCCTCAAGAAACAAAATACTGTGAAAAGAAGGTATTAATAGCTAATAGATATATGAAAAAAAATCAACATCAGTAAGTATTTGGAAAATGCAAATCAAAACCACTGTGAGATATGATCTCAACAGAATGATTATAATAAAGATGATAAAAAAAATGATAAATGTTGCAGGGCGTGGTGGCACATGCCTTTAATCCCAGCACTCGGGAGGCAGAGGCAGGCGGATTTCTGAGTTCGAGGCCAGCCTGGTCTACAAAGCTAGTTCCAGGACAGCCAGGGCTATACTCTGTCTTGAAAAACAAATAAAACAATACTCTGTTTTTGAAAAAATGACAGTAAACACAAGGGACATGCTCTTAAATTATCTTAGGTAATCACATGGATTCTCATCTCTGTGTTCTGCTACCATGTGGTGATGCCTTTGGGCTACTGGTGTGTTAAAAGCTGCAGTTTGTCCCATCCCCTAAATCATCCAAGTTGTGAAACTCTGTCTTGAAAAAGAAACAAACAAACAAACAAACAAACAAAGTGATAAATGCTGATACAAATGTGGAGAAATGAGAACAGTCATTAAATGCCAGTGGGTATGTAAATTAGTTACAGTAATTAGACTAAATTGAGTAGAGTAGAAGTTACTCAAAGAAATATAACTACCATACCAGTATCAGAAAGGTAGATCAGCAAGTAAAGGCATTTGTTGCCAAGCTCAATGTCCTAAATACAGTTTCCAGAGCTCACATAGTAGAAGGGAACTGATTACTGTAAGGTGCTCTCTGACCTTCAGAAACTGTCTTTAACACACACATAGAGACTAACTAATTAACTGACTCACTAAAATAAATAAATAACTTCCATAAGATTTTGAAATTCTATCACCTAACATATCTAATGAAGATGAAATCTGCATGTTGAAGCAACATGTGCATTATTATGTGCATTGTAACATTATAAATAACCATAATTATCAAAGGATGAATAGAGACATAAAATTTAGTATTCATATACCAAGGAATAGTAGTCATTCAAACATAATTATATTATTTAATACAATAGGTAAAAGTATTTATATTATGCAAGTGAAATATATCTGGCTTAGAAAGGTAAATGTCACATGATTTTACTCATGTACAATCTCAAATCTTATTGTTATAAAGTTTAAAAGTCTCACAGTGTTAACAAGATGTTTAGAAGAATAGTTGGTAGAGAAGATAAAACAGTGAATGGATATTAAATGACAGTGAGAAACAAGTTGTGCTACGATTGAACAGTAGGGTGATGAGAGAAAGTGACAGTATATGCCAAATTGTTTAGCTAGAGTTCAGGAATTCAAATGCTTTTGTCACAAACAAGTAAGTTTTTAGAAAACAGAAGTGCATATTTTTTCTTATCCTTTTATTAGATATTTTCTTTATTTACATTTCAAATGTGTTCACCTTTTCTAGGTTCCCCTCTGAAAATCCCCTACCCCTTCCCTCCTTCCTCAACTCCCCAACCCACCCACTCCTGCTTCCTAGCCCTGGGGCATAGCACCTTCACAGGACAAAGAGTCTCTCCTCCCACTGATGTCCAACAAGGCCATCCTCTGCTACATATGCAGCTGGAGCCATGAGTCCCTCCATGTGTACTCTGGTTGGTGGTTTAATCCCTGGGAGCTCTGGGGATACTGGTTAGTTCATATTGTTGTTCCTCCTATGGGGCTGCAACCCCCTTCAGCTCCTTGGGTTCTTTCTCTAGCTCCTTCATTGGGGACCCTGTGCTTCATCCAATGGATGGCTGTGAGCATCCAAGAAGTGTATTTTTTGATTTGATTATTACACCATTTATACATATATCAAAGAGTCACAAGTTACTGGCTTGCTTTTCATGGCTTACTTAGCCTACTTTCTTACAGAATCCAGGACCACAAATTCAGCCCCACTCACAATGAAGGAAAGAAGGAAGGAAGGAAGGAAGGAAGGAAGGAAGGAAGGAAGGAAGGAAGGAAGGAAGGAAGGAAGGAAGGAAGGAAAAAGAAAGAAATGACAAACATACAGACACAGAAAAGCTGAGATTGGGTGGATAGGGGTTTCTGATACAAAAATGTTAATACCAAGAAATTCAACATATTGATTATTTACAGCTGAAAAGGGAAGTGGGATTATTGTATACAGTTGAATATATAGGAAGGGTTGTTACATACATCTGAACAATCAGACAGGGGTATTATTATATTAATTACTTATATTTTAAATTGTCTCATATAATATATTGTGATCACATTCTTTTCCATTCAAATTCATCCAGGCTCTATTCACCTCCCTCCTATTCTCTCAAAACAAACAAACAAATAAAGACATAAAAATTAAAACAAATGAAAATACCAAAATACAAAAAAATATTAAAACAAAAAAATGAAGTCTGTTTTGTGTTAGGCAACTACTTCTGGGTGTGACACCTTCTGTGTAGGGGAGTTGATATATCTGATAATACACTATTGGAGAATATTGATTCATATTGGGTGTTAATTGAAATACTTTCGTGGGTAGAGTGTGACTTGCTTACACTTTTCCTTCTTTATGCTGAGATTTCGTCTGTTTACTTTTGGTGTTGTTTGTTTTTGAACCTTTGCAGGGCTTGTGAATGTTGTCATCTAGTCTCTTTGAGTTCATGTATGTATCAGACCTGTTGTGTCTGAACAATTCTATCTCTTTGGAGCCACACACCAACTCTGGCTCTTCCAATCTTTCTGTCTCCTCATCTGCATAGATCCCTGATCCTTTAGGCTAGGGATTTTATAAACACATCCTATTTTGGGTTGAGTTCTCCAGAGTCCTCTCACTTTGGGTATTGCCCAGTTGTATGTCTCTGTATTTGTATTATCATTCTCAACAATATGTTTTCTGATGATGATGGAGTGGTGGTCTGATCTATGGATATAGCAATATATCTTAGTAGTCACTTTATTGTTATATTCCTTGAGCAGAAAGATAATAATTTTTCCAGGGGGTGGTGACTTACTTAGTATCTGGTCTTGGTCACTTCACTTCGGCAGTGTCAGGTATGGGCTCCATTTTATGTAGTGGTCTTTAAATCTACTTGCTTAGTTAAGGTTTATTTTTTTTCCATTTTTTATTAGATATTTTCTTCATTTACATTTCAAATGCTATCCCGAAAGTCCCCTATACCCTATCCCAACCCCACCCTGCTCCCCTACCCACCCACTTCCACTTCTTGGCCCTGGCATTCCCCTGTACTGGGGCATATAAAGTTTGCAAGACCAAGGGGCCTCTGTATCCAATAATGGCCAAATAGGCCATCTTCTGCTACATATGCAGCTAGAGACAGGAGCTCTGGGAGTACTGGTAAGTTCCTATTGTTGTTCCACCTATAGGGTTGCAGACCCCTTCAGCTCCTTGGGTACTTTCTCTAGCTCATCCATTGGGAACCCTGTGTTCCATCCAATAGCTGACCATGAGCATGCACTTCTGTGTTTGCGAGGTATTGGTATAGCCTCACAGGAGACAGCTACATCAGGGCCCTTTAAGCCAAATCTTACTGGCATATGCAATAGTGTCTGCGTTTGGTGACTGATTATGGGATGGAACCCCAGTGCAGCAGTCACTGGTAGGTCCATCCTTTTGTCTCAGCTCCATGCTTGATCTCTGTAACTCCTTCTATGTGTGTTTTATTCCTAATTCAAAGAAGGGGCGAAGTGTCCACACTTTGGTCTTCATTCTTCTTGAGTTTCATGTGTTTTACAAATTGTATCTTGGGTATTCAAGTTTCTGGGCTAATATCCACTTATCAGTGAGTACATGTTATGTGAGTTATTTTGTGATTTGTTTACCTCACTCAGGGTGATACCCTCCAGATCCATCCATTTGCCTAGAGGATTTCATAAATTCATTGTGTTTAATAGTTGAGTAGTACTCCATTGTGTAAATGTACCACATTTTCTGTATCCATTCCTCTATTGAGGGATATCTGGGTTCTGGCTATTATAAATAAGGCTTCTATGAACATAGTGGAGCATGTGGCCTTATTACCAGTTGGAACATCTTCTGGATATATGCCAAGTAGAGGTATTGCTGGATCCTCCAGTAGTATTATGTCCAATTTTCTGAGGAACCGCCAGACTGACTTCCAGAGTGGTTGTACAAGCTTGCAATCCCACCAGCAGTTGGAAGAGTGTTCCTCTTTCTCCACATCCTGGCCAGCATATGCTGTCACCTGAATTTTTTATCTTAGCCATTCGGACTGGTGTGAGGTGGAATCCCAGGGTTGTTTTGATTTGCTTTTCCCTGATGATTAAGGATGTTGAACATTTTTTCAGGTGCTTCTCAGCCAGTCGAATTCCTCAGTTGAGAATTCTGTTTAGCTCTATGCCCCATTTTTTAATGGGGTTATTTGATTTTCTAGTGTCCACCTTCTTGAGTTCTTTGTATATATTGGATATTAGTTCCCTATCTGATTTAGGATTGGTAAAGATCCTTTTCCAATCTCTTGGTGGCCTTTTTGTCTTATTGACAGTATCTTTTGCCTTACAGAAGCTTTGCAACTTTATGAGGTCCCATTTGTCAATTCTTGATCTTACAGCACAAGCCATTGCTTTTCTATTTAGGAATTTTTCCCCAGTGCCCATATCTTCAAGCTTTTCCCCCACTTTCTCCTCTATAAGTCTCTGGTTTTATGTGGAGTTCCTTAAACCATTTAGACTTGACCTTAGTACAGGGAGATAAAATTAGATCAATTCCCAATCTTCTACATGATAACCACCAGTTGTGCCAGCACAAAATGTTGAAAATGCTGTATTTTTTCCACTAGATGGTTTTAGCTCCCTTGTCAAAGATCAGGTGAACATAGGTGTGTGGGTCCATTTCTGGGTCTTAAATCTTATTCCATTGATCTACCTGTCTGTGGCTGTACCAGTACCAAGCAGATTTTATTACAATTGCTCTGTAGTACAGCTTGAGCTCAGGAATGGTGATTCCACCAGAGTTTATTTTATTGTTGATAAGAGTTTTTGCTATCTTAGGGTTTTTGTTATTCCAGATAAATTTGCAAATTGCACTTTATAATTAGTTGAAGAATTGAGTTGGAATTTGGATGGGGATTGCATTGAATCTGTACATTTCTTTAGGTATAATAGCCATTTTTACTGTATTGATCCTGCCAATCCATGAGTATGGGAGATCTTTCCATCTTCTGAGATCTTCTTGGATTTCTTTCTTCAGAGACTTGAAATTCTTATCATACAGATCTTTCACTTCCTTAATTAGAGTCATACCAAGATATTTTATATTATCTGTGACTATTGTGAAGGGTTTGTTTCCCTAATTTCTTTCTCAGCCCATTTATCCTTTGTGTAGAAAAAAAGCCATTGATTTGTTTGAGTTAATTTTATATCCAGCTACTTCATTGAAGCTGTTTATCAGGGATAGGTGTTCTCTGGTGGATTTTTTTGGGTCACTTATATATACTATCATATCATCTGCCAATAGTGATATTTTGACTTCTTACTTTACAATTTGTATCCCCTTGGCCTTTTTGTTGTTGTTGTTGTTGTTTTTGTTGTTGCCAAATTGATCTGGCTAGGACTTCAAGTACTATATTGAATAGGTAGAGAGAAAGTGGGCAGCCTTTTCCAATTCCTGATTTTAGTGGGATTGCTTCCAGCTTCTCTCCATTTACTTTGATGTTGGCTACGAGTATGCTGTAGACTGAATTTATTATGTTTAGGTATGGGCCTTAAATTCCTGATCTTTCCAAGACTTTTATCATGAAGGGGTGTTGGATTTTTTTTTTCAAATGCTTTCTTAGCATCTAATGAGATAATCATGTGGTTTTTGTCTTTGAGTTTATTTATATAGTGGATTACTTGGATGGATTTCCCTATATCAAACCATCCCTGCATCAGTGGGATGAAGCCTACTTGGTCATGATGGCTGATTGTTTTGATGTGTTCTTGGATTCGGTTAGTGACATTTTTATTGAATATTTTTTTCATAGATATTCATAAGGGAAATTTGTTTCAACTTCTCTATCTTTGTTGTGTCTTTATGTGATTGAGGTATCAGAGTAATTGTGGCTTCAAAGAATGAATGGGGTAGAGTACCTTCAGTTTCTATTTTGTTGAATAGCTTGAGAAGAACTGGAATTAGTCTTCTTCGAAGGTCTGATAGAAATCTTTATTAAACCAGTCTGGTCTTGGGCTTTTTTGTTTGGGAGACTATTAATGACTGCTTCTATTTCTTTAGGGGATATAGGACAGTTTAGGTCATTAATCTGCTCCTGATTTAACTTTGGTACTTGGTATCTGTGTAGAAATTGGGTCCATTTCATCCAGGTTTTCCAGTTTTGTTGAATATAGCCTTTTGTAGAAGGATCTGATAGTGTTTTGGATTTCCTCAAGATCTGTTGTTATGTCTCCCTTTTCCTTTCTGATTTTGCTAATTAGGATGCTGTCCCTGTGCCCTTTAGTGAGTCTGGCTAAGGGTTTATCTATCTTGTTGATTTTCTGAGAGAACCAGCTCCTGGTTTGGTTGATTTTTTGAACAGTTCTTTTTGTTTCCCCTTGGTTGATTTCACCCCTGAATTTGATTATTTCCTGCCCTCTACTTCTCTTGGGTGAATTTGCTTCCTTTTGTTCTAGAGCTCTGAGATGTGCTGTCAAGCTGCTAGTGTATGCTCTCTCCAGTTTCTTTTTGGAGGCACTCAGAGCTATGAGTTTTCCTCTCTTAGGAATGCTTTCATTTTGTCTCATAAATTCAGGTATGTTGTGGCTTCATTTTCATTAAACTCTAAAAAGTCGTTAATTTCTTTATTTCTTCCTTGACCAAGGTATCATTGAGGAGAGTGTTGTTCAGTTTCCATGTGAATGTTGGATTTCTGTTATTTATATTGTTATTGAAGGTCAGCCTTAGTCCTTGGTGATCTGATAAGATGCATGGGACAATTTGAATATTTTTGTATCTGTTGAGGCCTGTTTTGTGGCCAATTATATGGTCAATTTTGGAGAAGGTACCATGAGGTGCTGAGAAGAAGGTATATCCTTTTGTTTTAGGATAAAATGTTCAGTAGATATCTGTTAAATCCATTTGTTACATAATTTCTGTTAGTTTGACTGAGTCTCTGTTTAGTTTCTGTTTCCAGGATCTGTCCATTAATGAGAGTGGGGTGTTGATGTCTCCCACTATTATTGTGTGAGGTTCTTTGATCTTTTCTAAAGTTTCTTTAATGAATGTGGCTGCCCTTGCATTTGGAGCATAGATATTCAGAACTGAGAGTTCATCTTGGAAGATTTTACCTTTGATAAGTATGAATTGCCCCTCCATGTCTTTCTTGATAATTTTGGGTTGAAAACAATTTTATTCTATATTAGAATGGCTACTCCAGCTTGTTTCCTCAGACCGTTTGCTTGGAAAATTGTTTTCCAGCCTTTCACTCTGATGTAGAGTCTGTCTTTTTTTCCTGAGGTGTGTTTCCTGTAAGCAGCAAAATGTTGGGTCCTGTTTGTGTAGACAGTTTGTTAGTCTATGTCTTTTTATTGGGGAATTGAGTCCATTGATGTTAAGAGATATTAAGGAAAATACTTTTTGTTTCCTGTCATTTTTGTTGTTAGAGTTGGGATTCTTTTCTTGTGGCTGTCTTCTATTAGGTTTGTTGGAGCATTAAGTTCTTGCTTTTTCTGGGGGCGTAGTTTCTGTCCTTGTATTGGTGTTTTTCTTTTATTATTCTTTGAAGGGCTGGATTCCTGGAAAGATATTGTGTGAATTTGGTTTTGTCATGTAATACTTTGGTTACTCCATCTATGGTAATTGAGAGTTTTGCTGGGTATAGTAACCTGGGCTGGCATTTGTGTTCTCTTAGTGTCTGTATAACTTCTGTCCAGTATCTTCTGGCTTTCATATTCTCTGGTGAGAAGTCTGGTGTAATTCTAATAGGCCTGCCTTTATATGTTACTTGAACTTTTTCCCTTACTGCTTTTAATATTCTGTCTTTATTTAGTGCATTTGTTGTTTTGAGTATTATGTGTCAGGAGGACTTTAATTTCTTTATTTATGCATGGGACAATTTGAATGTTTTTGTATCTGTTGAGGTCTCTTTTGTGGCCAATTATATGGTCCAGTCTATTTGGAGTTCTGTAGGCTTCTTGTATGTTCATGGGCATCTCTTTCTTTAGGTATGGGAAGTTTTCTTCTATAATTTTGTTGAAGATATTTGCTGGCCCTTTAGGTTGAAAATCTTCATTTTCATCTATACTCCTATTATCATTAGGTTTGGTCTTCTCATTGTGCCCTGGATTTCCTGGATATTTTGAGTTAGGATCTTTTTGCATTTCGAGTTTTCTTTGATTGTTGTGTCCATGATCCCTATGGAATCTTCTGTACCTGAGATTCTCTCTTCCATCTCTTGTATTCTATTGCTGATGCTCATATCTATGTTTCCCGATTTCTTTCCTAAGGTCTCTATCTCCAGGGTTATCTCCTTTGGGTTTTCTTTATTGGTTCTGCTTCCATTTTTAGATCCTGGATGGTTTTGTTCAATTTCATCCCCTATTTGTTATTGTTTTCCTGTAACTCTCTAAGAGACTTTTGTGTTTCCTCTTTAATTGCTTCTAGTTGTTTACCTGTGTTTTCCTGTATTTCCTTCTTAAAGTCCTCCATCATCATTATGAGAAGTGACTTTAGACCCATGTCTTGCTTTTCTGGAGTGATGGTGTATCCAGGACTTGCCATGGTGAGAGAGTTTGGTTCTGATTATGCCAAGTAACCTTGGTTTCTGTTGCTTCTGTTAGGCTTGCCTCCTGCCATCTGATTATCTCAAGTACTTGCTGTCCTCAGTATATTTGATTAGAGCCTTTCCTTCTTATAATCCCAATTGTTTCTGTACTCCTCAGAGTCCAGCTTTCACTGTGATCCTTTGATTGTGGACTCCTGTGAACATGAGATTCTGGGTGTGTCTTGTTCTTGGCTGTAAAGTTCCACTGAGACCCTGAAATACTGGTGTGACCCAGCTCCTGTTATCCTGCGATCCTATTCTCCTAAGATCCTGGTTGTTTTACAGTGCCTGGGAGTGGTGTCTCCTTTGAGGACTGTGGAGCTATCTGGTCAGTGGTCCCAAGAGTGCATGGAGAGTCCTCTGGGGACTGTTGGGGAGTCTACTGATTCTGCACACAAGGTGACCAGGTGCTGGTGCTGACCGGAAGGGACCTGTGCCCCTCGTCTGGTTGATCCTCTGCTTCCCCAATGCTGTCTCAGGTCCTGTGATTGGATTGGAACAGATGTTGTGCTCCACTCACCAGTGGTCCCAAGATCTCGTGGAGAGTCCTCCATGAACTGTGGGGGTATCTGCCGACCCTGAGCCCAAGGTGAACCGAAGCTGGAGCCTACTGGAAGGGATCTGTGCCCCTGGTCTGGCCGATCCTCTCTGTTGTTTGCTTCTTATATCCTTAGTTAAGGTCTCTATTGTTGCAATGAAACACCATGACCAAAGAGCAAGTTGAGGAGGTAAGGGTTTACTTTGCTTATACTTCCACACTGCTCTTCAGCACTCAATGAAGTAAGGACAGGAAATCAAGTAGGGCAGGAACCTGGAGGCAAGAGCTGATTTAGAGGCCATGGAGAAGCACTGTTGACTGGCTTTCCTCATACAGCTTGCTTAGTCTGCTGTCTTATAGAATCTAGGACCACTAATCCAATGGTAGAAAAACCTACAATGGGCTGGGCCCTCTGATATTGATTATTAAGATGGCTCAAGGGGTAAGAGCACCTGACTGCTCTTCCGAAGGTGATAAGTTCAAATCCCAGCAACCACATGGTGGCTCACAACCATCCGTAACGAGATCTGGCTCCCTCTTCTGGAGTGTCTGAGGACAGCTACAGTGTACTTACATATAATAATAAAATAAAATAAATCTTTAATAAAAAAAAAAAAGAAAATGCCTTACAGCTGGATCTTATGAAGGCATTTTCTCAATTGAGGCTCCTTCCTTTCTGATGACTTTAGCCTGTGTCAAGTTGACATAGAATGAGCCATTACACCAAAGTAGAAAAGTGGACACTTGTGCCACTATGGTAATAGTATAAATTTCAGGCAAGTTGCCAACTGTTGTAGGCCATTGGATTTGTACCTGGGTCATTTTCATGATTACATTTCTCCTCCTATAACATGAAAAACACATTCAATCACTATGAAAGCTAGTCAGTAGAGGTGAACAAGTTGGGCACTTGTTTAATTTTTCTGTGTTCAATGGCATAAGAAAGTGGTGTCATCATTAATAGGGCCTTACCATCAGGTTTTGGAGGAAAACCAATAACTTCTGAAATAGGTTGTGTTATTCAAGTGGTGTATGAAATCCCTTTGGTCAATGGCTCAACAAAACATAATCCATTCCCAGCACTGAACATTTTACTTGGTGACATAGACAACTTAGTTGGGGGCACTGTCTCCTACCATTATATAGTATCTCATATAACTTTCCAAAAATTCTTTAGCATTAGTTGATCCTCCTTTACCCTGCTTTTTTACCCCATCTTAATTTAATTCTCCCATCCACCTTTCCTTTTATAATACTATAGTCTATTTCCCCTTTCTTAAAAGATCTTCTACTCCAATCTGGTCCTTATAAGCTACCTATATTCTGAACTCTGTGGTTGTTCTGATTGAAACACAATATCTAAAGCTTAAAAACAAATTATCACATATAAGGGAAAACATGTATCTTTGGTAGGATTTTACTGCTGTGAACAGACTCCATGACCAAGGCAACATTTATAAGGACAACATTTATGGCTTACAGGTTCAGAGGCTCAGTCCATTATCAAGGCAGGAACATGGCAGCATCCAGACAGGCATGGTCACGGAGGACTGAAAGTTCTACATATTCATCTGCAGGCTGCTAAGAGAAGATTACCTTCCAGACAATGGTCTTAAGCCCATATCCACAGTGACATAACTACTACAAGAGGGCCATACCTCTTCATAGTGCCACTCCCTGGCCTAAGCATATACAACCTATCACAACATGTGATATTTATCTTTTTGTATATGGGTTACCTCACCCAAGATAGTCATTTCTAGTTCTACCCATTTACCTTCAGATTTCATAATTTAATTTTTCTTAAAAAGTTGAATAATCTCATTGCATAAATGTACTACATTTTCTTCTTCCATTCATTAGCTGATGGACACCTACACATTTTCTAATTTGGGGCTTTTATGACTAGAACAGCAATGAACATAACAGAACAAGTATCTCTATAGTAAGATGTAGAGCCCTTTGGATATAAGGACTCTTTGTGCAATAGTGGTTGTCTTAGTCATGGTTTTATTGCTGTGAAGAGACACCAGGACCATGGCAACTCCTACAAGGGAAATCATATTTGGGGCTGGCTTACATTATTAGATATTTAGTCCACTATCATGACAGAAAGCCAGGCAGTATCTAGGCAGACAAGTTGCTGGAGGGGCTACTGAGAGATCTATATCCATACTGTCAGACAGCTGGAAGAGAGAGAGAGAGAGAGAGAGAGAGAGAGAGAGAGAGAGAGAGAGAGAGATACTGGGCTACCTTAAGTGACACACTTACTACCTTAAGTGACACACTTTCTCCAGTAAGGCTACACCTACTCCAACAAGGACATACCTTCTTTTTTTTTTTTTCAACTTTTATTAGATATTTTCTTCATTTACATTTCAAGTGTTATCCAGAAAGTTCCCTATAGCCTCCCCCCTCCGGCCCTGCTCCCCTACCCATCCACTCCCACTTCTTGGCCCTGGCATTCCCCTGTATTAGGGCATATAAAGTCTGCATGACCAAGGGACCTCTCTTCCCACTGATGGCCAAATAGGCCATCCTCTTCTATATATGTAGCTAGAGTCATGAGCTCAGGGGGTCCTAGTTAGTTCATGGTTATTCTTCCACCTAGAGGGTTGAAGACCCCTTCAGCTCCTTGGGTACTTTCTCTAGCTCCTTCTTCCTTGGGAACCCTGTGTTCCATCTAATAGCTGACTGTGAGCTTCCACCTCCATGTTTGCCAGGCATTGGTATAGTCTCCCCCGAGACAGCTATATCCGGGCCCTTTCAGCACCATCTTGCTCGCATATGCTATAGTGTCTATGTTTGGTGGCTGATTGTGGGATGGATCCCTGGCAGCCACAGTCGTTGGGTCCATCCTTTGGATTCAGCTTCACACATGATCTCTTTAACTCTTTCAATGTGTGCTTTGTTCTTAATTCTTGGAAGGGGTGACGTGTCCACATTTTGATCTTCCTTCTTCTTGAGTATCATGTGTTTAGTAAATTGTATCTTGGGTAGTCTAGGTTTCTGGGCTAATATCCAATCCTAAATCAGATAGGGGACTGATATCCAATATATATAAAGAACTCAAGAAGGTGGACACCAGAAAATCAAATATCCTCATTAAAAAGTGGGGCACAGAGTTAAACAAAGAATTCTCAACTGAGGAATACCGAATGGCTGAGAAGCACTTGAAAAAATGTTCAACATCCTTAATCATCAGGGAAATTCAGATCAAAACAACCCTGAGATTCCACCTCACACCAGTAAGAATGGCTAAGATCAAAAATTCAGGTGACAACAGATGCTGGCGTGGATGTGGAGAAAGGGGAACACTCCTCCATTGTTGGTGGGAATGCAAGCTGGTTCAACCACTCTGGAAATCAGTCTGGCGGTTCCTCAGAAAATTAGACATAGTACTACCTGAAAATCCTGCAATACCTCTACTGGGCATATATCCAGAAGATATTCCATCTGGTAACAAGGACACATGTTCCACTATGTTCATAGCAGCCTTATTTATAATAGCCAGAAACTGGAAAGAACCCAGATGTCCCTCAACAGAGGAATGGATACAAAAAATTTGGTATATTTACACAATGGAGTACTACTCAGCTATTAAAAACAATAAATATATGAAAATTCCTAGGCAAATGGACAGATCTGGAGGCCATCATCCTGAGTGAAGTAACCCATTCACAAAAGAACTCACATAACATGTACTCATTGATATGTGGATATTAGCCAAGGACATACCTTCTAATGGTACCATTCCCTTGTGACCAAGCATTCAAATATATTAGCCTCTGGGGACATTTACCATTCAAATTGCCACATTCTATTCCTTGACCCCCATAGGTTTGTATTCATATCATAATGCAGAAATGCATTCAGTTTGAATTCGAAAGTCCCCATAGTATGTACTAGACACAACATTGCTTAAAATTCCAAAATCTCTTCTGAGACTCATGGCAATCTCTTACCTATAGCCTCCTGTAAAATCAAAATGAAAAAGCAGATCTCATACTTCCAACATACGATGGCAGAGACTGTATATTACTGTCTTAGGGTTTTACTGCTGTGAACAGACACCATGACCAAGGCAACTCTTATAAGGACAACATTTAATTAGGGCTGGCTTACTGGTTCAGAGATTCAATCTATTATCATGGCAGCTGCCAGGCAGGCATGGCATTGGAGACAGAGCTGAGAGTTATGCATCTTGTTCCAAAGGGAACCAGGAGGAGACTGGCATCCTCAGGCAGCTAGGACAAAGCCCTCAATGTCCATACCTGAAATGACACACTTACTCCAACAAGGCCACACCCCAAAATAGTGACACTCCCTGGGCCAAGCATATTCACACCACCATAATTATTACAAAAGAGGAGATAGGTAGCAAAGTGAGGAAATACTGGAAACTACTGGTGGAAGCATCAAATTCTGGATCTCTATGTCTAATGTCAAATGGCTTTTCAGATCTCTGACAACTTTCAGCTTTGTTGAATGGAACACAATTTTGTTTTGTTTTGTTTTATTTTGTTTTGTTTTGTTTTGTTTTGTTTTATTTTGTTCCCTCTTGGGTTGGTTCTACATTCTGTTAGGGGCAGGTATCCCATAACTCTGGCATCCTCAACATCTTTGGATCTCCAACACCAACACAACCCAGGTTTTACCTTCATGCTTCATAGAATGGTTTCTCGGGGCCTCCATATGAGGACATCCTGACATAAGCCTGGTCCTCATTGTATTTAACATCATGTTTTTCTTTTTCCTTTTAAAAAAATATTTATTTATTTATTTATTTATTTATTTATTTATTTATTTATGGACTCCAGATTTTATCCCCCTACCTGTAGACCCTTCGACTGCTCCACATCCCATACCTCCTCCCTACCCCTCTATCTCCACTTTAAACCTTTACCTCTTTGAGCTCTAGACTTGAGTCTATTACATTTTCTGGTGCTCATTTTCTCCCCAAACTGTACATTTTGTTTCCTTGTTCAGCTTGCTTCTTCACATTATTAAGTGGGGTTATTATAATCCAAGGAATAACCAGCAACACAGTCAAAGACAGGCTATTTGGAAATCTCCTTTTCCAAAGCTTAAATTTATTACTCTTCAATTTAGGCTCAGGCATTTGTTTTTGGACAATGGCAGAATGCAGGCACATTCTTTACCAAAATATCATGATGTCAGTCTCTATACCTCATACTAACATTCTTCTCTAAAACATCTTAAGCCTGTTCCTCACAGTTTAAATCAGCCTCAGCAAGACTGTTTTCCATGTTCCTACTAGTATGGCCCATTAAGCATTCAACTGCTCTCCTAATCTAAATTCCCAAAGTCCACATTCCTCCAAACAGTAGCATGGTTAGGCCTATCACAGCAATACCCCACTCCTAGTGCTAATTTCTGTGCTAATTACTGTCCTGTTGTTGTGAAGTGATACATGACTATGACAACTCTTGTAAAGGAGAACATTTAATTGAGGCTGGCTTATAGTTTCAGCCCATTATTATCATGAGGGTGGGGCATAGTGGCAGTCAGGCAGACATGATACTAGAGAAGGAGCAGAGAATTCCAGATCTGGATGTGCAGGTAAAAGAAAAGAGAGACATTGAACCTTGTTTGAAGATTTGAAAACTTAAAATCCACCCCCAGTGACACACTTTATCCAACAAGTCCATACCTACTCCAACAAGGCCAAATCTCTTAATACTGCCACTCCCTGGTGACCAGGTATTCAAAACTATGAGCCCATGGGGGCCATTCCTATTCTTACCATCACTGTGGTATAGCTAGATCTTGAGATAGATCATCTTTCACTCACACATTGATTTCCATACTAGCTGTACCAGTTTGCAATCCCACCAGCCATAAATATGTGTTCTCTACTTTTTGAATCTTTACCAGAATGGGCTTTCATTTGTTGTTTTTTATCTTTACCATTCTTACTGTAGTAAGATGAAATCTCAAAGTAGTTTAAGTTTGCTTTTCCTGACATAGGATGGTAAACATTTAAAACAGCATTTTATAGCAATTTGTGTTATCTTTTGAGAACTCTCATTTAGTTTATAACCAGTTATTGATTGGGTCATTTTGATTTTCACTTTTGTAAAGTTCTTTGTATATTCAAAGTATTAACACTCTGTTCAATGCAAAATTGGTAAAGATTATATTTTCTCATTCTCCAGGTTACCACATTGCTTGAATGATATTATTCTTTGCTGTCCAGAAGCTTTTCAGATTCATGGCTTCTCATTTATTCATTGTTGGTCTTAGTTCCTGTGCTTTGGGTGTCATGTTCAGAAAGTCTTCTCTTGTGCCAATGAGTTCAAGCCTATTTCCTACTTTCTCTTGTATCCAAATCATGGTATCTAGTTTCATCTTGGCTCCTTCACCTAATTGAAGCTGAATTTTGTGCAAGATTGTAGACAGGGATTTATTTTATTCTTCTCCATGTAGCTATTCAGTTTGACCAGCATCATTCACTGAAGAGGCTACATTTTCTTCAGTGTGTAGTTTTGGCTTCTTGTCAAAATATCAGGTGTCCCTTGGTGTGTTTAATTGTGTTTGTGTCTTCTGTTCCATTCTGTTGAGCAGCGTGTTGGGTTTTATGCCAATACTGTGCTGTTTATATTACTAAAGATCTCTCATAAGTCTTGAAATCTGTGATGGTGATACCCCATGCCTTCAGCAGTTCTTTTATTATTTAGGATTACTTTAGATCTCTTGGGTTTTTTATAATTTCACACAAAGTTTAAAATAGTTTTTCTTTTTCAATCTCCATGAAGAATTGTCTTGGAATTCTGATAGAGATCTCACTAAACCTGTAGATGATGCAGGGTAATTATATACAGCTGAACAAGAAGGTATGAGGTATCTAATCTCTGTATGAGTAGTCTTTGTAAGGAAGCAGTCTTAAGGCCATAACATCCCAGGTTGAGGGGAGAGGTTAAAGCTATGCTGAAAATTTTCTTCATAAGCTGTCAGCATTCACTCAAATGTGACTGAGACTTTTCCACATGTCTGAGCCTTACTAGGGGCAGAAGAGGTTTTGCTATTGCCATGAGTCATGCTCATGTCAAGCAGTACACATTCACTCAGGACTTCACTTGCCCCATACAGTAAACATTATCAGTGCCCTAAGAGTTCAATGTTCCTTTTTCCATAAATGCAATTCTTTTGATGAGTAAGAACCATTCTTCTGATGCTTTTGATTTGGGTTTTAGTTTTACTGCTCATGTATTTCCTAAAGAACAAAGTTAAATTTTAGCTATATTTAAAGAGTACGAAAATAATACTTGATGTTTCATCCATGTCAGTATTAGTTGTAGAATATTCATTAACATTGTCATAATATTTTTAAGAAGATTAGGTTTTCTGTATCATGTGGTTTTGTTTGTTTGTGTGTGTGTGTGTGTGTGTGTGTGTGTGTGTGTGTGTCTGTGGTACCAGGGTCTACATGCTGATCAAATGATAGCATGAGAGATTCAGTTCGATCCTACCGTGTGAGTGTCAAATGTAGGTAAGCAGGCATGGCAGCAGGCACTTTTACTCATAGCTGTCTCACCAGTCTAACACTTGCATGAACATACTATATCATTTATTTATCTTTTTATTGAATCTGGGCATATATGTTGCTTTTGGATTTGTCTATGAGAATTAGTTCTATAATATTACTATAATTGTATATGTATAATTGTATATGGGTTTTGATACACACAAGATTATATTCATGTTAATTATTGATCTATATGCTAGATTAAGTTTTACTAGATTATTAAAAATATTTTCTAAAATTGTGTGCCAATTAACAATCTTATTATTTTATGCTCATACAGCAAATGTGGTTTTTCATGGTTTCAAATTAGAGCCAATATTTAATATTTCCACACCTTTTTTTCCCAATTTTTTATTAGGTATTTTCTTCATTTACATTTCAAATGCCATCCTGAAAGTCCGCTATACCCTCCTCCTCCTGCTTCCCTAACCACTCACTCCCACCTTTAGGGCCCTGGTGTTCCCCTGTGCTGGGGCATACAAAGTTTGCAAGACCAAGGGGCCTCTCAATGATGACCAACTAGGCCATCTTCTGCTACATATGCAGCTAGAGACATGAGCTCTGAGGGTACTGGTTAGTTCATATTGTTGTTCCACCTATGGGGTTGCAGACCCCTTCAGCTCCTTGGGTACTTTCTCTAGCTCCTCCATTGGGGGCCCTGTGTTCCACCCAGAAGCTGAATGTGAGCATCCACTTATGTGTTTGCCAGGTACTGGCATAGCCTTACAAGAGACCAGTATATCAGGGTCCTTTCAGCAAAATCTTCCTGGCATATGCAATAGCATCTGGGTTTGGTAGATGATTATGGGATGGATCCCCGGGTGGGGCAGTCTCTGGATGGTCTGTCCTTTCATCAGAGCTCCAAACTTTGTCTCTGTAACTCCTTCCAGGGGTGTTTTGTTCCAAGTTCTAAGAAGAGGCTAAGTGTCAACACTTTGGTCTTCTTTCTTCTTGAGTTCATGTGTTTTGCAAATTGTATTTGGGTATTCTGGGTGTCTGGGCTAATATCCACTTATCAGTGAGAGAAAAATCTCATGACTTCTTTTGTGATTGGGTTACCTCACTAAGGATGATATCCTCCAGATACATCCATTTGCCCAAGAATCTCATAAATTTATTGTTTTTAATAGCAGAGTAGTACTCCATTGTGTAAATGTACCACATTTTCTGTATCCATTCCTCTGTTGAGGGACATCTGGGTTCTTTCCAGCTTTTGGCTGTTATAAATAAGGCTGATATGAACATAGTGGAACATGTGTTCTTATTACCAGTTGGAACATATTCTGGATATATGCCAGGAGAGGTATTGCTGGATCCTCCAGTAGTACTGTTTTCAATTTTCTGAGGAACCACCTGACTGATTTCCAGAGTGGTTGTACAAGCTTGCAATCCCACCAACAATGGAGGAGTGTTCCTCTTTCTCCACATCCTCACCACCATCTATTGTCACATGAATTTTTGATCTTAATCATACTGACTGGTGTGAGGTGGAATCTCAGGGTTGTTTTGATTTGTATTTCCCTGATGATTAAGGATGTTGAAGAATTTTTCAGGTGCTTCTCAGCTATTTGATATTCTGCAGTTGAGAATTCTTTGTTTAGTTCTTTGCCCCATTTTTTAATGGGGTTATTTGATTTTCTGGAGTCCATCTTCTTGAGTTCTCTCTCTATATATTGGATATTAGTCCCCTATCTGATTTAGGATTGGTAAAGATCCTTTCCCAATCTGTTGGTGGCCCTTTTGTCTTAATGAAAGTGTCTTTTGCCTTACAGAAGCTTTGCAATTTTACCAGGTCCCATTTGTTGATTCTCGATCTTACAGCACAAGCCATTGCTATTCTGTTTAAGAATTTTTTTCCCCTATACCCATATCTTCGAGGCTTTTCCCACTTTCTCCTCTATAAGTTTCAGTGTCTCTGGTTTTATGTGGAGTTCCTTGATCTAATTAGATTTGAGCTTTGTACATGGGAGATAAGAATGGATCAGTTAACATTCTTCTATATGATAACTGCCAGTTGTGTCAGCACCATATGTTGAAAATGCTGTCTTTCTCCACTGGATGGTTTTAGCTCCCTTGTCAAAAATCAATTTACCATAGGTATGTGGGTTCATTTCTGGATCTTCAATTCTATTCCATTGGTTTACCTGTCTGTCCCTTTACCAATACCATGCAGTTTTTATTACAATTGCTCTGTAATACAGCTTTAGTTCAGGCATGGTGATTCCACCAGATATTCTTTTATCATTGAGAAGAGATTTGCTATCCTAGGTTCTTTGTTATTCCAGATGAATTTGCAAATTGCCCTTCATAATTCATTGTAGATTTGAGTTGGAATTTTGTTGGGGATTGTATTGAATCTGTAGATTGCTTTCTGAAAGATAGCACTTTTTACTATATCAATCCTGCCAATCCATGAGCATGGGAGATCTTTCCATCTTCCGAGATCTTCAATTTCTTTCTTCAAAGACTTGAAGTTCTTATCATACTGATCTTTCACTTCCTTAGTTAGGATCACACCAAGGTATTTTGTATTATTTGTGACTATTTTGAAGGGTGTTGTTTCCCTAATTTCTTTCCCAGCCTGTTTATCCTTTTGTAGAGAAATGCCATTTCTTTGAGTTAATTTCATATCCAGCTACTGCACTGAAGCTGTTTATTGGGTTTAGGAGTCTCTAGTGGAATTTTTAGGGTCACTTACATATACTATCATATCATCTGCAAATAGTGATATTTTTACTTCTTCCTTTCAATTTGTATCCCCTTGTCCTCCTATTGTTTTGTAATTGCTCTGGCTATAACTTCAAGTACTATATTGACTAGGTAGGTAGAAAGTGGGCAGCCTTGTCTAGTCCTTGATTTTAGTGGGATTGCTTAGAGTTTCTCTTCATTTATTTGATGTTGGCTACTGGTTTGCTGTAGATTGCTTTTATTATGTTTAGGTATGGGCCTGAATTCCTGTTCCAAGACTTTTATCATTAATGGGTGTTGGATTTTGTCAAATGCTTTCTCAGTATCTATTGCGGTGATCATGTGGTTTTTGTCTTTGGGTTTGTTTATATAGTGGATTACATTGATGGATTTCCGTATATTAAACCATCCCTGCATCCTTGGAATGAAGGTTATTTGGTCTTGATGGATGATTGTTTTGATGTGTTCTTGGATTTGGTTAGGAAGAATTTTATTGACTATTTTTGCATCGATATTCATAAGGGAAATTGGTCTGAAATTCTCTTTCTTTTTTGGGTCTTTATGTGGTTTAGATATTAGACTAATTTTGGCTTCACAGAATGAATTGGGTAGAGTACCTTCTGTTTCTATTTTGTGGAATAGTTTGAGAAGAACTGGAATTAGGTCTCCTTTGAAGGTGTGATAATACTCTGCACTAAACCCATCTGGTCCTGGGCTTTTTTTGCTTGGGAGACTATTAATGACTTTTTATATTTCTTTAGGGGATATAGGACTGTTTAGGTCATTAATCTGATTCTGATTTAACTTTGGTACCTGGTATCTGTCTAGAAATGTGTCCATTTCATCCAGGTTTTCCAGTTTTGTTGAGTATAGCCTTTTTGTAAAAGGTTCTGATGGTGTTTTGGATTTCCTCATATTCTGTTGTTATGTCTCTCTTTTCATTTCTGATTTTGTTAATTAAGATGTTGTCCCTGTGCCCTCTACTTAATCTGGCTAAGGGTTTATCTAGCCTGTTGATTTTCTCAAAGAACCAGATCCTTTTTTGGTTGATTCTTTGAATAGTTCTTTTTGTTTCCACTTGGTTGACTTTGCCCCTGAGTTTGATTATTTCCTCCTGTCTAGTCCTCTTGCATGAATTTTCTTCCTTTCGTTCTAAAGCTTTTAGATGTACTGTCAAGCTGCTACAGTATGCTCTCTCTCGCTTCTTTTTGGAGGCACTCAGAGGTATGAGTTTTCCTCATAGGAATGCTTTCATTGTGTCCCATAAGTTTGGGTATGTTATGGCTTCATTTTCATTAAAATCTAAAATGTCTTTAATTTCTTTCTTTATTTCTTCCTTGACCAAGTTATCATTGAGTAGAGGAAAACTAATAACCCTGAGTGCCTCCAAAAAGAAACTAGAGAGAGCAGACAGTAGCAATCTCACAGCACACCTAGAAGCTCTAGAATGAAAGGAAGCAAATTCATCCAAGAGGAGTAGACAGCAGGAAATAATCAAACTCAGAGGTGAAATCAACCAAGTTGAAACAAAAAGAACTATTCAAAGAATCAACCAACCCAGGATCTGGTTCTTTGAAAAAATCAACAAGATAGATAAACCCTTAGCCAGACTAACTAGAGGGCAGAGGGACAGTATCTGAATTCACAAAATCAGAAATTAAAAAGGAGACATAACAGATCCTGAGGAAATCCAAAATATCATCAGATCTTACTACAAAAGCCTATACTCAACAAAACTAGAAAACTTGGATGAAATGGACAACTTCCTAGACATATACCAGGTACAAAAGTTAAATCAGGATCAGATTAACAATCTTAACAGTTCCAATTCCCCTAATGAAATAGAAGCAGTCATTAATAGTCTCCCAACCAAAAAAAGCCCAGGACCAGATGGGTTTAGTGCAGAGTTCTATCAGACCTACAAAGAAGACCTAATTCCAACTCTCCCCAAACTATTCCACAAAATAGAAACAGAAGGTACTCTACACAATTCATTCTATGAAGCCAAAATTACTGATACCTAAACCACACAAAGATCCAACAAAGAAAGAGAACTTCAGACCAAATTCCCTTATGAATATTGATGCAAAAATACTCAATAAAATCGTCACAAAACGAATCTGAGAACACATCAAAACGATCATCCATCATGACCAAGTAGGCTTCATCCCAGTGATGTAGGGATGGTTTAATATAAAGAAAACTGTCAACATAATCCATATATAAACAGACTCAAAGACAAAAACCATATGATCGTCTCGTTAGATGTTGAGAAAACATTTGAAAAAAATCAACACCCCTTCATGATAAAAGTCATGGAAAGATCACGAATTCAAGGCATATACCTAAACATAATAAATGCAATATACAGCAAACCATTAGCCAACATCAAAGTAAATGGAGAGAAGGTGGAAGCAATCCCACTAAATTCAGGGACTTGACAAGGTTGTCCACTTTCTCCTTACCTATTCAATATAGGACTTGAAGTCCTAGCCAGAGCAATTACATAACAAAAGGAGGTCAAGGGGATGAAAATTGGAAAGGAAGAAGTCAAAATTTCACTATTTGCAGATGATATGATAGTATATATAAGTGACCCTAAAGATTCCACCAGAGAACTCCTAAATCTGATAAACAGCTTCAGCCCAGTAGCTGGATATAAAATTAATTCAAATAAATCATGACCTTTTTTATACAAAAGATAAACAGGATGAGAAAAAATTAGGGAAATGACACCCATCAAAAATAATATAAAATACCTTGGTGTGACTTTTACTAAGGAAGTGAAAGATCTTTATGACAAGAACTTCAAGTCTCTGAAGAAAGAAGTTAAAGTAGATGTCAGAAAATGGAAAGATCTACCATGCTCATGGATTGGCAGGATTAATATAGTCAAAATGACTATCCTGCTGAAAGCAATCTACATATTCAATGCAATCTCCATCAAAATACCAACTCAATTTTTTACTGAGATAGAAAGGATAATTTGTAAATTCATCTGGAATAACAAAAAACCTAGGATAGCAAATCTATCCTCAACAATAAAAGAACCTCTTGTGGAAACACCATGCCTAACCTCAAGCTGTACTACAGAGTAATTGTGATAAAAACTGCATGGTATTGGTATAGCGACAGATAGGTAGACCAATGGAAAAGAATTGAAGACCTAGGAATGAACCCGCACACCTTTGGTCATCTTATAACAAGGGAGCTAAAACTATCCACTGGAAAAAAGACATGTTCAACAAATGGTGCTCTAGGGCAGAGCAAAGTGTCCCCAATGTAAGAGCTAGAGAGAGTACCCAAGAGCTGTAGGGGTCTGCAACCCTATAGATGGAACATATGGACTAATCAGAACCCCCAGAGCTACTGTCTCTAGCTGCATATGTATTAGAAGATGGCCTAGTTGGCCATTATTTGGAAGAAAGGCCCTTGGTCTAGCAATCTTTATATGCCCCAGTACAGGGGAATGCCAGGGCCAAGAAGTGGGAGAGTATGGGTAGGGGAGCAGGGCGGGGGGAGGGTATAGGGGTCTTATGGGATAACACTTGAAATGTAAATGAAGAAAATATCTAATAAAAATATGGAAAAAACAAAACAAACAAACAAGCAAACAAACAAACAAACAAAAAAACAAATGGTGCTGCCACAACTGGTGGTCAACATGTAGAAGAATGTTAATTGATCCATTCTTAACTTGTTGTATAAAGATCAAGTATAAGTGGATCAATGAACTCCACATAAAACCAGAGACACTGAAACTATTAGAGGAGAAAGTGTGGAAAACCTTCGAAGATATGAGCATAGGGGTAAAATTCCTAAACAGAACAGCAATGGACTGTGCTGTAAGATCACAACTGGACAAATGGGACCTTATAAAACTGCAAAGCTTCTGTAGGGCAAAAGATACTGTCAGAAGACAAAAAGTCTACCAATTTTATTTTTACCAATCTTAAATCAGATAGGGGCCTAATATCAAATATATACAAAGAGCTCAAGAAGCTGGACTTCAGAAATTCAAATAACCCCATTACGAATGGGGTACAGAGCTAAAAAAGAATTCTCAAATGAGGAATAGCGAAAGGCTGAGAAGCACTTGAAAAAAAATGTTCAACATCCTTAATCATCAGGGAAATGCAAATCAAAACAACCCTGAGATTCCACTTCACACCAGTCAGAATGGCTAAGAACAAAAATTCAGGGGACAGCAGATGCTGGTGTAGATGTGGAGAAAGAGGAACACTCCTCCATTGCTGGTGGGATTGCAAGCTGGCACAACCACTCTGGAAATCAGTCTGGTGTTTCCTCAGAAAACTGGACATAGTACTACCAATTGATCCAGCAATACCTCTCCTCAGCATGTACCCAGAAGATGTTCCAACTGGTAACAAAGACACATGATCCACTATGTTCATAGCAGCCTTATTTATAATAGTCAGAAGCTGGAATGAACCCAGATGTCCCTCAACAGAGGAATGGATACAGAAAATATGGTACATTTACAAAATGGAGGACTACTCAGCTTTTAAAAACAGTGAATTTCTGAAATTCTTGTACAAATGGATGTATCTGGAGGATATCATCCTGTGTGAGGCAACCCAATCACAAAAGAAGTTACTTGATATGCATTCACTGATAAGTGGATATTAGCCCAGAAACCTAGAATACCCAAGATACAATTTCCAAAACACAAGAAAATCAAGAAGGAAGACCATTGCGTGTATACTTCATTCCTCCCTAGAATAGGGAATAAAATATCCATGGAAGGAGTTGCAGAGACAATGTTTGGAGCTAAGATTAAAGGATGGACCATCCAGAGACTGCCTCACCCGGGGGTCTATCACATAATCATTCACCAAACGCAGACATTACTGCATATGCCAGCAAGATTTTGCTGAAAGGACCCTGATATAGCTGTCTCCTGTGACCTTTGTCAGTACCTGACAAATACAGAAGTTGATGCTCACTGTCATCTATAGGGTGGAACACAGGGTCTCCAATGTTGGAGCTAGAGAGAGTACCCAAGAGCCGAAGGGGTCTGCAACCTTATAGATGGAACAATAATATGTACTAATCAGAACCCCTAGAGCTCATGTCTCTAGCTGCATATGTATTAGAAGATGTCCTAGTCGGCCATTATTGGGAAGAGAGGCCCCTTGGTCTAGCAAACTTTATATGCCCAGTATAGGGGAATGCCAGGACCAAGAAATGGGGGTGGGTTGGTAGGGGAGCCAGGCAGGTGGAGGGTATAGGGGACTTATGTGATGGCACTTGAAATGCAAATGAAGAAAATAACTAATAAAAAAGAATGTTAATTTATAAGATCATATGTCATCGCACAGACCAGAGGAAATTTTATTTTATTTTAAAATGTATGACATTACTTATTATTATTATTATTATTATTATTATTATTATTATTATTATTATTAATTATTTGTTAAATACTTGTCTATAGCGAATATATATATGTGCATATATATATATATATATATATATATATATATATATATATATATATATATATATTTGGATGTGGATGCATGTATGGCAGCTCATATATGCAGGTCTGAAGATAACTTGGAGAGCTGGTTCTTTCCATTTACTGTGGTTTCTGGAAATCAGGAATGGACCATCTAGATTATACAGCAAGTACTTTGACCATGAAGCTATCACAATAGCCCTAAAACCTTTCTTTTCTTTTTTCTTGATTTAGATATTTTATTTTCCTGATTGTTTAGGTTAAGAGTTCCAGCACACCTGTCAGCAGCGCCAATATGATGTCAGGGATTTCTTCAGTGCCAACCCCTTCACCCCTTGGACCTCTGGCAGGCTCACCAGTGATTGCCGCTGCCAACTCACTTGGGATACCTGTTCCAGCTGCTGCTGGCGCTCAGCAGTAATGACCCCCATCTATCTTCTGATGCCTGAGCAGAGGTGGGGAAGTCCACCCTCTCCTTGATGCAGCTTGCGCCTGGTTGG